>OZ024742.1:245399824-245509824 GCA_964016885.1 Eledone cirrhosa
CATATTTTATATATATATATATATTTATATATGTGTGTATATATTGAAGGGAGATACAGAAACTAAAACAGTGTTGTCATATAGAGAGTGAAGAGCGACAGAGAGAGTAAAGCAGTTAAATTATAGAGAGGGGGAATGATCTATTATAGAGAGAGGGAAGAGCGACGGAGAGAGTAAAGCTAAGAAACTATAGGGAGGTGTGTAGGATACATACATAATACACACGACGCTCAGCTTTATAATATTATAGATATAGGTATTAGAGGTGCAAATTAATTGCATCTGTAGGTGGTATACCAAGATGAGCACTCGATGCTCGTGGAGAGTAGAGTATCAATAATAATAATTGTTTCTACTTTTGGCACAAGGCCATCAATTATCCCAGTGCATTACTGGTACTTTATTTTATCGACCCCGTAAGGATGAAAGGCAAAGTCAACCTCGGCAGGATTTGAACTCAGATCGTAAAGGGACGTAACTATGCTGGAAAGCATGGCGTCTGACCCTCTACCGATACTGCCAATCCACCGCCCTTATCAATAATAATAATAATAATAATAATAATATGTAAGGGAACAAAGAATCAGTGTTGTATCATACACATATTTAATTACTTATCACATATGCTTCACTGTCGATCAGCGCAAGTCTACATGTGAACACATAACTGAGGAGCTTCCGATTCCAGAGTCAGGATCGATCATTAATCGATTGTTCCTCGAGCTGATCAACAGTAAAACATATGTAATATGTAATTAGATATGTATATGATACAACACTGATTCTTTGTTCCCTTATATATAATCATATATATATATGAGATGGCAATATGAATGGACCTGTTATTTTTCTCTAAAAACATTTTTTTCAATTCCACCCCACCTGTCCCTTCAATCTTTCTAATTTCTCAATCTTTCTTCTGAAGTTAAAGTTGACTTTTTTTTAGCCAATTTTACTTGTATACCCCACAAAAAAAAAAAAAAAAAGATTTTGGCTTAAATTTAATATATTTTAATACTTCTCTGAGTGGATAATTAGTTTATTAATTTATCAATTCATTGAGATGCCTACCTATTAGAGACAGTTAACTTTATACAGTTATAAATTAATATTGACTGCTCTGTCATAGTTGAGCTGATTGAAGTGCTTTTGATTGCTATTTCTTCCGTTGATATATGCCTGCCATATTGTCCTAATAAATTAAATAGAAAATTTTCATACAGTAATTCAGCACTGCATCCATTGCTTCACCATGCAGTATACAAATGGCATGGTATATATGATATATATTCAACTTGTCCCTTTGGGTGGAATATATTTATGGTAATTCAACGATACAACACCTCGTTCATCATAAGATCTAGCAGTGAAATGGTATATATGATATATTTTCAACTTGTCCCTTTATTCTTATGAAGAATTTGCCTCGTGATAAAGAAATTTGAATTCTTCCAATATTGGTTATTCCAATGTCTTGGAATTCCCGATGTTGTATCTTGAGTTTCAGAAACCATGGTTGGGGCATTATATAAGTTAAAATTGACTTTTTTTAGCCTATTCGACTTGCATTCCTACCACGGTCAATTTGCCAGTCAGACCATTCAATGCAGTTCCAGAGGTCCATTACAATTGTTATATGGGAACAAAGTTTGTATATGAGATTTTGTTCCTGCTTACTTATAAATATATATATATATATATATATATATATATATATACTGTATTTCCCGGCATCAAAGACGTTACTTTTTTCATAAAATAAATCTCAAAAATCTACCATGCGTCCTGGAAGCCAAAGGTTGTTTATTATTTTTTCAAATTTTTGGTTGTCAAAATTAGGGTGCATCCTTGAGGACGAAGCGTCTTCAGCGCTGGGAAATATGGTATATATAGCAGTAGAACATTGGGAGGTTATATCCGTAGTAGGCCATTCAGTCCATGGAACGAGTTTGGTAGAAGTTAGTTCCACAACAGTTAATAAACCATTTTCGTGGCCACGTGTTTCACCTTGCAAATCTTCAACTGTTGTGGAATTAACTTATATATATATATAATATATATATATATATATATTAATATATATATATATATATAATATATATATATAATATATATATATGGGAGCTTTTCCTCGTATCATCATCATGACCATTTTACAGGATGGATTGGGTGCTTTTGTTGTGGAACCAGATCAGCATAGAAGTAATGCAAAAAAAAGTCAAACTGTTACAATAAATATTCTCAAGTTGCCCATTATGTGTTGATTGCCCTTTTTTGTTATTTGTACCCATGTGTGTGTCTGGGGGGGAGGGGGCTTCTGCACAGTTTCTGTTGACCAAATCTACTCACACAATATTGATCAATCCCAGATTATATTAGAAGATATGTGCTACACCAGATCTGGACTCCATCCAGAACCACATAGATGCAAAGCAAACTTATAAACCACATAGCCATTCTAAAGGTTTTACAGTATACGGGCTGTTTGTTATAAAGAGTTTATATTTATCTAAAAACTTACCATCATAATGTTATGTATAAAATTTTGCTATGGTTTAACCCTTTTGATACCTAACTGCCTGAAACTGTCCCTGGTTCTATGATACAAAACTGTTTGTTTTAATGTGTATATATCATGGACCAATTGTCTGGAATCATTTTGTGTGCAAGGATACAACTCTTCCAGACTTAAAAGATGTAAAAGAATATATTAAAAAGATGTTGAGTAATCAACAACCTGTTTATGGTAAAACTACCATTTTTAGTAACATAAAAAAAATTTCAAAATTTGTAAATGAAGAAAAAATTTGTCATGATGGCCTATAAAAGTGTTCCTTTTATAGGTCATCATGACAAAAATTATAGTTTTTTTTACTATAATCCTTCTCGGGCGTCTTACTATCCTCATTAGCGCATTCTCAATAATCAACTACTTCATTCTATTACTAAGAACTTTCTCTTCTTTGTAAATAGTGTATCATACTTATCTAAGCACCTTTTATACATGGCTAGTCAAATAAATTAGAAATAAAAAAATTACATGAAAATCATGGGCAGTGTCTTTCATTAGAAGTATTTCAATGAAAGGGTTAATAATTGTTTCTAGTTTAGGCACAAGGCCAGCAATTTGAAGGGGAGGGGGAGCTGATTAAATCGACCCTAGTGCATTACTGCTGCTTTGTTTTATCGACTTTGTAAGGATGAAAGGCAAAGCTAACCTCGGCGGGATTTGAACTCAGAACCTAAAAGGCAATAACTCTATACCGCAAAGCATAGTATCTGATGCTCTACCGATACTGCCATAATAATATCATGTGATATTAGCTGTAAATATACACACACCAACCCCAACCTAACCCTCCACACACGTGCATGTATGTACATGGTTGCACCTATATACAGTCATGAATTATCAAAATGGTGACATATTATGAAGAACAGGCTTAGGTTGGTTGTTTCTGCCTAGCTGAAAATGTCGAAATTATTAAGAACAGTCACACGTTTTAACCTTTCCATGAGAAAATACACAATGACTAAACTCCAGGTCACACTGTATAGGTCAGTCACACCTTATATGTCTATCACACCATATAGGTCACATCATACAAATTGAGATAGGAAATGCATATATATATATAATTTAATATAGAAATGGCTTCTACTAGACTAGAACCGTTTCATTTGAAAGAAATCATCGGGCTTTCTCGATGATTTCTTTCGAATGAAACAGTTCTATTCCTGTAGAAGCCATTTCTATATTAAATTTTGTATCTACTCTACTAATGTATTGAGTACTTCACTTACTGTGGTTATTATCCCTGATAGAACCCAGGACTCACACATATATATAGTATATCGTTTCATTCATCATTCATTTCATTTTATGTCTGCTTTTCCCTGCTTGCAAGGGTGGGACGGGAACTGATTCTGGCTTGATTTCTACAGCTGGATGCCCTTCCTAACACCAACCTAACACTAACTCATTTACAGTGAGTACTTTTTTTGCCGTGGCACCTCCACGACCACTTTGCAGTGGAATGATAGGGACTGGGTCCCTATCATCTCATTTCTACAGCTGAGTGAACTGGAGCAATGTGAAATAAAGTGTCTTGCTCAAGAAAACAACACATCACCCGGTCTGAGAATTGAACTCACAACCTTTCGATTGCAAGGCCAATGCTCTAACCACTAAGCCATGTGCCTCCATATATATATATATAATCGATATATATGGTTATTGATTAGGCGAAACCCGCTGATGAAGCCATACCGCCGATTGTGCATTGTTGCATAATAAATGCAGACAGTGGAGGCTGTGCACTCTATTACTGCATTACGTGTGGTATAGATTGGAGGTACCCATTTACGTGTGTTGTATTTAAGCAAACAACTATGTGTCTACTCTGGGATTTTACATAACATTATGCTCTTAGTAAATTCTGTAAAGGTAGTGGGAGCTGGGAAAAAGGACATTCAGCTATAGAAACTATGCCAAAATATGTAATGTATGAGCGAGATAAGATTACTCTGACTTGCCTAGTATTGAACAGTAACAACCAGTCCAACTCTTGCCAACATGGAAGGAAAACGTATAATAATGATGATGATATTAAGAGACCTGGTATTAAATATGCTAAAGTGGGAAAAATAACCTTGCAGTCCGCATGACAGGTTTTGTCCCCAGCAATAGGGTTCTTTTTGAGGCAATGCTTTGCAACCAGATACCCTTTGTGGTGCCACCCCACCCCCTTTTTTGCCTTTTACAAGACACAGGGATATGATGTATCAAATATATTGTATTAATTGTATTTCACTGCACCTGGTAGCAAAAGGTATTTAGTAGTATTGTAACGAAATGGATAAATTTAGCAAATGATACAAAATCAATTCAGTGAATTGGCAGAGTCATTAGAATGTCAGATAGAATGCTTTGCAGTATTTGTTTCAACTCTCTGCTGTTTGAATTCAAATCCTGTTGAGGTCAACTTTGCTGTTCATCCATTCGAGGTTGATAAAAAAAAAGTACCAATCAACTACTCTGGAAGAAATCTGCTGTATTTAGACCCAGAGAGGAATGGGTTCTGTCTTGTTTTAAAATGCCCTAGAAATGCTGCATGTCTACACAATGCCCATACGACTCCCTCAAAATTTAAATATTATAAACTCAAAATCTAAATATTATCTCTCATTTAACAGCAAATAACTTTTCTTTTAAATAGGATGGGAAAGCCATTGCTAAAATGTTTTGTTACTAAAAGTAAGTTTTGACTCAACGTATATCCTTGTTCTGTTGATTATGCATTCTTTCTACCAACAACTAACAACACCAACACCACTCCTACAACCACCATAACCACCACCAATATCACCACCACCACCACCACCTCCACTACCACTACAGCGACCTCCAATGGTGCTAATAACACAACCCCAACAACCACCAATATCACCACTACCACCAACAAAACCACCTCCAATACCACTACAGCCACCACCACCACTACCACAACCACCTTCAATACCAATAAAACCACCTCTAATACCACTACAGCCACCTTCAATACTGCCACTAGCACAACCCCAACAACAACTAATATCACCACTACCACCACCACCTCCAATACCACTACAGCCACCTCCAATACTACCACCAGCACAACCCCAACAACCACCAACAAAACCACCTTCAATACTACCACCAGCACAACCCCAACAACCACCAACACCACCAATACCACCACAATTACCATAACCACCACCAATTCTACCCCCAACACACACTATAATCACCTCCAATTCTATCATCACCATCACCACAGACACACAACCACTGTAACCACCTCCAAATCTACCATCACCACCAGAGACACACAGCATACAAAGGACAATGGCAACTACAAGGTAGGAAGTATGAGAAGATAATAAAGGACCTAATAAAAACATAAGATAACCTCATATCCTTGTTGGAGGCCCTTTCACATACACATCCCTACACAATCCTTTCACATACACATCCCTACACAATCTTTTCACATACACATCCCTACACAATCTTTTCACATACACATCCCTACGTAGTCATACAGAACTATACATAACCATTCATTCATACATAACCAAACAGTCATACACTATAATATACAACTATACACAAATTACACAAGTACACTGTATGGCTGTGTATATATATATATACATATACATACCTATATATACACACATACACACACATATATATACATACACATATACATACATATATACACACATATACATATATATATACACATATATATATATATATACATATAATGTATTGTGTTATTTCCTCAACGGTCAGCCAACCGTTGAGGAAATAACACCACATGCCCAGCCGAGTCCCCTGTATCAAGAAAAGTAAACTTTTTCTAAATTTAAAAGATTTTATAATGTTTCATTGTGTTATGGGTTTACTGTCTGAGGAGACCAGGCTGTCATAACTGATAGTCTTCAGCAAAATGTACATTGCGGATTTTAATAAACCAAAACCATATGAATATGGCCTCGGATTTTTATTAATATATTATGCTCCAGGTTACACTTTTGTACAGGTCATTGAGCGCTTTCTTTTATTTACTTCACAACCAACAAATCATTATGTGGTCAACACATCCCTATTCGGTTAACCCCTTACTATGGAGGCACATGGCTTAGTGGTTAGAGCAGTGGCCTTGCAATCGAAAGGTTGTGAGTTCAATTCTCAGAGCGGGTGATGTGTTGTTTCCTTGAGCAAGACACTTTATTTCACATTGCTCCAGTTTACTCAGCTGTAGAAATGAGATGATAGGGACTGGGGTCCCAGCACTCACTGTAAATGAGGTTGGTGTTAGGAAGGGCATCCAGCTGTAGAAATCAAGCCAGAATCAGTTCCCGTCCCACCCTTGAAAGCAGGGAAAAGCGGACGTAAAATGATGATGATGATGATGATTCATCACCGTTTTACGTCCATTCTTCCACACTAGTATGGGTTAGATGGATTGTCCTGTTGTAGGCAATGCCAGGTCAGGTGACCATGTCTTGCTCATACAGAACTGATTTTGGCTTCATTTATACAGCTGGATGCCCTTCCTAACACTAACCTCATTTACAGTGAGTACTGGGTGCTTTAATTACCGTGGCGCCTACATATATATAGTTAAGAGATGAAGCAAACAAAAGACAGGAGGCAATTTTTACACAGTTATATTAAGTTCATGCTTATACATACATACATATATATATATATAAGTAAGATGTATGGTAGGACGTATGTGAATCGCGATGATCACGTCTGACTTACCAAATATGTGACGGTAGCTAGTTAAGCTCTATGCGTATACGCAGAGCAGAAATATTAGTGAAAAAGAACAAAGGAACTATTATGACATTATAACAAGTTTATTGCCGACAGCCGTTTCGTCCGACCCCATGGTGGGACTTATCAAGGCATACAACATGTGATTGCAAGATCATTGTTTACATCAACGTATCACTCAAGGCTAGCAGTTTGAAATTGTTGTATACATCAGCAACTCCGCTTTAAGGGGGGCTCTTTTATATTAGTTGTCGGGGTCAGGGATTGAAGTTTAAAAATTAGACAAAAATATATAATTCACGTATCAACATTAAACCAAGAGACTTGGGGTCCCGTAGAAGCACCTCAGAAAATCCCTCAATGAGTGCATAAAGCTTACAGGCTCCAATACACCTATTAGTCTAGAAGAAAATTAAGAGGCTAATAAAATAAGAAAATAAAAATATAAAGTTTCCCTAAAAAATATATAGAGTTCCTATGAAATTTCTTCTAGAGAAAAAAAATTTTTTCCGAAAGAAAAAAACCTTCTTCCCCCGAGATCACGTTTACAAAATTCAGAAAACTGAATTGAAAACTAGGTTGAAAGAAACTAATCAATTAGAGGTTAATTCAGAGAGCCTTCCATAAATCTCTCAGAAAAGGCCCCCTTACTATTTCCAATAGGAACTTCTTCCGAGAGACCCTTCGAAGAATTAAAATTTTAGAGAGCCTTTGAGGATAAATATAAAAACGAATTGAGGAAAATTATACATTAAAAGTTAAAAATTAAAAATTACGGTATTTGGGATATCCGAGGAATTTTCAAAGGGCTGCTTCAACAGATACAACCTAGGCATAATAGGTACAACAATCTAAGCAATTTAAGCAATTTAATTAGGGAGCAATTCAAGGAGTTTATCAAGTTGGGCAAGATTAAAGAAAGTGGTAACTAAGAAAATACATAAGCAAAAAGACAATAATCATAAAATGTATCCTCAAGAAGGTACAAGGTAGCTTCAGTGATCTAACCCTGTATTATCACAAAAAAACATTCTAAAATTATTGATACAGGATTAAAAATTATTACAAAATCATTACAAAATTACCACAAAATCATTACAAAATTATCAAATCATCACAAAATTACCACAAAATCATTACAAAACTATCAAATTATCATAAAATTATCGCAAAATTATTACAAAATTATCATAAAATTATTGCAAAAATATAACAGGATGAACATTACTGGTGACCGTGTGGGCGCGATATCCATTCTGCCTATGCAGTCCCCTGCACAGCTCCAGGCACGATATCCACTAGGCGTAAGCAGTCATCTGCATAGCTCCAGGCGCAGCTGGTCTTGTTTAAACGCTCATAGATCACCTGGGGTTCACTATTATCTGCGTGGACTCTCTGGGAGATGTACCTGTGGATCTAATAGCCAGTGGTTGCCGGATGTGGTCCGTTCGATCCTTTAGTTTCAGGGGTTGAACGCTTTCGCGATAGACGAGCCTGCTGGTTCTAAGTCCAAGGTTTCGCCACGCATGATGTATAGTCCACATGCTATATCGTTAAAAAAACCAGTGTGGATTTGACCGGGGTGGTATATTATGAACTCCAAGTCCATACGCGACTGGTCAAAAGCGAAGGGCTGTCCTCTCTTTGTTTGCTGTATGGGTCGTTCTCAGCTTAGATGGTGGTCGTGTTATCCATATTCCATCAGCCCTGTATATTCAAGACAGATCAGGGTATGTATTTGCGGGTATGGTCCTGCGTCTACATTATCCAGAGGGTCTCGCTTGTGGTATTTTCAAGTTCGCATGTCATCTCCCGGTTAAGACTGCGCATGCTTCGGTGAATCTCAAGCATGGAATCTTAGGGTATCATATTACACATATATATCATATTACATATATATATACATATATATATATATATATATATATATATATATATATATATATATATATATGTATATATGTCTCGTTGCCTAACTAGCAAGAAGTCAATCTGGCTTATGTGCTTGCATGATTGGTAAGTGATTAGGTGATTGGCAGGTTTTCTGAAGTTAGTGTTGCAAATGGTTAGTTCACTTGCATCACAAAATTCAAGAAGCTTCACTCCTTCTTTGTTTCTTGAGCTATAACCATAACCACCATGTACCCCAGTGTATCCATCATGGAGCTGTCCAACATGACCATTGAAGTCACCTGCTAGTATGACTAGGTCTCTGTCCTCTGTCACTATGGTTGTCTCTAGGAGTTTCTAGTAAAAGCAGTCTTTCTCTTCATGACAACCTGAGGTTGTGGAAAGCTAACAAAGTTTAAAGGACTAGTAACTAATCTGACACATTAGAAATACCACACTGAGGGTGGTAAATTCTTCTATAAAGAAGATAAAGGGTACAATTACCAATTGACAGTGAAATTGGAGAGGAGAGAGGAATATCAAAGATATATCAAGTTTTCTTCACATACATTTATAACTAAGATAAGAAATAGCAAAATCATGAAAGGAGAAACTTCCATTACACATTCAGCTATTTATTATATTTGATACTGCTGCACTTCACAAGAGACACAAAAAAAAAGAAAATTCAACAATAACACCTAATTTCCTTTTACAACAATAGCCAAACTGTGATAAGTAAATTAATACTAGTTTGTTATCAATTCTTTTCACAGTATTAGTGTAGTATGTCAAACAGATCAGATTAAGAAGAACATTTCTTTAAATTAGTTTAAATGGCAGTGCTAGTCACAGAAAGCCAAATAGTAACAATTTAGTGTCTTTTCATGTTTATGAAAGATAACTGACTTTCTTGGATTCTGGTGTCTTAATTTTAAGTAAATATATATATATCAAAAGAAGATACTGACAAGACAAGCCCTGGCCACTTCTACAATGGTGAAGCTGGATGTCATATGATGGAAAAGCAACTCCATCAGTTTTCCAACAAAGCTCAAACTCTACAAGTCCTTAGTGACTTCAATCCTTTTGTGTGGATGTGAGAGTTGGAATGAAAAATCCAGTCATTTGAGCAAAAGTGCTTCAGTATGTTGCTACACATCCCATACATGGAGCACAAAACAAACAGCTATGTTAAACAAGTTAACAAATATGCTGGTAGACAGGAACCACTCCTGGCATGGTCATGTATTCTGCCACAACTCCTTGTCTAAATCCATCTTTCATGGCACTGTCAAGGGAGAGTGAAGAAGAGACAGACAGAAAATCCTAGTCCAACAACATCAAAAACTGCACTGATCGTAATACCGAGACCCTTCTACACATGACAGAGAATAGTGACCAGTGACAATAGCTGACTATGAAAGCATCTAGAGTGGCAATCAAACAACTAGCTGCACCATTGCAGGAACATAATGATGATATATAGGCACAGACACAGCTGTGTGGTTAAGGAGTTCACTTTGCACCCATGTGGTTCTGAGTTCAGCCCTGCCATGTTTTGTCTCAAATAGTCTCAGACTGACCAGTACTTTGTAAGTGAAATTTGGTAGACAGAAACTACAGAAGCCCATCATGCGTGAATGTGTGTTTATGCCTGTGCCACATAACTTAGCAGTTCAAAACAAAAAACATCAAATATATATATGTATAAGAGATATATTTCAAAGCTTAGTGAGAGGAATAAGGGCAGCACCCATAATAATTAAGCAGAGCTTCTAAGACTGGCTAGAGGAAGTAAAGAAGACCTAACTCAAATATTTGCAACAGAATAGACCCCACTAAAGGCAGCCATGAACTTTGTTGGGTATTAAACTAGTTGACTGATTGATTCACTGGCTGGTTATAGGTACAACACATTTCTTTATAGATGAATGTAGATCTAGGGCTAAACAACAACTCAAACAGCCTTGATTTACCAAAGTTTAATTTGCCACAAAACCTCTTCTCTTCTTCCTCATCAGACTCAATATTGCTACAATCAACATCAATGTCATCAAGCCAATGCAGGAGCCTTTCTTTATATTGCTTTTTGACCTGTTTATAATAGCAACCTGATCTCTTTCAAATCACTCCTCACCAAGGTTTAACCCTTTTGTTACTATATTTCTTATGAAAAAATTTGCCCATGGTTTTCAAATAATTTTGAAGTTAATGAAGAATTTGAAGTGATTTAGTAATATAACTAACTTTCTAATTATTAATCTGATGTTTGCAATATAACTTAACAAAGGTTCTTCCATAAAATTATAATGGAAATTTTTTTTAATAAACAATAAACAGCTTAGTGACATAGAACACTTGTGATTGGAAGCAATGAATGTTCAACACACAACAAATAGACTGGACCCCGACCGTAGTTGTCACATTTATTTCCTATGACATCATAAGAATTCCCTGTGTCAGTCATGAAGTTCTGAATAGAAAACTAGTGTGTCAACCTTTTATATTATTTATTACCTGAGGAGTAAGTCTAAAATAGGATATTGATATTCAGTATTACCATAATAAACAACAATTAAAAATATTGTAATTTTTTCACTAATATAGTCACTGGAATAATATAGTCACTTTCTTAGAAGACACGATTACTATAATACTTTTTGTATATATTCAGATATTGACAGAAAATAGAAAAAAAAAAAAAATGATAGAGTTATATAAAATATACTTCACATTAGTCACATAAAAACTTCTTCACCCATTTATTCCTGAAACAGTCATGGCAGAAGAGTTTTCAGCCACACCTTCCAGAGAGTCCTATCATAAGAAACCATATCCAAGTGAGAATAGTTGAGCTTGTGGATATTATCCAACAATTTTCCTCGGGATCTAACTATGGGTCTCTTGGCAGATGGTTTCATTTGTAAAATTTATGTGATTCCTTCCTTAGACATTCTAACCAGATATCCTCTATGACAAATTATCAACATAAAAAAATTTACTCAATAATGAATTCTGTCTTGACTTATTAAAAAATCTTAACCATTTTGTTACCATATTTCAAA
The DNA here is from genome assembly GCA_964016885.1 of Eledone cirrhosa. Taxonomy (NCBI): domain Eukaryota; kingdom Metazoa; phylum Mollusca; class Cephalopoda; order Octopoda; family Eledonidae; genus Eledone; species Eledone cirrhosa. The sequence continues at coordinate 245,412,116 of OZ024742.1, forward strand.
TAATTTTAAATATATACAAAAATTTCAAGGAATTTAATAAATTAGCTAACTTTCTCATTAATAAGCTGTAGTTTGGAAAATAATGAGATTTTCTTAAATGAAATTACTATAGAATTTTTTTTTTTTTTAGATAAATATAATCATTTTAAAACTTTGTATCAGAGTATCAGAGACAGTTTCAGGGAATTTAATATCAAAACAGTTAAATAACACTGGTGCATGGTTGTGAAACATGAGTATTGAATGCAGAGGATGAGCAGTGTTAGCATGCATGAACAATGAAACACAGACGAGGTTAAGGAAAATCTGAATATAAGAGGAATAAAATACAATATATAAGAGAGAAGAATGTTATGGTACAGGCATATAATGATGATGATCATTGTTTAGTGTCCATTTTCCATGCTTGAATGGGTTAGACAGGTTGTCGTGTTATGAGACAAGTCAGGTCAGGTAACCTTGTCTTGCTCATACAGCAAGACATGGCTTGGTTCCTATGCTTGGATGCCCTTCCTAATGCCAACCATGTTACAGTGTGAACTGGGTGCTTTTTGGTGAATGGATAATGATTATTGGGTGAAGAAGTGCCAGGAGTGCCTAGTGGAATGAAGTTTTAGAAGAGGAAAGCTGAGGAAAACCTGGGCAAAAGTGGGGAAAGTGGATCTCAGAATGCTGAACCTCACAGAAGACAAGATGAAGGGACATGGCAACTGGAGGAAAGTTGTACTGGAGAAGACTTGTCTAACCCTTACAACAGAAAGAAGCATATAAAAACGATAACGATCATCATGATGTGATAGCCTACTATACTAAATATCACTGCAACACCCATAGATGTAACACCTAGATAAAATTCTAATTCTACAGTCTTTGTCATCATCATCAATGCCATCGCTTTTGTCGTCATCGGCATCATCAACAACACCATGTTACACCCATTTTTCATGCTAGTATGTGTTGAACAGTTTATTACTTTCTCAGACTAGACAGATCGGATGACCACGCCCTGCTCATACATTCCATATTTGGCATGGTTTCTACAAATGGAACCATTTTTTAGTGTCACCAACACTACCACTTTACAGGGTGTATTGGGTGTATTTTATGGTGACATCAGCACTAGAGAGGTTGTCATATACTCGGCCAGACAAAAGAGTCAATCCTCTCAAACCCTATATTGTCCCCGCTTGCAAATATCTGAATTTGCATGAAGGATCAAAGCAATGCTACAAGTAAAAAGTAGATTTGGTAGACTCTATTATGTCTTGAGTTTTGAAAATGTCAATACCAATGACAAAGCTGTCACCAACAAATTCTAACAGCAATCACCATTGTCATGTGTCATTTCAAAGCTTGTTTTTTTTATTCTAACTACAATTTTCCTCTCTTTTGCATTAGCTAAAATTAGCATTCATCAACACCCTCACCACCTACCTACATTTTAACTATCCTTGCAGTATGTATCCCCCTTCCTCCTCCCTTCATCTCTCCCCTTCCTTCCTTCCTTCCTTCCTTCCTTCCTTCCTTCTCTCTTGTTCTACAGTGAACAACAGTACGTATAACCTTTCATTTTCAGAAATGCATGTCTCTAGAATATATTGTTTGCAAAGTATTTACACCTCAATTCTTCTACTCCTGTTCTCACTAGTTTCCACCTCCATCGCCACAAGAGCAATAAATAACACAAACTCTCCTCATTCAACTTCTACTCTTCACTTTTTTCAAAGTAACTAACATCAACAACAACAACAATTGTTTCTACTTTAGACACAAAGCCAGCAATTTGAAGGGGAGGGAAAAGTCGATTAAATCGATCCCAGTGCTTTATTTTATCAACCGCATAAGGATGAAAGGCAAAACTAACTTCAGTGGGATTTGAACTCAGAATGTAAAGGGCATAACTATATACTGCAAAGTATGTTGTCCAACACTTTACCGATACTGTGAATCTACTGCCAACAATAAGGATAATAACTGTTTCTACTTTTGGCACAAGGCCAGAAATTAGCCAGTGCATTACTGGTACTTTATTTTATTGACCCCCGTAAGGATGAAAGGCAAAGTTAACCTCAGCGGGATTTGAACTCAGACTGTAAAAGGCCGTAACTCTATGCTGCAAAGCATGGCGTCCGACCCTCTACCGATACTGCCAATCTGCCGCAATAACACTAATATATTGACTTGAAGATGGAAATTGCATGAATGTGGTCAATACAACCTCACAACATAATTCCAGTTGTCATTAGAGCTTTAGGTTTGTTACCATTAAAACACACAGAGTTATCTTGCGCAAATACACTTCATAACACAAATTGCTCTCCTACAAAAGACTGCCCTCATTGATACTGTACATATATACTCAGGAAAGTACTGTCTGTTGTCTAAGATGCAACACACAATATAACATCCAGTAATCATATTTACTGTACAAACCACCAATAATGATTTCTAATTTAAGTACAAGCCCATCAATTCTGAGGGAAGGAGAAGTTGATTATATCAACCCCGTTATTTTATTTAATCGACCTCAGAAATATAAAAGGCAAAGTTGACCTCGGCAGGATTTGAACTCAGAATGTAACTAATAGCATGTTGTCCAATACTCAAATTAGTTTTTTTTTTAATGATTAATCATATATATATCTGTTAATCCACTAATAATAACAACAATAATATTTCTAACATAGACACAAGGTCAGCAATTTGGGGAGGAGGGGTGAAAGTTGATTTCATTGACTCCAGTATTTTACTGGTACTTTATTCTATCAATTCCAGAAGACAATTGAAACTCGTAATATTAAAAGCCAGAATAAATATAGCAAAGCAATTCCACCAACCCACCAACTATAATAATAATAATTGTTTCTACTTTTGGCACAAGGCCAGCAATTACCCAGTGCATTACTGGTACTTTATTTTATCGACCCCGTAAGAATGAAAGCCAAAGTTAACCTCGGCGGGATTTGAACTCAGATCATAAAGGGACGTAACTATGCTGGAAAGCATGGTGTCGGACCCTCTACCGATACTGCCAATCCACCTATAATAATAATAATGGCTTCTGATTTAGGCACACGTTGGGGAGAGGGGGGCAAGTTGACTAAATCAACCACAATGCATTACTGGTGCTTTATTTTATCAACCCCATAAGGATGGAAGGTATAGCTAACCATGGCAGGATTTGATCTCAGAACATAAAGGGATGGAACTATATACTGCAAAGCATGTTTTTCAAAGCTCTATCAATACTACTAATTCACTGCCCTATCATAATAAAAATGATAATAATAATATTAACTATGGGCAAGTGTCTTCTTCTATAGCCTCAGGCTCATCAATGTCTTTAAAGTTGAATTTGTTAGATAGAAATTCAGAAACCCATCAACACTACTATATTTCTCTCACTGTTATATATTAAAACATGTAAGATAAATTATTTGTATTCAATTAACTCTAATGAGCTATTCTTACTGGAATGAATTCTTCCTTCTTGTTAGTCTAGTGAATCATTTGTATACATCAAATGTTTTAATAATAATCCTTGTTTAAACATTTGTTTCATCTTCGTTTAACGTCCATCTTCCACGCTAGCATGGGTTAGACTGTTTATATATATATATATATATGTAGGTAGTGAATTGGTAGAGTTGTTAGAACGTTGGATAGATTGCCTTATGGTATTCATTCCGGCTCTCTACTCTTTGAGTTCAAATCCTGTCGAGGTTAACTTTGCCTTTCATCCTTTCGAGGTCGATAAAAAAAGTACCAGTCAAGTACTGGGGTCGATTCTTCCTCTCTCTGAAAGAAATCTGCTGTACTCAGGCCAGAGAGGGATGGGCTCCGCCAGGCTTAAAATGCCCAAGAAACGTTGTATGTCTATACAGCATCCCTACAACTCTATCAGGAGTTACAGGACTATACACACATATATATATGTGTGTGTGTGTGTGTGTGTATACATGTGTTTACATCTATATCTTTGTTTATGTCCCCATAACTTAGCAATTCAGCGAAAAGGAGATTGATAAAATAAGTACTGGAGTCAATATGATCAACTAGATCAAGGCACTGCTCCAGCATGGCCACAGTATAGTGACTGAAACCAGTAAAAGAAGAAAAAATATGCAGTAAATCAACATATGGAAAATCTTTTTTTTTTAATGATTAATCATATATATATATATATATATATATATATATATATATATATTACATGTTCTTATCTCACAGCGTGGGAAGTAGTTTGGGGTATAAATTCTTGGTAGGATGCAAACATTTTCTTCTTGAAATTGTTTATCTTCACCTACAGGAGATTTGTAATAACAGTAAAGATTTGTCTCCCTTACCTCTTTCCATGGTCTCTCTCTTCAACATTATGAATATTGAAGTCAACATGGCTAATATAATAAAATAGCTGATATAATAACTATTACAGTTGAAGTAAATGACTACAACATTTGAATATGGAACAGGCAGACAACATCAAGCTGTAGGATATCCCACTCACAGCAGACCATCTGTTCTTTAGATGATAGTGAATTTGAATGAATAGGATATGGTAACCTTTTCAGTTCCTGTATATTATCCATTCACAAAATTAACATGCCTTATGCTAAAATGTGTGCTGGGAGGGGAGGGGGTGAGCAGATGCTAGCACGTATGCAGGTCTGGTGCTAACATTAAGGCCAACTAGGCAGCTGCTTAGGGCACAAACCTCAGATAGGTGCATTTCTTAACCTTTAAGGTTCAACAGTTGTATACAAATTTGTATAATTAAATATATAATAATTGTTTCTACTTTTGGCACAAAGCCAGCAATTACCCCAATGTATTACTGGTACTTTATTTTATTGACCCCATAAGGAGGAAAGGCAAAGTTAACTTCAGCGGGATTTGAACTCAGATCATAAAGGGCCGTAACTCTATGCTGCAAAGCATGGCGTCCGACCCTCTGCCGATACTGCCAATCCAATGTCCTGTAATCAATACATATATCACTAAACATCTTTGCTATGTAACAGCATTATGGAAATATCTAAAACAAAGAAGAGGGTCACATGGTGTTTGTATCCTATAACAAGATTTGGCATGGACTGTGTAGTATAAAATGCAGGCTCAGTAATTTTCTTAGTGTGGCCAGAGCAAGAAGTGTCAAAAACTAGATTTGTCAGTTTACCAAACTAAGTTATATATGAGTTACTGGGAAATATGGGAAATATATGATATGTAGCACACATGATGATGTACTAGAAACAAAACAGATTAGAAGAATTAAAACTTGGAAGAATAAGCTCATGTCAACAGGCATACTTGACCCTTGTCCGTAGGCTTCCTCAAAATTATAGCATATGTGACCCTTCTCTTTTGTTTTAGAGCCTGGGCCTATGATTCATCCCAAATCCAAAGGTCCAAGGTAAGATAAGTTCAGCTATATATATATATATATGGACAGTGAATTGACAAGATACCAGACCTTATATGCTTAACGAGTGGAGTGGAGCTTGTCAAATTGGACCGAGGAAACAATGTTTCCATCAGTCTTTCTAAATGCTAATACTATTGGTCGGTCACAAATCCAGGCATAAATATATATATATATATATATCGTCCCACCCTTGCAAGCAGGGAAAGGTGGACGTAAAATGATGATGATATATATATATATATATATATATATATATATATATATATATATATATATATATATATATATATATACATATATATAATGAATAAAAGTAATTGGGATTAAATTACATTAAATTATCTAATAGATTTACGAACATTAGTTTCAATACAGTAGGAAGCACCATTTTATTTCTCTGTACCAAATTCCTCAGAATCATTAAACAATACAAAAAAAACATAATTATTTACCAACACATGTCCGAACATCTCCATTTCGAAAATGTAAACAACTTTAAAATATAGTTGGGGAAAAAAACAACTAGATTTTAGATAAAAACTTAAAAGTCAACTCAATTATTTATACACAAGAAGATAATTTTTTCAAAAATATGTGCTATTTCCTCTTTTTTTTATTTTTAACAAAAGGAAAGGAAAAAAATTAAGAATATTTGCTTATTTTGAATCAATTACAAATGTTAATGCTTGCATACCCACATACCCTATGATCTCACAATATCTCAGAGCGGTATACATGAATCAGAAGATACTCATTACTTTCAGGATTGTTTCACAAACCTTTCAGCTACCTCCATCATCACCCTCATGCCAGGAATCAGTTGGACAGGAGCAAGGAGAACTGTAGTAGATTGACCATGTTGTGTATCAAGGCACATGAAGACCTAAGACTAAGACTATAGAACTTAACCATTTAGCATTTAAACCGGCAATAACCGGCCAGAATTCTCTCAGCTCTTTCTGTTCGAACCTGCTGTAACTAGCTGCTCATACTGACGTTAAGGTATTGTTCTCAAAATAAATAACATCAAAATCTTGTAGATATTCATCATCATCATCATCATCATCTTACGTCCGCTTTTCCCTGCTTGCAAGGGTTAGACGGGTCCTATGCAGCACAGCATCTCTCCACTTGTCACGGTCCTTCGTTATCTCCTCCGTGAGTTTCAGCGATCTGAGGTCTGCTCTCACCACCTCTGCCCATGTTTTACGTGGTCTACCTCTACTGCGTCTTCCTTCTACTGTGATTTTTTGATACTTCTTTACCCAGCAGTCATCCTTCATGCGCATTACATGTCCATACCATCTCAGCCTTCTCTCCTCCACACAACTTATCCCTCTTATACCCAGTTTCTTTCTCAACTTGTCTATGCTTGGTCGTTCACGCACATTGACATTGCACATCCAACAGAGCATACTTGCTTCATTTATGTGAGATAATTATGTGAGGTAAAGCCTTTACCATGAAAATATAATAGTAAATATAGAGTAATGTAAATGCTAAAGGGTTAAAGATTCTGTAACACCCTTCACATGGCATGTTTCAGTTTGGTCTGCAATCTCACTTCACATCTCTGCAAGCAGGGAAGTGTGATGTGTGATAAACAACAAATTGCAGTTTCCCCTCTACCATTTAGCCTATCCATCAGTCTTTGAGACAGTAGTTACAAGAGAAAGGGACAAGTGCAATAAACTGGATGTGGTTGGCATTTATTCAAAGTGGTTAGCAACCAAGTATTGAGTTTGATCCTAATCTAGGCTATCTATCTATATCTATGTATAAATATATATATATACACACACACATATATATATATTGATGTTTTGTTTGTTGTTTGGGTCTGGTAGGAAGAAAAGATAGTGATTGTAAAGTGGTATGGTAAAAATGTTTTGGTGTGTGAATGAGGCAGGGGGGGGGGGTCCATCTCTCATCTATTCTATTACATAGTAGGAAAACATATCTAATCCAATAGTAACCAAGAAATATATTTCTGTACATTTGTAGTCTGTATTTGAATGTATTTTGGACTACTAAACTATTATAGAAGAAGAAGAAGAAGAAGAAGAAGAAGAAGAAGAAGAAGAAGAAGAAGAAGAAGAAGAAGAAGAAGACTTTAAAACAAACAAACAGCATTGTAGGACCTGGGACAATTCGAGAGGGTTTGGTGTCAAAATGGTTAGGTAACCAAATACAAATGCATAGGAAAAAAGTTAAGCAATGTTTTGGTAGCTGAATATGTTGGGTGGTGGGGAAAATATTAGAGAAGTGAACAGCTATTTAGAGGGTATTGTAATACCGTGGAAAATTCTCTAAAATAGTTTTGATTTCTCAATTACAACCATTTCAATTATGTTATTAATGCTCTTGGGAAATTTGGAAACATTTCATTATGTTATTTTGAAAGAGAATATTTCATTGCTAGTTTATACTTAACATTTAACATCATGTAATTATATAACAGAATATTTCTAAAAAATAGGTTTGTGTCTTTAAAATGTTTATAGTATCTTTATTATTTCAAAGATCATTGTGAAAATTTACAGTATTAGAGTTAAATACTTTAACTTTTAATGTCATGCAGTCTTAGTGTTGTTTTGTACTTTTCAATAACATGTTGATAATATGGTTTCATGTAGTTTGCTAATTGAAATGTTTATAATATCTTTACTAGTCGACAAAGCATTGTAAAGATTTGTAGTATTAGAGTAAAGACTTTAATTTTTAATGTGATGTAATCATAGTGATGTTTTTTTACTTTTCAAGACTGTCATGCTAATGTGGTTTGATGAAGTACAGGATGAATTTATTTTCATTTTAAGAAAAATAAAAGACCTTTCTGCCAACATGCCTATATTGTCGTCCATAAACTTGAACTAATAGGAGCTGATTGTCAGATCTGACCAAGGAAATTATATTTCTATTGATCTTTCCATTGATCTTTCCATTGCTAATACTATCTGCTAGTCACTACTTCTGGAAGTGAGAAGCAGGATTTGAACTCAGAATGCACAAAGCTGGATTAAATATTAAAAACCATCCTGTCCAACTCTTTAATTAGTCCACCAAACCCCAATTTCCCAACAATACAGATTCGATCAAAATCAAGCATATTATTTTACTGCATCTTATTTGTTGTTGTTTAGCCCCAGGCCAGCCCAGGTATAACAGACAGATGTTTGGTCAAAGGCCATTCCAGCCATGACAATACTGTCTTTTCTTCTGGAATAGTGTTTCTCCAGGCACCATTATCCAATGTATCCTCTTACAAGATAGTAGGGTGTAGTTGGGGAGAGATTTCGCCACTATTTCTAGTATATCGAATGTTTACTCAGAAGCACCATCATTGGATCAATGAGATTTCCTCACCTGGAACTTATTTTATTGATCTTGGTGCAATTTAAGATACATCTTAGCAGGATTTGAACTTAGAGTAGAGAGAGGTAAAACCGAATACTACAATTCATTTAGTTTGATGCTTCTTCCCTTCTTTCTGTATTAACATTGGATAGAATATTTTACAGTATTCATTCTGGCACTCTCAGTTTAACCCTTTAGCATTTAAACCGGCCACATCCGGCCAGAATTCTCTCGTGGCTATAACCGGCCACTGACACTGATGTTAAGATATTGTTCTCAAAATAAATAATATCAAAATCTTATAGATTTGATATTATATGAGATAATTATGTTAAGTAAAGCCTTTACCCTGAAAATACAATAGTAAATATAGAGTAATGCAATTGCTAAAGGGTTAATGAACATCTTTGATTCACTGTGAATGAGTAAAAAATACTAAACAATTAAAATAGGTCTCGTGAGAACCTAGAACTACTTAATCAATTGAAACACTGAACTACTTCTGGCCCTCAGTAACTTGTATGAATAATCTCAATTATAAATTTAAATGAATACAGAACACTTCAGTCAATCCTGTAGTTATTGACCCTTTTGATACCAAACCACCTACAAACCACTCCTGGTTCTGTGATACTAAGCTGTTTATTTTAAAGTCTTTATATCTAAAAACTTTCCATCATAACTTTATGTAAGAACCTTTGTTAAGTTATATTCCAAACCCCAGCTTAATAATGTGAAAATTATATTACTAAATGGTTTCAAATTCTTGATTATTTTCAAAATTATTTGAAAGATCTTAGATAGTATCTTTCATGAGAAATATTTTAGTGAAAGGGTTTATCAATTGAAACTCTTTACTACTTCTTGTCCTTTACAACTTGTATGAATAATTCTCAATAATAAATATAAGTGAATACTGAAAATGGCAGAACACTTCAGCCAATCCCATGGCTGATGAAACAAGGAAGACAAATAAAGTAACATTCTCAAGTGTTATAGTTAGCATTTGGAAGAAAGAAAAGGGCTTCAGAAAAACTTAGAAATGGTGATAGTAACTTCACTTATCTGATTATTATTGATGAATGGAAGGAAGTGTGGGTGGCAACTTTGAGTTGTTACATTACAATGAAGCAATTATGTTTTGGGACAGAAGGAAATGGTTTCCTGAGAAGGGGGGAAGAGGGAGAGAGAAGAGGGAAGGAGAGATAAAGAAGGGGAGAGATAGGCAGTAGAGAGGGGAAGATAAAAGGGTAGAGGGACTGAAAAGAAGGTTTAAGCCTTTCATTACCATATTTTCTCACAAAAGACACTGCCTATGATATTTAAATCCTTTTTATAATATTAAGAATTTGAAGGCATTTAGTAAAATAACGTAACTTAAATGTTCTTAGACAAAGTTATGATGGAAGGTTTTTAGATAAATATAAACACTTTAAAATAAACAGTCCTGCATGTTAAAACCAAGGTAGTTTCTTTGAAACGACAAGGTATGTCCAAGGTATGTGGAGCATGGGGGAGGAGAGTAAGGAGAGTTCAGACTATAGATGATTCTCACATAGAGCAGAGAAAAAGAAAAAGTTAGCACTGGGTGTATTTTATCATGGTACCAGCACTAAAATTTACAGAGTGTACTGGGTGCAATTTATCATGACACTAACACTATTATAATTGTTTAAAAACAGAGATAGGTTCATACATCTGTGTAGTACTTTTAAAACATTTAAATTTTCTAAACATCCTGGCATTTCTGAACACACCCCAAAAACTCATGACACACATGCAGACAATGTGGTGTACAAGTGTGCAATGGTGTAAATGGTGCAATAGTAAAACAGCTGTTGCTGATAAACAACAACAGCAACTGCTACAATTTTTAAGATTACTAATAGCCATGTGTGAATGAGTTCAGGATATGTGAAGCTCTTTGTGAGGTTCAGTGGCCTCAGCTTCCAAGCGGTATCAGATTTGGCACTCCTCAATCTCCTCTAGTCACACACCCATCAGTGAGGTCCTGAGCAACATGGCAGAACCTGACGTGACCCAAGAACAGGAGCAAGCTCTGACCAACAAAGGCCTCTTTGTCCCCAGTATACAAATATCCAAAGTAACTAGGATGACATTAAATGCAGGTCTACCTTCAGGCGGATCAAGTCTGGCTTGAACCAACACCGCCTCGCCTGCCTCCATTCACCCTCAAAGCCAAACAGCAGCACTTAGTTCAATTTCGTGCCCTCCTCATCAACCTGTACTCTTCTTGATGATGAGTTCATTCACATTGGAGTAGCCCAATGCCTTGGCCTCCGTGTGTGTGAGCCACACAAAAGCCATTGTGGGGCTGAGGTCAATGAGTTTGACCTACACCCATTATCATGCTGCCAGAATGCAGGCCAGTTCCCCTAGAACATGCTGCTCTTAATGACATATTGTGAAGGAGCATCAATGCGGGCAGCTTCCCATCACAACAGGAGCCAGTAGGCCTCAACCGTGGTGACGGAAAGCACCCCAACAGAAATACCCTCTTCCCTTTTGAAGGAGGTAAATTCCTCATCTGGGATATAACATGCTGTGACACGTTCTCCACTCCCAAATTAATCACCTTGGCCACAAACCCCGGTACTGCAGAGCACAGGAAAATAAGCAAATACCAGAGCTTATCCAGCTGCTTCTTCTTTGCACTGGTCACTGTCGAGACCTCAGGCTTCCTTGGACCCTGGACATCCGACCTCCTCCGTAAAATCGGATGGATAGCAGCATGTCTGAGGAAGGAGCCCTGTTAGGTAGGGTGGCTGTTGCAGTTGGTGTTGCTGGTCATTGTCTACGGAAATGCCTTTGCCATTTTGCCTGTAGGGCACAGCCGAAACACTGCTCATACCTAGGTGCAAAGTCTGTCACCCTCTCCCCTTCCCTTCTTCCTTTGTCTAATAGCCCTTGTTCCTCTCATTTATGACATTTATAGTCCTTTCCAATACTGCTTTCTTTTTCTGTATGTTTAACCAATTTACAGATTACATACAAGGAGAGTACATCTATATATATGCAACCAAGGAGACTGGATGTAAAGTGATTTTATATATATATATATATATATATATATATATATATATATATATGTGTGTGTGTGTGTGTGTGTGTGTGTGTATTTATTTACTTTAACACAATAATTACTACTATCATAGCTCCCCAATCATCACTATTACTACTATTACTTCTACTACTACTAATATATTATCATTTATGTTATTAACTACTACAATTATGGCAAGACACCTCATACCCCTCACCGCCATTGCAATTTACTGTTGTCACCACTCTATTGCCATTACTACTTATATCCTTATAATAAATTACTTTTACATTAACACAAGTTGTGGGGGCAGGTTTATGCCACCTCCACCATCACCATTACAACTACAACTATAACCAACACCTCCACCACCACCACCACCACAACTACCAACAACAACCACCCCCATCACCACTACAACTATCAACAACCACCACCACCACCACCACTACAACTACCAACAACCACCACCACCACCACCACCACCACAACTACCAACAACAACCACCACCACCACTACAACTACCAACAACCACCACCACCACCACCACCACCACAACTACCAACAACAACCACCACCACCACTACAACTACCAACAACCACCACCACCACCACCACCACCACAACTACCAACAACAACCACCACCACTACTACAACTACCAACAACAACCACCACCACCATCCCACCACTACAACTACCAACAACAACCACCACCACCACTACAACTACCAACAACAACCACCCCCACCACCACTACAAACAACAACCACCCCCACCACCACTACAACTACCAACAACCACCACCACCACCACCACCACCACAACTACCAACAACAACCACCACCACCACTACAACTACCAACAACCACCACCACCACCATCCCACCACTACAACTACTAACAACAACCACCACCACCACCACAACTACCAACAACAACCACCACCACCACTACAACTACCAACAACAACCACCACCACCACCACCACTACAACTACCAACAACAACCACCACCACCACCACTACAACTATCAACAACCACCACCACCACCACTACAACTACCAACAACAACCACCCCCACCACCACTACAAACAACAACCACCCCCACCACCACTACAACTACCAACAACCACCACCACCACCACCACCACCACAACTACCAACAACAACCACCACCACAACTACCAACAACCACCACCACCACCATCCCACCACTACAACTACTAACAACAACCACCACCACCACCACAACTACCAACAACAACCACCACCACCACTACAACTACCAACAACAACCACCACCACCACCACCACTACAACTACCAACACCTCCACCACCACCACCACCACTACAACTACCAACAACAACCACCACCACCACCACCACCACAACTACCAACAACAACCACCACCACCACCCCACCACTACAACTACCAACAACAACCACCACCACCACCACCACCACCACAACTACCAACAACAACCACCACCACCACCACAACTACCAACAACAACCACCACCACCACCACCACAACTACCAACAACAACCACCACCACCACTACAACTACCAACAACCACCACCACCCCACCACTACAACTACCAACAACCACCACCACGACTACCACCACCACCACCATACCACAACAACAACAACAACAACAACCACCACCACCACTACAACTATCAACAACCACCACCACCACCACCACCACAACAACTACCAACAACAACTACCCCCACCACCACTACAACTATCAACAACCACCACCACCACCACCACTACAACTACCAACAACAACCACCCCCACCGCCACTACAACTATCAACAACCACCACCACCACCACCACTACAACTACCAACAACAACCACCCCCACCACCACTACAACTATCAACAACCACCACCACCACTACAACTACCAACAACAACCACCCCCACCACAACAACAACAACAACAACCACCACCACCACCACCATACCACAACAACAACAACAACAACAACAACAACAACCACCACCACCACTACAACTATCAACAACCACCACCACCACCACTACAACAACTACCAACAACAACCACCAGCAACTGCTACCAACAACAACCATCAACAACTACCACGTAACTAGGGTATGGAGCCTATGGCACGTGCCAAGGGCTCCACATGAAGGGGGTGCCACTTGGACTAGGAGCACGTTCTATTAAAGTCAAATAAGCCTCGCTGGAGAGTGAAAAAAGAAACTCCTTCAGATGTATTATCTGTCTCTTAGGGTGAGAACACTATGGTGGCTGGATCATTAAACTATTTATATAAATTATTAGGCCCATAGGTAAAAATACAGTGCTGGGCAGGGGCGCAATTTCACTGCTTGCCATAAGTGCTATTTTCCCTAGTTAAGCCTCTGCTACTACAACAACAACAACCACCACTAACCACTACCAGTTATTTACTCACCTCTACTATACATGTTCCTAATGAAATTACTCAAGAAACAAACAAACTACAACAACAACTACTAAAACAACATTCACCTCGACACTGTATTTTCTGCCTTTTATCATTACTGATTCTTCTCCTTAAGAAGACAGAACAATTGCACAAATCTTCCAGCAGATCAACAGCAGATTGCACAATATTTGGCAATGTTAAATGCAGTGCAATGATTGCAATGCCCCTCTCTCTCTCTCAATCAATCAATCAATCAATCATATAACAGTATTATACTGTATTGTACAAGTTAAACAATATCACAGTGACAATTCTGTCAGTTGACAGACTTAAGTGATGCTGAACTTAAATTGTGTAAATATAAATAATAATTGTTTCTACTTTTGGCACAAGGCCAGCAATTGCCCAGTGTATTACTGGTATTTTATTTTATCGACCCCGTAAGGATGAAAGGCAAAGTTAACCTCGGCGCGATTTGAACTCAGAATGGCAAGGGCTGTAACTCTATGCGTCAAAGCATGGCGTCCGACCCTCTACCGATACTGCCAATCCACCGCCCTTAAAATATAAATAATAATAAAATAAAATAATAATTATTATTATTTCTAATTAAGGCACAAGGCCAGCAATTTTGGCCAAAAAGTTATGTTGGTACCACAAAACACCCAGCCCACACTGTAAAGAGATTGTGTAGGTGCCACGACAAAGCACCCAGCACAGACTGTAAATGCGGTTGGTGTATGTATGTACATATGTATGTACATATATGTATGTGAGTGTGCATGTATGCACATATCTATGTGTGTATATATGTATGTGTGCATATGTCTGTATGCATGTATGTGTGTATATGTATAAGTGTGTGTATGTGTGTGTGTGTATGTATATATGTATTGAGTGGCCAACACACAAACCAGCTGTTGGATTGTGACAAGCAACAGAATGTCAGAATTGGTATTTCAGGAATTTAATTTTCTTTTCTTCAAAGGACCACAGGAGAATATTTAGAATACTTTAGCTAGGAAACGAAAAACAAAACCTCATTACAGCTTTAAGACAGTTTTGGCATTTTTGCATGGGTTGGACAGGTCTGCAATATGACAAATTGACACTTGTCTCAAGTATGTGTATGTATGGAAAAGCTGCTATTGAATATAACAATTATATATATATATATACATTTTCCTATATATATATATATATATATATAGGAAAATGTATGACCCCGACGGCAGAGCTCAAGCCGTTTCGACAGAGTTGTGGTAAGGAACCAGATGGACCATAACGCACCAGAGTACTCAATACTTAGGGTAGTAGAGTGGGTAATAGAAAAATGTATGACCCCGACAGCAGAGCTCAAGCCGTTTCGACGGGTATTTCTGCGTCCAGAAATAGCCGTCGAAACGGCTTGAGCTCTGCCGTCGGGGTCATACATTTTCCTATATATATATAGTTTTGCGAGGTTTTTGATATGAAATCGTGTGTCGAAACAAATATTGTTATACTTGGGGAGGGTCATATTTGTGTAATATTGCTAGAATTAATAACAGAACACACTCACTGTTTGGTTGGTTTTCGCTTTTCGCTTCTGTGTCTTTTATATCGGTTAATTTAATTTATTCGGTCCTCAATGTTGCCATTGACTGACCAACGGTCAAAAATACAAATACAATATAGACACAAACACATATATATAGTCTATCAAAGTTCTTTTGTTGCACATCTGCAACATCGTCAGTGGTGCTATTGTTTCCTCCCGTTGCATTGTATGTTTACGCCATCTTTATTTAGTCTGTTTATATATTTATTTATTTGTTTATTTTTTGTCTTCTTTGCGCATGCGTTTGCGTGTGTGTATAGTGTTTTGTTTGATGTGTGTTCGTGTTTGGGTGACTGTGTATTGGTTAATGTATTCTATCTTTACTAGTGTGTGTTTATATGTGTTTGTTGTTATTGTGCTTGTGTATGTATTTATTTATTTATCTATTTATTTATTTATTTATACTTCTCTTAGGTCAGTATTGTTTGTTTGGGTGTTGTTATTCCATTCATTTTTTTCTCTTTGGCCTTGGCCTTCTAAGTTCTATTTCACTGGCCTCTCTGATTTGTCTATCTGCTGGGTCATTTCTATGTTTAGATATTATTTTAATTTCTATGTTGTCTATGTTACCATCGTGTTGTTGTCTGGCATACTATATGAATATGCCAGACAACAACACGATGGTAACATAGACAACATAGAAATTACCCAGCAGATAGACAAATCAGAGAGGCCAGTGAAATAGAACTTAGAAGGCCAAGGCCAAAGAGAAAAAAATGAATGGAATAACAACAACACCCAAACAAACAACACTGACCTAAGAGAAGTATAAATAAATAAATAAATAGATAAATAAATAAATACATACACAAGCACAATAACAACAAACACATATAAACACACACTAGTAAAGATAGAATACATTAACCAATACACAGTCACCCAAACACGAACACACATCAAACAAAACACTATACACACATGCAAACGCATGCGCAAAGAAAACAAAAAAATAAACAAATAAATAAATATATAAACAGGCTAAATAAAGATGGCGTAGACATACAATGCAACAGGAGGAAACAATAGCACCACTGACGATGTTGCAGATGTGCAACGAAAGAACTTTGATAGATTATATATATGTGTTTGTGTCTATATTGTATCTGTATTTTTGACCGTTGGTCAGTCAATGTCAACATTGAGGACCGAAAAATTAAATTAACCGATATAAAAGACACAGAAGCGAAAAGCGAAAACCAACCAAACAGTGAGTGTGTTCTGTTATTAATTCTAGCATTACACAAATATGACCCTCCCAAGTATAACTATATATATATATATGTAAAAGGATAAAGATCCCATAACTCCTTGTGGAGTCGTAGGGGCACAGTCATACGGTGTGTCTAGGGCACTTTTAAACCTGGCGGAGCCCAACTCTCTCCAGGTCTGAACACAGCTGATTTTTGGACTGGTACTTTTTTTACCGACCTCAAAAAGATGAAAGACAAAGTTGAACATGGCAGGATTTGAACTCAGAGTGCACAATGAGGTGGGACGAATACCATAAAGCATTCTATCTAATGTCTTAATGACTCTGCCAATTCGCCTTCATCATCATCATCATCGTTTAACGTCCATCTTCCACGCTAGGATGGGTTAGACGGTTTTGTTTCATTTGATGCGATATATATATATATATTAATATATATGTATATATATATATATATATATATATATATATATATATATATAACAAAGGAAATGTGGTAAGGAACCAGGTGGACCATAATGCACCAAAGTACTCAATACTTAGGGTAGTAGAGTGGGTAATAGGAACGAGTAGGACCCCGACGGCTGAGCTATATATATATATATATATATATATCATCATCATCATCAACGTTTAACGTCCATGTTCCACGCTTGCATGGGTTTGGACGGGGGTATTCCCACTTGAGGCAGGAGTGATTGTCTTGCTCGTATAGGACTGTCTGGCAGGTTTTCTACAGTTGGATGCCCTTCCTAACACCAACCACATTTACACTGTGGGTCTGGGAGGTTTTTACCGTGTTGCCTACATGGCCACATTACAGCGTGGACTGTGTGTTTTTTTGTCGTGACACCTACACGATCTCATTTGTTTCGGCCTGGATGGCGTGGCACCAACATAACTTTACATAGAAGGGGGTGGTGTGGATGGGGTGGGGGTGGTGGGACGGGGTGTATTTTGTTAGAGATGCCTACTGGCTGTAGTAGGTTTTACTATGTATTTAGGTAAGGCAGGTCTTCTCTGTTACTGAGTACCGCCAAAGGTCTCGGTCCAGTGACATTGTCTTGGAGAGGTGTAAGTGTGTGAGGTCGGAGTTTATCAGCTCGTCCCAGGTTTTTCTAGGTCTGCCTATTCCGTGGCTACCGTCTATCTTTATTGCCCTGCACTTTGTTATACAGCTATCGACTTTCATGCGCATCACGTGTCCATACCAACGTAGCCTTCTCTCGAGTAAACAACATCTGATCCCTCTTATTTCTAATTTTTTCCTTAGTTCGTTTATGCTTTGCCGTTCACGTATATTACTGTATATATATCAATTATATATATTAAAAATATGATAACAATGATCAGTTCTTTATAGGTCCTTATATTTCGGGATAAAATCCCTTCATCAAAAGCAATACAATGTACTGGCTACATAAACTTCTCTGGTAACTCTAACACAGTAAGGTAACCAGTCATGGTGGTATTTCCATGCATTACCTTCAAACAATGTACTCCTCAGCTAACTCCTACCTTCACCCAACTCTTCCATCTATATACAATAAACTTGTGTATCAAATGGAAATACCTTGTAGTTCTTGTTTCGCCAGAGTTCCAGAGATACTTCCTTATTTTAATCACATTCAAAAATATTGTAACCAATTACACTTCTGTTCACAAAACACATTATAATACAACAAACAATTAATCCTAGTGCATGCCACTATTGCATTTATTTACATTGTATGGACTAGAATGCAGAATATAGAGGGAGACTACTAGATGCCGCTGAGGTAGTTTTTTCTATATATATATTGATAATTCTTTATAGCAATTTGGGAGGTGGGCAAAATAAATTATATTGACTCCCAGTGGCATTTGAACTCAGAATATAGAAATTAAATACCACAAAGCATTTTGTCCTACTGATACTGTCAACCCATCACCCTTATATGTATTAATGATGGTTCCTGAATTAAGCACAAGGCCAACAATTTTGGCAGAGGGGAAAGTCAATTAAATCGACCCCATTAACTAGTACTTTATTTTATCAACCCAATAGGGACCCTATATATATTAATGATAAAATTTGGATGAAGACAGAAAATGTGTCTTACCTTACGGAGAAATGTCCATGAAGTGCTTTTGGGTGGTATATCCGGTTTAGAGAATTTTTTTTTACTTGGTTTCTTTGTTGGGTAGTTCTGTATTGGTACAATTGTATCCAAAGGTTTGTTTTCTTCTTTTCGCAATATTTCTGGTAAATCAATAATATTGGAATTTGGGGAGATTTTTTTGGTCGTGGAATTTGCATAGTCATGATTCCAATTTTGTGTTGATTCCTCACTAACTTGTACAGTGCTACTTGAGTCAGGCATTTCAGACCATTCCAGAAGAGATGATGTGCAATTAAACAAATCATCTTCACTTTCAGTCCGTCCTATCTTCTGGTCCTTTGAAAGATATGCTGCTGATGTTTTTTGTGGTGGCAACACTGAAGAGCAAACTCCTTTTACTCTGTAAGGATCAAAGTCATCTAAATTTAGGTATTCTCTATCAGAAAGGTCTATTAGATTTACAGAATTATGAGAAATTCCTTCTCTATGAGAGTATTCAACACCAAAAGTGTCAGTGATTGGTGTTGTTGTTGCTGAGGCACTAGTTGTTATCGATAGAGTTTTAGGGTGAGAATCAATATCATCTAAGTCATTCAAGCTGGCTGGACGATGCATGTTAGACACACTAGATTTTTTTTCTTTTAATGAACCTGAAGAACCTTCTGGCCATTGCAAAGGTGGTGATACTAGCATTTGATGAGAAGTTACAATGGCAGGAGAAGGGTACTGAAATGGTGCTAAAGGGTGTACATTTTGGTAACTATCAGGAGAAAATGGACATGGGGGTTTCTGTGGTTGTGCTGATGGTGGTAATGGTTGCTGTTCATGTGATTGAGAGAGTGAGGGTTGTGTTAATGGCACAACTTGGTCAATATAAGCATCATTTGTATAACTTGTAAAGTGGCTAAAACCAATTGGCTGAGGAGAAAAATTATTTAAATAGATATTTGGCCTCAGTTCATAAAACAAATCACTAATATCTGGGTAGGCTTTACTAGTTGCACTTAAATCTTCCATGGAATTACTTAATCCTTTTTTCAGTGTATTTGATCCCAAATTGGAGTTACTTAAGTCAAGACCTTCTAAATCTGAACTAAATTTATTGCTGGACTGAAAATCATCAAATGTTATCAATGTGGGTGACCTCTCATTCAGAGCTTTCATATCAGATTCTATACTATCCTTCTGATTTGGCACAAAAACCTTTCGTTGTTTACGATCTCTTACTCTGGATGGAGCTGAAGGAGGTGGGTCAATAGTGTAAGAAGCCATCATGCAGAACTATTTATGAGAAATATTTATGGTTTAAAATGCAGATAAACTACATATATTTATTCAATAAATTAAAAGAAATTTTCAAAGACGTTTAAAAGAATCTAGAAATTCAACTTTAATTCCTTTTGGTAAACACATTCCTTAAAAGAAGATGTGCGATAGTTATCTGAAAATAAGAAAACAAAAAATGAATTGATATTTTTCAAGAAAATAAGAACTTTTTTAGTAACTGAAATAAATTTGTATATTAAAAAAATACTGATAATTTTTGTTTTTCTTCCACTGACTCTCTGAGGAAACAATGATCAACCTAGTATTGGTGCCACAATAAAATATAAGCAGCACACTCTGTAAATGGTAATACCAGTGCCATGATAAAATGCACCAATCCATGCTCTGAAGTGGTAGTGCTGGCACCACAATAAAATGAACCCAATACACTCTGTAAAGTGGTAGTGCTGGTACCAAGACCACACCATTTAATAATGAAGATGATGGTGACTATAATGAAAATGATAATGATAGCAATGATGTTAAGGTTAACTACTATGATAATGATAATGATCATCATCACCATTTTACGCTCATTTTCCACACTAGCATGGGTTAGACAGGTTGTCCTGTTGTGGGTAATGCTAGGTCAGTTGACCATGTCTTGCTCATACAGAACTGATTTTGGTTCGGTTTCTACAGCTGGATGCCCTTCCTAACACCAAACTCATTTACAGTGAGTACAGGGTGCTTTTTGTCGTGACACCTACACAACCACTTTACAGTGTGGACTGGATGCTTTTTATCATGACACCTACACAACCACTTTACAGTGTGGACTGGATGCTTTTTATCATGACACCTACACAACCACTTTACAGTGTGGACTGGATGCTTTTTATCATGACACCTACACAACCATTTTACAGTGTGTGTTGGGTGCTTTTTGTCATGACACCTACACAACCACTTTACAGTGTGGACTGGATGCTTTTTGTCATGACACCTACACAACCACTTTACAGTGTGGACTGGATGCTTTTTATCATGACACCTACACAACCACTTTACAGTGTGGGCTCGGTGCTGTTTACTGTTAATGTTAATTACTATGATGTTGAGAATGATAACTATAAACAATAAAATGCACCCATTCTGGAGTGGTTATCAATGGGAGGACATCCAGCAGTAAAAAACACATGCCAAAAGGGAACATTCTTTTAATAACTATACTCAAGTTAGTCAATTAAATCAATGCTAATATTTCACCAGTACTTATTTCAAGACAACATTGGTGATACCTGAACGTAGAACCTAAAGAAACAAATACTAGAGACATTGTGTCGATGATGACAATAATGTTGAGGGTATTTCTTATGGAGATGATGATGATCATCCTCATCATCATCATCGTTTAACGTCCATCTTCTACGCTAGCATGGGTTAGACATGAAGATAATGATATTGATGATGGTCACTGATAATTATAGTGAAAATGATGATGGTAATGATGTCGATGATCACTATGATGATGATTATGGTGGGGATGGTGAGTATAATAGCAGTAACAGTAATAATGAAGAGGAGGGTGCTGGTGACAGTTGTGGTGGGAGGGAGGGGGGGGGTGACAATGATTATGATGATGATGATGATGATATATAAATAGAGTAAAATTCATAGTGATACTGTTAGAGAACAAACGGTATGTAGCAGAGCTGATAGCAAGTAAACAATAGAGAAATCACATGAGAGAATAAGACATAAATCTTCTTTTGAAAACAAGTGTGTTACTTAAAAGAGAGCAATTTCAGTAGGTTAGCCAGACAGTTTCATTGCAAACCTATTATAGTCTCAAACAAAAGACAATTGTTTTCATTCACTCTTCATATCCTGTAATGATTTAGTAGAAAATATCTACAAACTGTTTTGTTAATTCAAATGTTTGTAGTATCTTTACTAGTGGACAGATCTTTGGAAAAATTTGCAGTACTAGAATTTTTTTCCACATGTTGACGTGTATGTGTATATGTGTGTGCATGTGCATATGCATACATGTGTGCATGTGCATATGCATTTATATGTATGAGTATATAAAGTGCAAACACAGGCGCACATACAAAAATACACTCACAGACATACATTCACACAAACATACGCATACATTCACACACACACACACACACACACACACATACATACACTCACACTCAGTGTAGTTTTTCACCATCCCCATCCTTGTACACACACATACATTCACGCAGGCAGCAGACATAAAGAGAGAGGAGTAGTATGAGGTAGTCAAACTACTCCTCTCTCTTGACGTGTTGTGACAGAACTGCAGAAATTTATATATAGATTAAGGCACAGATTTTAATTTTAATGTGATGCAGTCATTGTGCTGTTTTGTGTTTTTCAAGAATGTCTCACTAATGTGGTTTCATGTGGTTTATTAATTCAACTGTTTATAGTATCTTTACTAATGTACAGATTTAAAAAAATAATTTGCAGTAAACTAAGATAAAGATAATACGAACATTTGAATTAACAAACCTGTTTTTAGATAATTTTAATTAATTCCTAACAGGATGTTAAGAGATAATATTGTAAACTTTTACAACAATCTGTCCACTAATAAAGGTATTATAAACATTTTAATTAACAAATCTGTTTCTTTTAATTTTCTGCTAAAGCATTACAAGTTACAATTGACCAAGACTAGAGAGGGGATTAGGCACTGTTTATATTTTTTCCCCCTGAAGTATTATTCTTCAACTGAATAAAACATATTTTAAATTTCTTTCTGTATTCTATTTATGAAACAGAAGGATTGTATTACTTCCTGGAGTATCTGTGTGGTTGACACTAACTTCATATAAAGAATTTGCAATATTAAATAAATAGAAAAAAATAATGAATCAGTAAGTTATTTAAGTAATTTTAAAATCTTTACTTAAAGGATTTCCATATTAGAATTTTATAGAGGAATTTGACATGATGTATTACAAAGTTCAACAACAACAAAAAAAAGTCTCCTTGATATTTCTAGTGTAGTTATAGAATAGCAGTAAAGTCACATGGCTTTGTGGTTAGGGTATTTGGCTTACAATTGTAAGATCATGAGTTCGATTCCTGGCAATGTGTTGTGTCTTTGAGCAAGACACTTTTGTTCATGTTGCTCCAGTCCACTCGGCTGGTAAAAATGGGATATACCTGTAATTTAAAGGGCTAACCTTATCAGATTCTGTGTCACACAGAATCTCCCTGAGAATTATGTTAAGTGTATGCATGTCTCTGGAATGCTCAGTCACTTGCATGTTAATTTCATGAGTAGGCTGTTCTGTTGATCATATCAACTGGAGCACTTATCTTAACTGATGAAGTGCCAATTAAAGATTAGCAACACCAGTTCCTACTCCATGAAATACCTCAGTTCATAGCTCTATCTGATAATCATGGCAACAAACCTGCAGAGTCATTAAACTGTTGATATTTGTTCTGGCTATCTGCTCCCAGAGTTCAAATCTCACCCAACTTTGCTTTTCATCTTTTTGGAGTCAATAAAGTACAACCCCAGGGCAAGTGGATTTATTAAAGAGTTGAACAGGATGTTTTCAGGCATTTGATCTGGTTCTATGCATTCTAAGTTGAAAGAGTTCAAATCCTGCCTCCTTCTGCCAGGAGTTGCCAGTGACAGGTAGTATCAGCAATGAAAACACAATTTCCTTGATCCGATCTCATGGTTGGCATCTTTCTCACTGTGAAATTAGACTCAATTAGAGCAAAGTTTTGTTGGTTTTAAGTTTGAAAACATAGATTAGTGTTAACATATCATACAAGGAGGAATAATTATGTGGGAAGAAAATAAAACAATAATACTCAATGACTAATTTATTATTTCAACAAATATCGGAGACAAATCTAGTCTTATTATGACCTCATCAGTGAAGCATAGGCTTCACTGTGTTTGCCAAAATAGTGTCGGGAAATCACAAAGTAAATGTACATGATTGTACACTGACTAGTGTAGAAAAATATTGGTTAGAGTATAAACAGCTCAGAGATGCCTTTCACAAAGAATATCATGCTATATAGAGAGAGTACTGTACAATTTATTACACTATTTCCTAATATAATATACACTAATTGATTCACCTTATGTTGTGAGACATCATTTTGAAACTACAGTGAAATTGTTGTTCCCTTCAGCAGTAACAAGCATCACTGATGCAACATAGAAACATTTTAGTATTCACATTCTCAATACTGGAATCACTATTTAAGTATCTTGATGTGTTTTGATTGTTAATATCCTGCAATGATTTAGCATAAAATATTTAAAAATTGTGTTCATTAATATTGTACTTTTCAAGAATGTTTTGCTAATGTGGTTACAATTGATTTGTTTATTTCAAATATTTATAGCATATTTACTAGTGGACAGAATGTTTTGAAAATTTGCAATACTAGAATTTTTTTGAACACACTGACGCAAATGTGTGTATGTGCATATGCGTACATTTATATGTATGAGTATATAAATATAAGCACGCAAACATAGGCATACTTACAAAAATACACACTCAGAGACATATTCACACAAATACACATACATTCACACAAACACACATACATTTACACAAACATGCACATATACATACACTCACACATAGCATAGGAAATGGAACGCCAGACTCTGTTTTGCTATAGCTTTTTCATCATCCCCGGAAGTCGCTCAAATTTATATATAGATTAGAGCAAAGGCTTTAATTGTAGTATGTTACTTTAATATTTAATACGATGCAAGCATAGTGTTGTTTTGTCATTTTCAAGAATTTCTTGCTAATGTGGTTTCATGTGGTTCAGGAAGTTAAGGGTTAAACCAAAGCTACTCACTCTAATACTCCTCTTCACACATTCTCTCACATTGATGAACTATACTAATATATTATTAACAAGCAATTGACAAGATTACAGATGTGGAGAATGATATTGTATATTGTACATGACAAGAGTAGACTTTATTTAATCCTTTTGATACCAACACATTTGAAACTGCCTCTAGTTTTATTCTGTTTATGTTTAAATTTAAACCGTCCCTTACAAGAAGAACCTTTTCTTAAGTTATGTTCCAAAAAGAAAAGTAAATGAGCCAATCATCACTTTGAATCAAGGAAACAATGTTTCCAATGGTTTTTCCATTGCTGATATTATCTGCTGTTTGCAATTTAACCATTTAGCATTTACATTACTCTATATATACTATTGTATTTTTGTGATAAAGGCTTTATCTTACATAATTATCTCACATAATATCAATGAGATTTTGATATTATTTATTTTGAGAACAATACCTTAACATCAGTATGAGCAGCTGGTTACAGCAGGTTTAAACAGAAAGAGGTGAGAGAATTTTGGTCGGATATAGCTGGTTTAAATGCTAAAGGGTTAACCCAATAAAAACACTGCCTATGATTTTTAAATAATTCTGAAAATAATGAAGAATTTGGAAGGATTTAGGAAAATAACTAACTTTTTCATAATTGAGCTGATATTTAGGGCATAACTTAAGGTTCTTACAGAAAATTATGATGGAAAATTTTAAACATATACATTTTAATTTTAAAATAAACAATTTGATTTGTAGAACCACAAGCAATTCCAGGTAGCTTGGTATAAAAAAAGATTAACAAGTTAGTATAATCCTAAATCAGTACTAATTTTTGATTATTTGTAAAATCAATTGAAAATCATAGACAGTTTATTTATATTTCATTAGAAATATAGAAAAAGAGTTAACCCTTTCAATAATAAACTGCTCCTGATTCTATGATACAACAATGTTTATTTCAAAGTATTTATATTTATCTGAAAGCCTTCCATCATAATTATGTTCTAAACACCAACTTAATAATGAGAAAGTAAGTTATATTTCTAAATCCCTTCAAATCCTTGATTATTTTCAAGATTAATTGAAAATTATAGGCAGTCTTTCATTGGGAATATGATAATGAAATGGTTAAGACAACTTTCAGTAAATAAGTCATACATGTGATTAGTAGTAAATTAAGCTGTTACTGTTCTGCCCCAGGTCAGTTCTGATCAAGCAGATCTATGGTTAAAGATATTCCTGCTATGATAATCTTGTCTTTTTCTCAGACACATTGAATCTAGGGTTATATTATTTTAGATTATTTATATTTATCTAAAAACCTTCCATCATAATTTTATGTAAGTATCTTTGTTGTGTTATGTTCCTAACACCAAGCTGATAATGAATGTTAATTATTTTACTAAATACCTCCAAATTCTTGATTATTTTCAAAATATAGGCAGTGTATTTCAGTAGAAATATGGTAAGGAAGGTTTAAAGATATCTCGTGTTGAATATGACTTCTGAGTGTTTAGCAGAGTTTAATTGGCACTCTGTCAGCTACAACAAGTGTTCCAGTTGATTCATGCAACAGAACAGCCTGCTCATGAAATTATCATGCAAGTGGCTGAGAATTCCACAGACATGTGTACCCTTAACGAGATTCAGCATTACACAGAATGTGACATGGCTGGCCTTTTGAATTACAGGTACAACTCATTTTTACCAGCTGAGTGGACTGGAGCAACATGAAATAAAGAGTCTTGCTCAAGGACAAAATGCACTGCCGGGAATCAAACTCATGACCATCCAATCATGCGCCAAATACTCTAACCACTAAGCCACACGCATTCACAGCAGACTTTACACAAAATGAAACTCAACAAACTCAGCATAAAGTAAGAAAAACAGTTGTTAAATGACAGCGATTGAGTTTTACGCAGTATTGTCAATGACACCTGTACTTTACCATTTAATTATACAAGCAAGACACGTGATACATTTTGTCATACCTTACTCTATACTATATAATTTCACTACATCATACCATTTCATTTTAAGAACATATAACAATAGAACGATTCATTCGTTTGTTTTTGTTCTGTTTGCTTCTCTCTCTCCCTCTCTCTCTCCCCTCCCTTTCTCTCTCTGCATTATGTCGTGTTACTTTAAATAGAAAGTATATATGTAGCATCCATATTTTAGCATAATTTTTACATCAACATTCCAGGCTGTTGTGAGTTGGACAAAACATTTTTTTAAATAGTTTTCCATGGCTGGATGCCCTGCCCATCTTAATGCCAACCTTTATTTGTTAAATCTTCTTTTGTACTTTTTTTAAAGTAAGGTGTACAGCTTAGTGGTTAGAGAATTGGATTCGCAATTGTGAGGTTGCAAGTTTGATTCCCAGACTGGGCAATGCGTTATGTCCTTGAGCAAGGTACCTGTTCAACTGACAAGTTAGCAGAATAGTTAGAACATCAGATAGAATGCTTTATGGTATTCGTTCTGGCTCCTTGCATTTTCAGTTCAAATCCTGCTGAGATCAACTTCACTTTTTTACTCTTTTGAGGTCAATAAATAAGATACCAGTCCTGTACTGGAGTCAATTTTTTTCTCTAATTCACATTTTCTTGGGAGGAAATCGGTTATGTTCAGACCTAGAGAAGGATGCATCCCACTAGGTTTAAAAGGGCCAAGACATGCCATATGTCGAGATGTCCCACCCCTACATCTCCATCAAGAGTTAAGAGCCCATACATGGATGGACTTGTTGTTCCACTGAACTTCACATGTCAAAGCACTGAGCTGCAAGAAACATTTATGGTACACAAATAACACCAGCTGCCAAACCAGTGTTAATGCAAATACATGTGGAGACAAACATGCACACAGATACACACATGACAGGTTTACATACAATTTCAATCAAAAGGCATTGGTCAATCTAAGGCTATAATAGAAGACACTAAGCTAAGGTGCCATGCAGTGGGATCTAGCTCTAGATTATGTAGTTGAAAAGTAAAATACTTAACCACAAAGCCATGTCTGTGCCTATTCATATTTATATTATTTATATCATTATAAACTAATTCACATATAAAGTGGAGGTGCGTGACCTAATGGTGAGGATGTGGGATTCATCATTAAGTCATGATTATAACGTTGTGGGTTCAATTCCTGGATAAGACAATGTGGTCTGAGCAAGGCATTTTATTTCAGTTTACTTTTCACAATAGGACTGGGGCCCCTATAATTAAAACACCAAAGAAACCTTGTGTGAAATGCAACCTTGTATGAGGCCAGCTAAACCTGTATAAGTGTCAACTATAACAATATGGTAGGACTGGGGTCCCTATCATTAAAACACCTGACAAACCTCCTATGAAATGTAACCTCGTAAGAGGTTAGCTAAACATGTATATGTGTGAGCCGTAACATGGCATGACTGGTGTCCCTATCTTTGAAACACCTGAGAAACCTCCTATGAGATGTAACCTTATATGAGGCCTGATAAACCAGTATAGGTTTGAGCTGTAACAACATGGCATGACTGTGGCTCTTATCATTAAAACACCCAAGAAACCTCCTATGAGATGCAATCTGATAGGAAGCCAGCTAAACCTCTATAGGTGTAAGCTATAAACTATCATTTTCCCACATATTATAATGTAGAAAAGAACCAATTTCATTTTTTATAGAGTATTGTGAAATGCTCACACAGTTGAACATATAATTCTTTTAACAAAATTTCTTTCCTTCAATGGATTTGTGTGATCCAGATTAAAATATAGATGCCCTGTCTGGTATCTAACAGAGCAAGAATTTTCTGATGTAGAGACTGCTTATGGATGCTGTCTAATATTTCATGATAAGAAATGGTCCTAAACAAATAAATAAAGAAATAAATAAAATCATGGATGCTTTTAGTGGAGTCCATTCTGTTAGAAGCTTTCAACCAGATCTCTGATTTGTGGATACTTTCCTCCTTCCTTACCACCCATAAACCCCAGAGATACTAAAATGGGTCATTGGCTCCACTCTTTTTTCATTTACTAAACAGTAAAAAAAAAAAAATCCAAACTTCTAACACACATACATACACATATACAAATAAAATTTAAAATAAAAATGTCAGTTTTTTGTTTTTGTTGTTGATATTGTTGTTATCTCTGCTGAACAGAAAGTAAGTGTATATGATAGCTAAAGTAATGGTTGAGATAAGAGAGCAGTTTGAGCTTCTCCAATGATTCTATCTAACCTTCTATCAAACAAAGACTACCCACCACTGAGTAACTTGGTACAGAGAGAATAGATAAGGTTAACCTAGCAACAGGAGTTCATTTTCTAGCTAAGGTCACACAGAATGTTGTTAGATTGTGGAAATGGCGGCTAACAGCAACCATAATAATAATATGCCGTGAACATTACTATTTGTGTGTCTGTGTAAATAAATATATATATCAGAATGGAAGCGGTAATAACCAGTTAGACCATTACTCACCAGAGTACTCGATACTTGGGGTAGTAGAGTGGGTAATAGGAAAAATTCTGGACTCCAATTGCTGAGCTCTTGTCGTTTCAACAGCTAGATCCGATCTAGCTGTTGAAATGGCAGGAGCTCAGCATCAGGGGTCCTGAATTTTTCCTATATATATATATATATATATAAAATGATATTAAATAAATGGAAACTATATTTATAAAACCATATTTATTTTATTATATATATTTCAAGGGTAACCAAGACAACATTGGTACGCTTTCATCAGATAAAATACAAAGTTTGTTTTATAAATAGAGACATACCCATGAAAATCATACCTTATCGGTTGGAAATTCACTGGATAGTTTTCCAACCGATAAGGTATGATTTTCATGGGTATGTCTCTATTTATAAAACAAATTTTGTATTTTATCTGATGAAAGCGTACCAATGTTGTCTTGGTTGCCCTTGAAATATATATAATAAAATAAATATGGTTTTATAAATATTGTTTCCATTTATTTAATATCATTGAATATTTACTCCAGTAATCTGTTGAGTTCTCTAAATCAGTTATAAACATGTATATTTTTCGGACTTCCAACAAATTAAATACCACTTCTACTTATATATATATATATATATAGAGAGAGAGAGAGAGAGAGAAAGAGAGAGAGAGAGATGTGGTGCTAAGACTGGGGAGACCACAAATAAGAGGTATACTCTATGCATTAAGTACACCCGAGTTACAGCTGGCCTTGCCGAAAACTAAATATAAAATTAGAATTTTATTTCTCGCCCTAGCACAGCTGATGCATATATGTAAGTATGCATATGTACACACATACATACACACACACATATATATATATATATACACACACATGGTCAGCTGTAACTTGCTCAGTATGCAAATGAGGCTACTCAGCTGATGTGTAAGAAAATATTATATATTTTAAACCGTTCAACAGATTGGCAGAGGTATAGGGTCCTGATGAAGGGTAATAACCCAGAAACATGTTGATTGTTTCTCAATGCCAGTGTTGAACAAACATATGACAATTTGTCATCGGCACAGCTTTAATCGGGCCGTTTGTTTACAAATGAATCGAATATTATTATTAATATTCAATATAACCCATATGTACATATGTATATGTATATGTGTGTGTGTGTGTATATATATACATAATATATGTGTGTACATATGCATACTTAGAGATGGCAACATGAATGGACCTGTTATTTTTCTCTAAAAACATTTTTTCCAATTCCACCCCACCCTTCTCTTCAATCTTTCTAATTTCTCATTCTTTCTTCTGATGAAGGACTAGCGTCTGAAACGTTAAGACCCTCTTCCTGCTATATCAAGCGTTACCCTAATATATTCCTTCCATATACTGTACCAATTGTTTTGTTATTTCTGTTTACCTCCAGATCCCCTCAGGGAAATGGCCTTGCTCAGTATGTAGGAAAGGTGTAGGTAGGAACTCCATTCTCTGCCCCAAATGCAAACAATGGGTACACAAGAGATGTAGCGGGATCTCAGGAAGCTTAATTAAGAATGTAGGCTTCACATGCAGCAGCTGTGCTGGGACAGCAAGCAGCAAACAGCCACAGGAAACAAATACCACCAATCTCTGGGAGGGCTCTGTAGAAACAGTAGACAGCTTCTGCTACCTAGGTGACCGAATTAGCAGCGGAGGTGGGTGTTCTGAAAGTACAATAACTAGGGTAAGAACGGGATGGAAGAAGTTCAGGGAACTACTGCCACTGCTAGCTGCAAAAGGCTTCTCCCTCAGAATGAAAGGTAGACTGTATGATGCGTGTATACGAACAGCAATGTTACATGGTAGTGAGACCAGGGCGCTGAAGGTGGAAGACTTACATAGATTAGAAAGAAACGAAGCCTGCATGCTCCGATGGATGTGTAATAGTAATATACGCGAACGACAAAGCATAAATGAATTGAGAGCGAGACTGAGCATAAGAGGAATCAAATGCTGTGTGCAGGAGAGGCGGTTGTGTTGGTATGGACATGTGATGCGTATGAAGGATGACAGCTGCATAAAAAGGTGCAGAGCACTAGAAGTCAATGGAGACCGCGGAGTGGGGAGACCCAAGAAGACCTGGGATGAGGTGATAAAAGCCGACCTTACCCACTTACCCAATTACACCTCTCAAAGGCGATGACACACGACCGTGACCTCTGGCGTCACGCAGTAATACAGAGTACCCGACCTCCTATGGGTACAAGCTGAAGCATATAGACAATATGCCCCCACACCCTCCCACTGCAAGGTGGTCATGGAGGTGCCACGGCGAAAAAGCACCCAGCCCACACTGTAAAGTGGACGTGTAGGCGCCACGGAAAAAGCACCCAGCACTCACTGTAAATGAGGTTGGTGTTAGGAAGGGCACCCAGCTGTAGAAATCAAGCCAAAATCAGTTCCTGTATGAGCAAGGCATGGTCAGCCGACCAGACACTGCCCACAACAGGACAACCCGTCTAACCCATGCTAGCATGGAAGAACGATCATAAAACGGTGATGATGATGACCTTTTACATACACAAACATATATGTATATATATATATATATAAATAGAAGCTTTCGCCATATTTTTTTGACTAAAGAAATTTTAGCCTGATAGTGGGGTTTAGAACCCTCTAAGAAATGGAAAAAGATGCATATTGCTTCTGCTTCTATTTTCAAACTCGCTCGCTGTTTCAAAACAAACATATATATATATATATATATATATATATATATATATATATATATATATATACATATATATATATTTAAACCTGTAACACCTGAGAAAGTTGTAGGGGTGCCATATTTACATATGACATTTCTAGGGCTTTTTAAAACTTGTCGGAGCCCATCTCCTCTCCAGGAGATTTCTTCCAAAGAAGGATAGAGAGTAAGAGAAAAGAAGCAAGAAAGAGATATAGAGGAAGAAACGACCCCAGTACTAGACTGGTACTTTTTTTATCTGCCTTAAATGGATGAAAGTTGACCTCGAAAGTTGGAACGAATCCAATGTTTTGACAACTTTGCCAATTCACCGCCTCATATATATATTACATAAGATCATATATATATAATATATATATATAATATATATATATATATATATACATATATATATCATCATCATTTTATGTCTGTTTTTCCATGCTGGGATGGGTTGGATGTGTAGAGGGGGAGGTTACCTTTGTTTATATTAAAAGGAGTATGAAAACATTATCAATAGTTGGGCTTTGCTAAACATACCATCAGAATGGAAACATGCTGATAATGCTTATATCTATAATTATTTTAGTCTTTTATTTATATTAATTCCTATATTACACCATTTCACTTATGTTAATATGCTCCTGCTATATGTTTGAATCTCACACACAGCCATTTCTCTTTTCTTAAAGTATGAGTCTATTGAAAAAAAAAAAATATGAAATTTACAGTTAACATTTCTGTAAGTTTAGCTACCCTTCTTATAAGATTACATATCATGGGAAGTTTCTCAGATGTTTTAATGATAGGGACTCCAGTCATATGAAAAAAATAATGTGAAATGAAGCATCTTTCTCATGGACAGATGCTGCCTGGACCAGGATTTGAACCTAAAACGTTATGATCATGAATCAAACACCTCAACCACTCGACTATACATCTTCACCTTTTCATGATCATATTTCAAATGAAATACATTGTATTCCAATTAATCATTGAAGAATTTGAAGGAATTTACTAAAATTCTTAGTTATTTCATTATTAAATTGGTATTTGTAACAACCTTCAACAATTGGCATTAACAACCAGATTCACTTTCATACTACATGTTTTATCGTTTCCAAAAAATTCAATCAATTTAGCTTATTGAAGTTATCTCTTCTGTGTGTTGTCTTTAGATTTTAATTATTCATAGGAGTTTCTGTCTACTAATTGCATGGATAATCTCAGTTAACGTTTTTAAACTACCTATATATTACATATGAGAGAGAGAGAGGCCCTATCATAATATTTGCTAAATTTTCAACATAATCACTCAGTTGAAGTAATGTAATAAACATAGTGTTTGTAAATAAAGCAGTACAGTAATGCACTGTATAACACATACCACGTTAACTATGCAAAAATTAAATGTGTTTTAAAGTAGTACACAACTTAACAATGTATACAATTCATAAACTGAAATTTATCTCAACTCAGGAAGTGGCTATTTGTAAATCGGCTATAGATTCTCCTCACACACTATCATTTTCCAAAATTCACTCAAGGACATACAATTGTGTAGGAGAGTTGTTGCTGTTTAGCCCCAAGTCAACCCTGATCAAGCAGAGCTATAATCAAAGACATCCGAGCCATAACCATCCCAACATTTTAAGGGTACCTGACATTATATTATCTAACGCAGGGGTGTGCAACATATTCAATTGGCAGGCCACTTTTGAACATTGGAACAACTATTAGGGCCATTAATATTTATTAAGCACTATTCCAAAGATTCACCACAACTTCTTTCCATAACATGGAACTGTGAAATTATAACACACATACCCTATCAGTGAAGCCCTTTAGTATAGGCCAACTAACAGAAAATTGTATTATGCTTGCGGAAAAAATTCTAAATAAGCCTACAAGGTAAAAATTTTAAATGGTCATCGCAGGCCATTCTGACTGGTCTGGCGGGCTGGATTGTGGCTCGTGGGCCACCTGTTACATGCCCCTGATCTAATGCTTCCTTTCTTTATTCAATCATTTGGGTACCAAACTATCTGAAACTGCCATTGGTTGTACCAAACAAAACTGCTTGTCTCAACCATTTAGATAGCAAACCACATGAAACCACCCATGGTTCATTTTAAAGTGGTTAACTTTCCATCATAATTCTATGTAAGAACCTTGTTTAGTTATGTTCCAAACACCAGCTAATAATGAGAAAGTTTGTTATAGCACTAATCTGTCCACATTGTTGATTTTTTCAAAATGATTTGAAAATTATAAGCAGTATCTCAGTAGAATATGGTAACGAAGGAGTTAAAATGTTTGTTTATCTAAAAATCATCCCTCATAATTTTACATAACAATCTTTAAGTTATGCTCCACACACGAAATTAATGAGAAAATAAGTTCTTCTTCGCCCACTCATTCCTGAGAGGGTCGTGGGGGCAGAGTCCTCACACACTCCTTCCAGCAGGTCCTGTCAGAAGCAACTGTCTCCAACAAATCTGGCTGGATCTCCAAGCGTGACCAGCCAAGCTCATAGATGTTATCCAACCATCTTGCTCAGGGTCTATACCTGGGTCTCTTACCAGTTAGTTTTGCTCATAAAATCTGTCCAGCGATTCCTTCCAGAGACATTCTACCCACATGCCCATAGTATTAGTGCTGTGATATTTCAATTCGAAGTAGCAACTCTACCTGGAGTGACTCTCTAATCTCCGTCCTTTCAAGGAAGCCTGCACATGTGAATGGAATTCCACTGAAGCAAGTAAAGAAGTTCAAGTATCTCGGGGCAGTATTCACAAGTGATGGAAGGCAGGAGGCTGAATTAAGTGCAAGAATTGCAAAAGCTGGTGCAGTAATGTGCCAGCTTCAGCATTCAGTAATCAGAAGAGGAGGTGAGCGTAAAAGCCAAACTTGCTATCTTCAATTTGGTTTTCATGCCAACCCTTACCTATGGTCATGAATCTTGGGTAATGACTGAAAGAATATGATTGTGAATACAAGCAGCCAAAATGGGATTCCTCCAAAGGGTCTTTGGAGAAAATAAGTTTTATTACTTAAATTCCATCGAATTCTTGGTTGTTTTCAAAATTATTTGAAAATCATAGGCAATGCGTTTTTATTAGAAATATGGTAATGGATGAATTAAGACAATGTCTTACATGGTCCCTTAGGAACAAGGGAATATACAGCACCTCGTTACTATGTTCTGGGTGAGTTTAGTAAACACTGATTGAAGCATTTCAGCTGTGAGACCACCTCACATATTGTTTTTTTAGACATAGTGCATCTCAATTTTATAAAAGAAAAGATTTATATAAGAAAATGTTATTCAAGTTCCAAACACCAGCTTTAAAGATATGAAAAAATGTTAGGTGTTACTAAAGCCTTTATAAATTGTTGATTATTTTCAAAATAATTGAAAATCGTAGGCAGTGTATTTCATTAGAAATATGGTACCGAAAGCGTTAGGTTGTACAACAAAAGGAAAATATATCAGGAGCTTGCAGTATAGTGACATAAATATCTTTTTTAAGACAGTGTTTTCATGTAGTGTTTAGAACATCAGTGACTGGCCAAAATCTCTGTTCTTCATGTTAGTGTCAAATTACATTGGGAAGAAGGAAGAATACCATCCCTAGACTATCTGACTAGTCACTTTCCTCTCCTGTTCCCAAGAAAAAATCTTTGAACACCAGACTACCGTAGTGGTGATGGATGTGCCAGTGGCATAATATTTATTTTCATCAAAACAAAACGTCAAAATAACATGACAATTTCTTAAATATCAATAGTGTGAAACATTGAAATATATTCTTTTGTTTTTTTACTTGTTTCAGTCATTAAGATGCGGCCTAGCTGGGGTAACGCCACCCAAAGTGCCTGATACTGCATATTGCTATTTGCTTGCTTTTAATATACTTTTTGCAGAGATTTAAACAATAGAAGACATTTCAGATGCTAAATAATCTTTAAAGTAAGGGAAAATGAAAAGTAGTAAATCACTTAGAGAAATATATCTTACAGATAGACACAAAGAATGGTTGTATTTTCCTGGTGATTTTATACGAATGAAACAGCTCTAGTCTTGTAGAAATAATTATATAAAAAATAAAGACGCCTTACTCTACTAACGTAGCGTCAGACACCATGGTTTGTGACACTGAGTTACGTTCTGAGTTCAAATCCCTCCAAGGTGGATTGGCAGTATCGGTAGGGGTCGGACGCCATGCTTTGCGGCACAGTTACGTCCTGAGTTCAAATCCCGCCGAGGTTAACTTTGCCTTTCATCGTTACGGGGTCGATAAAATAAAGTACCAGTAATACACTGAGATAATTGCTGGCCTTGTGCCAAAAGTAGAAACAATTATTATTATATGCCTTACAGTCAAGCTTAAACCGTTGCGATATATATGTTTGTGTTCCGTAACTGTTAGACAGAAAATAGATTGATGCAATCTGAGAGTGGATATGATCTATGAAACCAATGTGGTGCTACAGCCTGGCCATAGTCTGGATGAAACTAACAAAAGAACAGTAGCGACGGGGTGGGAGAGTTGAAACTTGATTTTATATATTTGTTGTATAAATACAGAGAGAGTGAGAGGCGGTGATGTGTATGTAAGCTTTAGTCTCGACAAAGAACAGCTGTTCTCTATCGAAATAATTAAACCTAGCCTGTGATAACCTAATTAATATATTATTTCTTATTCAACGGATCATTAAAAAGAGAAATTTAAAAAATAATCTCAATTGCTATTTAAAAATTAAAGAAATTGCCTAAAACTTGAAAACAAAATTCTGGAAAAAAAAAGAAATTACAAAAAGCAAATAAACCATAATATATATAAGTGTCTAAGTTTCCAATAGAATTTTAACTCGCTAAACGTCTAAGAATATGTGTGTGGTGTTGTTTTAGCCCCAGGACGGTTAGCTCCTAATCGAGCAGAGCAGATCTATGATCAAAGGCATTCCAGTTGTGACCATCCAATATTTTTCCTGTGTAAAAGTTTTCCAAGACTATATTATCCAACGTGTCCTTATTTTAAGACAGTAGGGCATAATTTCATGGGATGGGGGGTGTTTGGCTGCTATTTCTAGCAAGTCAAACGACCACATAGAGGCTCCTCCGCTGATTCATGTGTGTGTGTGTGTGTGTGTGTGTGTGCTTGATGACTGGTTCGTGAGTGTGTGTTTTATGACTATGGTTTGTGAGTGTGTGTGTGTTTAATGAATGTAGTTCGTGAGAGTGTGTGTATGTTTTTGATGACTGGTTTGTGTGTGTGAGTACAGCCAGTGACTTAAGTTTCAAACAAAGACAAGAATGAACAGGAAAGTTGAGAACAAAAAGAAAGTATCAAAACACATCGCATAAAGTTGGAAGGATATAGAAGCATAAATAAAAGAAAAATTAGGGACCCTCTAGTTTAAAAATCACTAGCATTGAAACGAACCAGCAAGGTCGCCTCTACAGGATCGCTCGACCTATTAGAAATAACAGTCAAGTCTCTCTCTCAAAAACCTATTGTCTTGTCTTGTGGATACTGTAGTCCTACATACGCATAAAAAAAGACGTGCTGTCTCAGCTTGAATTGGATATATTTGATGATAGGGTGATCGGTCAAGGTTGACTTGGGGTTAAACAACAACAGCAGCTATCAGTCCATTTGACAATGATGGTTAAGTTAAAGCTAAGTTTCGGGAGGGTAATCCTCATCAACATCGAAGAATCTTTGCTATTATTTGGGTTAGGACAAAATAAACGATAAGAAAATCAGACTTTTAAACAGTTACTGATGAGTAGCTATCTAGTTGTCTTAAAGAAACAATTATCTGGCCATACATATAATATATAAGATGTTACTAATTATGATTTCATTTATTGGCCACAAGGGCCGTAAGATGTTACTAATTATGATAAGTAAACACATTATTTAACTTAGTACTATATATTTTTAAAAAAGTAGAGAGAGAACTACTATTAAAGATATATAGGCCCTATGATCAAGCTTAAACCGTTTTACAATTGAAAAGGTTTAAGCTTGACCATAGGGCATATATATCTTATATTAATAACTCTCTCTCTCCCTCTCATATATATATACACACACACGTAGTTATATATATACACACACACACGTAGTTATATACATACATACATACATACATACATACATACATACATACATACATACATACATACATACATACATATATATATACATATATATATATATATATATATATATATATATATATATATATATATATACACACGTAGTTATATGTGTGTGCATATGCAGGAAGGCCAGTGTTTACTCTCAATACACGATACTTCAAAACATAAATAAATACACACACACACATCTATATATCCATACTCTACAACCCCAAGTATCGAGTATTCTCTTGAGTAATGGTCTAACCAGTTTCAAACTGAATCCATCCTGATTTATATATATATATATATATTATATATATATATATATATATATATATATATATATATATAGTAGCAAACAACTTGATTTCTACCAGCACGAGTACAGTATTCAGTAAGAATGTATGTCAGTATAAGTGACAACTGACCTCTGTGCTATGAGCCCTTAAATGGTTATCCTAGTTAAATCTTTGACATGCAAACATGAAGTTAAGTGTAATATGCCAAGACAAGCGCCAAAATGGTAACTTTCTACACACCCAACTGTAGTATAAATACACGAAAAAGCTTCAAATAATTCATCAAGCAAAATATGACCAGGATAAAATATAAACAGACGAGTAAAATAACAAAAGACACTCCCATTCCCTAAAAAAAAAATACAAAAAAATCAAACCATAATTATTCTATAAAATTTGTAGATATTCGGAAGTGTTTGTATGAAATGTTTTAGATGTGAAAACAATAAAGTAATAACAGCCGTTTACTTACTAAAAATCTCAAATGTGGCGTGTTGTTTGCTGCATAGTTACCATGTCAAAAGATAGGGAGAAAGTTTCTGTTTGTTGTCGGGTCGAGCAACGAACAAATCACATACACACACTTATGACTTAACTCCATCATTGATTCCAAAACAGGGTAGTTTGTTTTAAACGTATATTTTTGTTATACCCTTCAGCTATCTATTTTCTGAAGGAGCCCATACGTAGAGATCTCGATGTAATTAAACGACGAGAAGCGAATAGTCACTAGTGAGTAAGTAATAAACCTTCTCTTCCTCACACCACTCCGTACATAAAATAGTGTGTCAGTGTTGCTGTTCATGTATGTGATTGTATTAATGTATTTGAGTAAGTGTGCCTGCATCTGTGTGTATATGATTGCGTTGGTGTATCTGAGCATGTGTGTTGGTGTATGTGATATTGTTAGTGTATCTGAGTGTCTGATTCTGTTAATGTGACTGTTTGTATGATTGTGTTAGTGTGATTGTCTCTATACGTGCATCTGTTTTAATATAATAGGTGGACGCTAGTGAAGAAAGTATTGTTGACTATATTTTGAATGCCTTCATAAAGAGGAAAAGAGATCGATAAGCAACTATATATATATATATTCAAAAGTTAATTTATTATTCCCTCTGTCTATATATATACCCATGTATTTGTGTGTTGTATTTATTATATACTTCAATTTTCTATGTTTGTTTGTTCTAGTTTATGGAACCATCAATCGATTGACACATCATAGCTTTCTTATCAAAACATTACAGTACCGTTGTTGTTAGAGGGGTCAAGTCAGTAATTTCCCCTTCTGCCTCGCTATCGCTTTCCTCATTTATCTATTTCTTTTCCCTCGCCCTATCTATCCACTTAATGGTGAGCCTGTGCTAGCGAGGGTGTACGTGGTCACTCGACTTGCTAAAAATAGCAGCCAAGTCACCCTCAAATTACACCTTACCCCCTTAAAGGTGGGCAGACAAGTTACAAAATATAGCCATCGGATATTTAAAGAAAAAACGTTTTGGTCACGGCTGGAACGCCTTTCATCACAAGTCTACTCGATCAGAACTGACGTTAGACTAAACAACAACTTTACACGAGCCAACGAGTGGACCTATACGTAGACTCTTGATTTGCTAGAAAGAAGAGCCAAATCTTCCTCGAATCATCAGACCTCCTGCCAATCTCTAAAAACCCAAATTCGAAGTACTATGAAAAAAAGTGTCCCAAAACGGAGAGAAATAAGGGAAAATGGGGAGATTTTACAGAATGAAAGCTATACCCATTTTCACAAGAGAAAACATCTCTCACCCACCCCGTCGGTCGGGGAGAGTTGACAGGTCTGAACCACAGCGTATTATCTTGAAGGGAAAAAAGAACACGTTATTAGATTAAGTACTTCTATATATATATACAGTGCATGAAAATATGACGATATCGTCCTGACTGGAACGCTGAGGGAGAAAAACAGCAGGAAGACGCATAGAAGTCATGACCTCTGTGGGCCCAATTCCCTTAAAGTCTTAGGTGGAATCAAGGGTAAAAACCCTTGATGTGAGTTCTCCTGAAGTGTCCATGCAATGCATTCGCTACATTGCGATTTTCCACCTACTATACTAGTACAAACTGTAAAGTGCTCGTTTTGGTGTCACGATAAAAAGCATCCAATCCACAGCGTAAATTTGATTGGCGTTAGGAAAGGTATCCAGACATAGAAACTAAGCCAGAAACAGTTCTGTATGAGGAAGATAGGATCATCTGATATGACTTGTCTCACGACGATACAGCTCATCTAACCCATGCTAACATGGCAAAATGAACGTTATACTATGATAGTGATGATATACTGTACATGAAAATATGCCAGCATGGTCCTGACTGGAGCATCTTTGACGATATGCCTACTTGATCAGGACTGATGTAGTGTCAACTTACCTTTACATATAATGTAGCTGAGCAAAAATTCTGCATAAAAAATGTAAATGAGGTAGTATCTCAAATATGAAATATTGTGAGTTGAATATTTAGATCAACTAAGACAATCCTAGCAATTAATAGATAGTATCAGCAATGGAAAGACCAATGAAAACATTATTTCCTTAATCTGATTTGATAAGTTCCACTCCACTTGGTAAGTGGATGCAGTCTGGGATCTTGTCGATCAATCAATAAAAGTTTTTAAATATCTGAAAACAACAAGCTAATATGATATGTTAATCAAAGTTTTCGAATAATATAGACAATACAGATTCATGCAAATATGCTTTTAATGCAAACTAATGAAAGCAAGGGACATATTTTGGTTTTATTAGACATCCTTAGTGAAGCATATTTCCTAATTAACCCTTTAGCATTTAAACCAGCCGTATTCGGCCAGAATTCTCTCACCTCTTTCTGTTCAAACCAGCTGTACCTAGCTGCTCATACTGATGTTAAGGTATTGTTCTCAAAATAAATAATATCATAATCTCATAGATTCGATATTATGTGAGATAATTATGAAACATAAAGCCTTTACCCTGAAAATACAATAGTATATATAAAGTAATGTAAATGCTAAAGGGTTAATGTGATGCAGTCATTTTTTTAAAAAAGAAGTCTTATTAATGTGGTCTTATGTAATAAAAGATGTTAATTAAAAAATAGATTTAACTGTTTCTGGAGTGTGAGTTATTTCTTTTTTTTTAACTTTCTTTTATTGGTTTACTGGAGACTATGACCATGCTGGGGTACCACCTTCATTTAGTCAATCATACAAATGAACCCAAAACAATTTTTCAAGTCTGCTACTTATTTTATCAATCTCTTTTTTTCTTGAACTGCAAAGCTACGGGACATAAACACTGACACACACCCACACCCCACTCACACACACTGCTTCTTCAGAGGTGTGGCTTCATGTGTCATTTTTATTTTTTAATGTCCTGTACCACATGAAACCACATTAGCAAGACATTCTTGAAAAGTACAGAACAGCTGGCAGATGAGAAGAGAGTTAGGAGAATGTTTGTAATGTTGTTATGTAGAGAGAAGTTATTGTAGTTAGGTTAGTCTGGTAAGTAAATGAATCTATATGTAAATGGAATTTAGTTGTATAATTTTGAGTCCTCTTTTGTATTATCTATATTAGTCAGTAAGTTGGTTGGTATATATATAGGAATTATGATTGGTGCTCTGAAATAGCGATGTATACATGAATGCATGTATAATATATTTGGCAATATACCATGTTTAATTAAAAATATTTAGAAGACCATACACTATCAGTTCACCGAAAATAAGTAAGTGACATAGTCAAATTTTTGCTGGACCGGCAATCGCTCTGTATAATCAGCTCCTGATTATTACTGGAATTCTATAAGAATCCAGCTTCTATAATTTTCGGCGGAAGCAGGGGAGTACATGGTTCTGATGAACGCTAACCAGCGTGAAATAGACTGTCAACCTCTCTCCCTATTTTACTGAAAATAAGTAAGTGACATAGTCACTACTTTAAAACTGATAGCTTATGGTCTTCTAAATGTTTTTAATTAAACATACGGTATATTGCCAAATATATTATACATACATATATATATATATATATATATATGTATATGTATACATATATGTATATATATAAAGGCCTGGTTATATGATGCCTGTGTGAGATGTGCGATGCTGCATGGTAGTAAGACATGGGCAGCAACTGCAGAGGATATGCAACAGCTGGAGAGAAATGAAGCAAGCATGCCCCGTTGGATGTGCAATGTCTATGTGCGTGAACGACCAAGCATAGACAAGTTGAGAGAGAAACTGTATATAAGAGGGATAAGCTCTAGTGTGCGGGAGAGAAGACTACAATGGTATAGACATGTGATGCACATGGAAGATGACCGTTGGGTAAAGAAGTGCCAAGAAATCCCAGTGGAAGGAAGACGCATTTGAGGAAGACCACAAAAATCATGGGCGGAGGTGGTAAGAGCTGACCTCAGATCACTGAAGTTCATAGAGGAGATGACGAAGGACTGAGACGACTGGAGAGATGCTGTGCTGAATAGGAACCGTTCCACCCTTGCAAGCAGGGAAAAGCAGACGTAAAATGATGATGATGATATATATATATATATATATATATATATATATATATATATATATATATATATATATATATATATATATATATATATATATATATATATACATATACTCATTAAAAACAATTCATTCAAAACAACAGAAGGCCTGACTGGAAACTTTCCCTATACATATTTTGATGGCCCACCTTCATTATCATGATGCAAGACTTAGATGATTTCATCAGGTGTTAAATGCAGAATTAGTTAATAAGAAAACAGGATTATGGTGAACACAAATAGAGAAAAGAAAATATAAAAAGAGGACCG
Organism: Eledone cirrhosa; assembly: GCA_964016885.1. NCBI lineage: Eukaryota > Metazoa > Mollusca > Cephalopoda > Octopoda > Eledonidae > Eledone > Eledone cirrhosa. Next base: position 245,456,017 of record OZ024742.1, read on the forward strand.
ATTTGATTTGGGGATGGCCAGCCAATTCAGTGATATTATGATGGCAAACCATCCCTGAGTCTTGCGCCATGATCGGATGATGAAGATGGGCCATCAAAATATGTATAGTGTTTTCATGGAATTAAAATTCTAAAGTAAGTCTCCAGTCTGGCCTTCTGTTGTTTTTAATGAATATTTAACTCCGTTCCTGCACCAGCCACTGGATACCACATCTACAATGGATGATTTGCATAACATTAAGTAATTTAATTTATTGCATCATCGTTTACTAACCGGAATCACCAGTTCTACCCATCAGTAAACAATCTAACATAAATGCTATATATATGTGTGTGTGTGTGTGTAGATAAATATAGAGGTTCCTATTTTATTATTGTTGCTTCAATGAACTTGGTGGACAGAATGATTAATATGTTACCGTGGAGGCTGGCAAGGCAGATATACTGAAAGAGCTAGTCTGACTCATTGGCAAGGCCAGATTAAATCTTTTGAAGCTCTATGTACTTCATCCCTTCCCCTTATATATAAAGTCAGTGAAAAAAATATTTGTTGGGAATGACAAATACATTTAATTTGAATAAAATGGTGCTCAGATCAGGAAAATTATTATCCTGCCCGGCTTTTTGCTGTCCTCTCTGTCTAACACATCTAGTCCCATCTGCAATGGGAAGCCATCTGCGTCCAATCCATGTTTACGTATCTCATTGAGAGCAGCATATCATGGTAGGCTGTCAGTACTGGGATGGCATTACAGCAGGTAGAGTCTGAAAGTGTCTACCATAGACCTACAATGGAATTTGTATTGCTCACAGATTCTGAGACGAGTATGAGAGAAATGCCAATACAGAGACAGTCACCAGTTGAACATAGGAGATGGCATTCAGTCAGGCACCACTATTGGACTGGGAGGTGGAGCTGAAACATACCAATTAGTATAGTTAATATGAAGTATTGTGAGATATATAATGAATTACTGATAAGCTTCAGAAAGCTGGTACAATGCAGTAGATATATATAAAGAGCAAAGGTTGACAAATAAAACAAAACAAAGTAATGTTTGACCCAGTATATTTCAACATGATATTTCAGGGGTAGTACACTCTTTTCAAATGTGAAACGAAAACGATTCAAAGTTAGAGAAGAACACATCAGTTGTTTGTTTTGTTCTGAACCATTTTCAATTTACATTTGAAAAGAGAGTAGTAGCTCTGAAATATACTGGGTCAAACATTACTTTGTTTTGTTTTATTTGTCATCCTTTGGCCTTTATATATTTCTACCATATTGTACTGGCTTTCTGAAAACCTTCAGTCATTTATTATATACTACTGGATTGGCAGTATCAGTAGAGGATCGGGCGCCATGCTTTGAAGCATAGAGTTACCTCCCTTTATGATCTGAGTTCAAATCCCACCGAGGTTAACTTTGCCTTTCATCCTTACTGGGTCGATAAAATAAAGTACCAGTAATGCACTGGGATAATTGCTGGCCTGGTGCCAAAAGTAGAAACAATTATATACTACTTAGTGCTGGTCAACCAGGTGCACAAAGTTGTTTGAGACTTTGTTGTACTGGATGACATCGCCTTTGTGTTGGGCAGGTCACATGGGTAACCGTGTATACCCTGACTGATCAAGGTAAGTTTTGAGATGTTGTGGAGAGCCTTGTTGATAAAGGCATGACAAGAGGTCATTCGGCTATTGGAACTTAAATTTGAGGGTCAATCAGACAGCATGTGGGTGGATTGGTGAACCAAAGATAAAGATATCATCCTTCTGGATCACCTGCACCTGATAAAGTGTTGATTATACGCACTTGAAGGAAGCAATGGAATTCTCTCTGTATCATAGTTGACATTTGTGACCTCAAATTTGAAAGAATGTATTTTAAGGTTGATCCTTGTCAAGGCAGTGACTGCCAAGTAGGAGTCACAGCTGATAGTATCAGCAGGTCTGTCTATAGTTATAACATTGAAGTACCAATCACTGAATGGTACCATGATGCTACACGCTATATCATCAACATCAATTGTGAAGGGATGAGGACCTTGGTGATCGCCTGATGAAAGCAGAAATAATATTATCAGCAATGAAGGGCATACCTAGTGATCCATGTGACAAGTAGTCATAGTACAGAAGTTAAATACATTCCTCATTTTGAGGTTCACAATGAAATGTTGAGATTTTGTTGAGTGAGGTTGGAGTGAGGTTGGAGTGAGGAGTCTTAACTTTAAACATTTTGTAATGAATTAATAGAAAATATCTAAAAACAGGTTTGTTGATTTAAATGTTTATAGTATCATTTATCCATTTGAAGGTCAATTGATGAAACACCAGTCAAGTAATGGGGGTTGATTCTTCTTCTTCTTCTCCTCCTCCTCCGTTTTCTCCCCTTCTTCCCCCCCTCTAAGAAATCAACTGTGGTCAAACCAAGAAAAAAACAGGAATCTCCAGGTGTAAAATGCCAAAAGTACACCACCCTCCACCCTTGTCACTCTGTTAAGAGTTAAAGTCTCAGGGATCAGTGAGTGAATATAAGTCAAAGTTGACCTTGGCAGGATTTGAACTCAGAGAGCAGTGAGCTGAGACAAATACCCTGGTATTTAATTTGACACCCTAATCACTTTGTCAATTCAAGACCTATACTAAATTCTATATAAAATATAATAATCTTTCTACATTTGTCTTCTGGAATTACCTTTTTGCAATAAAACCTGTCATAAAAAATAAATAAGAATTTACACAGGAGTTATTGTACTGTGGAATTCCTTGGCAATTGTCCTTTATACAAACCACTGCCACTGGTCAAATGTAAAGGTTAGTCCAATAAAATATTTAATGCTTGGTACTGTGATTCAGGTTTCATGTTGTGACTTGAGTGAAGTCACTTTTATATATATATATATATGTAATATGTGTAATAGTAATATATGTGAACGGCAAAGCATAAACGAACTAAGAAAAAAAATTAGAAATAAGAGGGATCAGATGTTGTTTACTCGAGAGAAGGCTACGTTGGTATGGTCACGTGATGCACATGAAAGACGATAGCTGTATAACAAAGTGCAGGGCAATAAAGATAGACGGTAGCCACGGAATAGGCAGACCCAGAAAAACCTGGGACGAGCTGATAAATTCCGACCTCACACACTTACACCTCACCAAGACAATGTCACTGGACCGAGACCTTTGGCGGTACTCAGTAATAGAGAGGACCCGCCTTACCTAAATACATAGTAAAACCTACTACAGTCAGTAGGCATCTCTAACAAAATACACCCCCGTCCCACCACCCCCACCCCATCCACACCGCCCCTTTCAATGTAAAGTTATGTTGGTGCCACAACATCCAGGCCGAAACAAATGAGATCGTGTAGGTGTCACGTCAAAAAAACACACAGTCCACGCTGTAATGTGGCCGTGTAGGCAACAGGGTAAAAACCTCCCAGACCCACACTGTAAATGTGGTTGGTGTTAGGAAGGGCATCCAGCTGTAGAAAACCCGCCAGATAGTCCTATGCGAGCAAGATAACCACTCTTGCCTCAAGTGGGAAAACCCTCCGTCCAAACCCATGCAAGCATGGAACACGGACGTTAAACGATGATGATGATGATGATGATGATGATGATGATGATGATATAATTCATTTTTTAATTTCTTTTGCGAGACTTCTTATCTGAAAATGTGTGTTGAAACAGATATTGTTATAATTTGAGAGGAGGATCGTGTTGCCAATTAAAAATCAAGCACCTGTTGGTTTTCACTTCAATTTATTATAAGTTTCCGGTTGGTTGGTTCGATAACTGGAAGGTTGTTTATATATTGTCAAAGCTCTTTTGTCCCACATTTTGTGACCTACAGAATAAAAACCTAGTCACTGAGGAGGTCACAGAATGTGTGATGAAAGAGGTTTGACAATATATAAAACACCTTCCGGTTATCGAACCAACCAGCCAACCGGAAACTTATAATAAATTGAAGTGAAAACCAACAGGTGCTTGTGTTTTTATTGGCAACAAAATATTGCTCCCAACAAAATATTGCTCTTTTATTGGCAACAAAATATTAGCTCCCAAAATATAGCAATATATATATATATATAGTAATTGTTTCTACTTTTGGCACAAGGCCAGCAATTACCCAATGCATTACTGGTACTTTATTCTATCGACCCCGGAAGGATGAAAGGCAAAGTTAACCTCGTAATAATAATAAATTTGAAGACTAAAATCCAAAGAGGGCTCGATAAGGATAAATATATCGATTAGGATAAATATATATCAGATATATAAGAACCGTAGAGCAAATATTTATTAAAATAACAGATTAAAGTTTAAGCAAAGAATCGCTGCTTTCACCCTTAACGGGATCTTCTGAAACTAAAAAAGTCAATCCGTGAACGCAGAAGTAAATATTTCAAAAAACGTTGCAACCGAAGGAAGACGATACTTTGGTTCGTGGAAACGTTCCCTGGCAAAGAACGGAAAAAAACGAAGATAATACGTCATTATTTGGTGCAGTGAAAACAATTACACGCGAAGACAAAACCACGTTTATGGTATAAATGAAGTCGTAGACTAATATTCTATTAGGTGGTTCATGGAGACGTTCTCTGGCAATGAACGGAAAAAACGAAGATAATACGTCATTATGTGGGGGATTGGCAGTATCGGTAGAGGGTCGGACGCCATGCTTTGACGCATAGAGTTACGGCCTTTGCCATTCTGAGTTCAAATCCCACCGAGGTTAACTTTGCCTTTCATCCTTACGGGGTCGATAAAATAAAGTACCAGTAATGTACTGGGTAATTGCTGGCCTTGTGCCAAACGTAGAAACAATTGTGTGGAGGAATGAGAACAATTACACGCAAAGACAAAACCACTTAAATAGTATAACTGAAGTCGTAGACTAAAATTCTATTTAGGAAACCGAATGATTCTCGGCTTCAGAGTTAAGAATAAAGTAAATAAAATACAGAGGTAAATGAAATTAAAAATATACATACACACATCCATATACGTACATACACAAGCATACGCGAAAACACTCCCCATGGGTATGCAAATATAAGCACGTACACACAAAATAAAGAAAAGAAAACACTTACGCATATACAGAACTCACGCAACGCCTGTACCGTATACAACAAACGTATACACCAAATACACATAAAAATAAATAAATAAAAACATATATATATATACACATGTGTGTGTGTGCGTGTATACATAATTAAATAAACGTATATAAATATACACACATAAATACGTATACAACGTGCGCACACACACACTCACATGTAAAGACACATATGTTCGCGGACGTACGTCAACCAAAACACAAAGTACACATATACACACACCCTACATACGTACGAACCCGCATACTCACACAGACGCAAAACTCACGTATACACATAACCAAATGCACATGTACCAGTATATATAATATATACGCCAATAACATATACAAGCAAATATACGTACGAGAAAATATACGTACCTTCACAAAACATACAGGTAATATATACTTACCTATACGAATAAGTAATGGTATTAACATAACATATACTTAGCTACCACATCAAGACGTAAAATATCCGCGTATAGTTCGTACTATCCGTTAAGGTATAAAGTGGGGCTGTAATACAGGAAAGTTTTGTGCAATTTATGTTTACAAGCCGAAATTGCCTCAGATTTTTTGTTTAAGATGTGGTCTTTGGCGTAGAGTATTTCCAGGGCCTCAGCGGTCTTTATTTCCGTTATACGATCTAGCCTTAGCTAGGATCTCCCAGTGTAACTTATATTGGGTGTGGTTGTCTTTTAGACTCCAGATATAAGCTGAAAGTGACGTCATATTCCTTCTTAAAGGGTTAAGAAAAGAATGGGTATGCATGTAAAAACGCTGCTTGAATCTATTGGCGGTTAACCCTATGTAGGCCATACGGGACGTGGGTGTTTCAACCTTACATTTGTAGACAATGTTACTAGAGAGGCATTTCCCGGATAGGGAGCAGTCAACCCGATTCCTACAATTACAGTTAGTACTAGCTACATGGTTGCACGTGTTCCTACAGCTAGGTAATTTAGCTAAATTTGAAGCTGTGATGTTATGTGAAAGGTTAGGAGTCGTAGAGTAAGAAATTTTAATGGTATTTCTATTAAAAATGTTACTATGTTTATGTGCTGGGGGGAAATGCTTCTTAATAAGGGAGAGAAAGGTGTGGCCACCTCCATATTATATGGTGGGTCATACCATATAATGCGTCAGGATCTATTTTTCCTAGGTCTATTCTCGTACTCTGTATAAGCTACCTTATCGACAAATCCACTCCGAGCAAGAGCTTCATTGTAATATGTGGAATGGTCGTTAAAAATATGCTCGTTTGTAGATAGACGGCAAAGCATCAAAGAAACGTTTCTTACCAGGTTCTTGGTTATGCTGGCAGGATGGTTAGAATGCTTACTTATGTAATTAAGCGTATCATTCGGCTTTCTATACGGGTAGTGCAAGCCATTCGACAAATCGAGGGTAACGTCGAGGTAATTAACGACCGAGAGGTTGGCCTCAACCTTTATGGAAAGGTTGAAGCCTTTAAAGAAGGCTGTGAGTTATTTTCTGAACCTGTCGCAAGCACGTGGGCCGCACTTTGTCATGGTCAAAAGACCGTCATCACGGTACAAACCACCGCCCACATTGGGGAATTCTTCTTTGATAGAGAAAAGAAGGAAAAGGCTGATAAGATCAGTAACCTTCACAGAATCGCTGGCGCGCATATTCACGTCGAATGGGGTACTATTAGATTTTTTAATCCAAATAGAGTCGTCGAAATTAATCACCGACTTACGGGCATTGAGGATGACATCAACTTCGAAATCCTTAACCACTGTGAGTGTTTTAGCGAAATTGATAGCTCTAAGGAGAAGTGGTAAAGTGATGGAGGAGTAGTAATTATTGATGTCGAATTGGATAAAACGGCAATGTTCCTTGTTGCATATGCCGTTGAACCAATCAATCACCGCGAAAGAATTGTTCCACAGTGCAAGAGGGGCCAAACTTCTAATTTCAGGTATAATCCTATCTAAAATCCTTTTACTAAGTCTACCTAAATCGGACTTCGTAGGGTTAATAAGCTGAATAGAGGGGTTGTTCGGTAAATTGGATTTGTGATCCTTCAGGGTAAAGTGGGGAGAAATAGGGTCCAGAGGTTCGGTCCGGTCCAGGATGTTGAGTTCAGAGGTGATATTAAACCCAGCATCGTTGATTTCATTAATGACGCTCCGATTAGTGTTACGGTAATCCTTAGTTCGGCATTATGTAGCAGTTGATGGTAAGTACTGCGCTCCACTTGATATAGATTGCCCGTTTTGTCGGAATGGACGTGCACGTGCTTGCGACAGGTTCAGAAAAGAATTCACAGCCTTCTTTAAAGGCTTCAACCTCTCCATACAGGTTGAGGCCAACCTATTGGTCGTTAATTACCTCGACGTTACCCTCGATTTGTCGAATGGCTTGCACTACCCGTATAGAAAGCCGAATGATACGCTTAATTACATAAGTAAGCATTCTAACCATCCTGCCAGGATAACCAAGAACCTGGTAAGAAACGTTTCTTTGAGGCTTTGCCGTCTATCTACAAACGAGCATATTTTTAACGACCATTCCACTTATTACAATGAAGCTCTTGCTCGGAGTGGATTTGTCGATAAGGTAACTTATACGGAGTACGAGAATAGACCTAGGAAAAATAGATCCCGACGCATTATATGGTATGACCCACCATATAATATGGAGGTGGCCATACCTTTAGCTAAAATCTTTCTCTCCCTTATTAAGAAGCATTTCCCCCACACATAAATATAGTAAAAATTTTAATAGAAATACCATTAAAATTTCTTACTCTACGACTCCTAACCTTTCACATAACATCACATCTTCAAATTTAGCTAAATTACCTAGCTGTAGGAACGCGTGCAACCCTGAGCTAGTACTAACTGTAATTGTAGGAATCGGGTTGACTGCCCCCTATGCGGGAAATGCCTCTCTAGTAACATTGTCTACAAATGTAAGGTTGAAACACCCACGTCCCGTAGGATCTACATAGGGTTAATCGCCAATAGATTCAAGCAGCGTCTTTACATGTATACCCATTCTTTTCTTAACCCTTTAAGAAGGAATATGACGTCACTTTCAGCTTATATCTGGAGTCTAAAAGACAACCACACCCAATATAAGTTACACTGGGAGATCCTAGCTAAGGCTAGATCATATAACGGAAATAAAAGACCATGTGACCTCTGCGCCGCTGAAGCCCTGGAAATACTCTACGCCAATGATCACATCTTAAACAAAAAATCTGAGGCAATTTCGGCTTGTAAACATAAATTGCACAAAACTTTCCTGTATTACAGCCCCACATTTTACCCTAACAGATAGTACGAACTATACGCGGATAATTTACGTCTTAATGTGGTAGCTAAGTATATTTTGTGTTTATACCTTTACTTATTTGTATAGGTAAGTATATATTACCTGTATGTTTTGTGAAGGTACGCATACTTTATCATACGTATATTTGCTTGTATTTGTTATAGGTGTATATATTATATTATATATATAGGTACATGTGTATATGATTATGTGTATACGTGTATTTTGCATTTGTGTGTGTATGCGAGTTTGCACATATGTAGGGTTTGTGTATATGTGTACTTTGTGTTTTGGTTGACGTACATTTAGTGAACATATGTGTATTTACCTGTAGGTAGGTGTGCGCGCGCGTATTATACATATTTATGTGTGTATATTTATATACGTTTATAATTATATGTATACACGCACACACACACACACATATATATATATTTTTTTTAATATATTTTTATGTATATTTGGTGTATACGTTCGTATGTGTGCAGGTACAGGTGTTGCGCGGGTTTTTGTATGTGCGCGCGTGTTTTTGTGTACGTGCTTGTATATGCATACCCATGGCGAGTGTTTTCGCGTATGCATGTGTATGTACGTATATGTATGCGTGCATGTATATATTAAATTATTGTTGATTTCAATAACTTCTGTAATTTATTTATTCTTAACTCTGAAGCCAAGAATCATTCGGTTTCCTAAATCGAATTTTAGTCTACGACTTCATTTATACCATAAACGCGGTTTTGTCTTTGAGTGTAATTGTTCTCACCGCTCCAAATAATTGTTTCTACTTTAGGCACAAGGCCAGCAATTACCCAGTGCTCACCGCTCCAAATAATGACGTATTATCTTCGTTTTTTTCCGTTCATTGCCAGGGAACGTCTCCACGTTGCAACGTTTTACGAAATATTTAGTTCTGCGTTCACAGATTGATATTTTTAATTTCAGAAGATCTCGTTAAGGGTGAAAGCAGCGATTCTTTGCTTAAACTTTAATCTGTTATTTTAATAAATATTTGCTCTACGGTTCTTATATATGTGATATATATTTATCCTTATCGAGCCCTCTTTGGATTTTAGTCTTCAAATTTATTATTATTACTATATATATATATATATATATATATATATATATATATATATATATATATATATATATATATATATATATCATTGCAGTGGATTATTGTATGTGCCTTGCACTGGAGAAACACCACGACTCAGGCTTCACTTTAACACCAGCTCAAAGCAGGAGTGTTAAGGCTAAAAAGCTATCAGATGCTGAATTTGCTGACAACATAGCTCTGATGACAAACACAGTGAAGGGGGCAGAAGAGCTGATGTGAGAGGTGGAGACTGTGTTAATGAGTGTGGGGCTGAGAATGAAGTGGGGCTGAGAATGAATGAGAGTAAAACAAATTATCTGGTAGAGAACGTCAAGGAGCCAGCAAAGATTATGAATGTGGGCAGGGAGCCGCTAGAGCTAGTTGAGGACTTCCTGTATCTGGGAGCAAATATTAGGAACACAGAGGATGATGTGGTGGAGAGGAGGAGCAAAACCTGGGTGGTGTGTCACAGTTTGAGGTTGGTGTGGAAGTCTGACCTTCATAAAGACCTGAAAATTCGTCTCTTCAACGCTACAGTGGAGTCTGTGCTGCTGTACAGGTCTGAGACTTGGACATAACTAAGAGACCCACTCAGATGGAAGATAGGTGCTACATGAGGATGCTGAGGATGGCTCTGAATATTAATCAGTATGCACTGAGGATGAAGAACTCAGAGCTGTAAGGAAGCCTCCCAAACGTCAGCTCGAAAGTGACACAGAGGAGACTCAAGTTAGTTGAACATGCTCACCAACATTCAGAGTTGACACTGCACTCGGTAGGTCTGTGGGAGCCCCTACATGGACACACAAGAAGAGGGAGACTGAAGATGACAAATGTTGATGCCCTAAGGATAGACACTGGTCTCTGGGAGTTGTAGGACATAGTGGCGATGATGAAGGATAGAGACTGCTGGAGAGAACTCGTCCATAGATCTCAGGAATTCTACCCACCCTAGATAGATAGATATGTGTGTGCATGTATTCTTCTGGTATCATTATTTTATAAACTTTTACAAGAGAGAGAGCTGGTTTCTAACATAGACACAAGACCTTTTCATTGGAATTTAGACAACATCAACTAGGTAAATATGTCTGCATAGCTGCATGCATGTGTGTGTGTGGGGGGGGGGGGGGGGGGGGGTTATGGATGTTATTGTATGTGTGTGGATCTGTATGTTTTGAGTTATATGTATATACATGCAAATGCTTTGTATCTATACATGTGTATATGCAGTTATAACATGCAGATATATATGTATGTGTGGATGTATATATATGTATGTATGCATTTGTTTTGCAAGATTCTTGATGTGAAATTGTATGTTGAAACAGATATTGGCAATATTGGCAACATGACCATCTCCAAATTTAACTATATATATATATATATATATATATGTGTGTATATAAACTATATCTGTATGTGGAAAAGAGTACTCAATACAAAAGTAGAGTTTTAATCATTATTTTATTAAGGCTAAATAATTGTTTCTACTTTAGGCACAAGGCCAGCAATTAACCAGTGCATTACTGGTACTTTATTTTATCGACCCCGTAAGGATGAAAGGCAAAGTCAACCTCGGCGGGATTTGAACTCAGATCGTAAAGGGACGTAACTATGCTGGAAAGCATGGCGTCCAACACTCTACCGATACTGCCAATCCACCGCCCTTAAGGCTAAATAATGAGTCTTGTTACTCTGGAGTTTCGCCTGTTTATCACAGGGTCATCATATATGATGAAAGAGAAAATGAAAACTAGAGGTTTGGTGAAGAAAGAGGGAATGCAGATGATAAGACAAAATGGAGGAGTTTGTTGTGGGGTCCCTACAAGGCTAACCTCTTCTTTAGCAGGGTAGACGACCTGAAAATGCTTGTTGCTCTTGTACTCATTAACTGTTTGTATTTTTTGTGTCAAAAGTGAAAATGACGCCATGTCCTAACTGCAAGGCTCATCTCTGAATTGCTATCAAAATAAAAATATAGATGGATTTGACCTTTGCAGGGGTTAGTCAGGCATTGTTATTGTTCCCAGAGTTCATGCCCATCTCTATTAACCCTTATTTAGCTATTTCCATGGAGCTTATATTTCAGTAACACTTTTAAAATGTGTTTTTTCATTTCACTTTCTCAACACTACACTACTGCCAACCAGAAGTAGGTTAAGCTTTTCTAGAGCCCGCTTAAGCTGAAAATTTCATTGAGGTATCTAGGTATAATATATTTATTATGAAGACATGTGGCTTAGTGGGTTAGAGAATTGGATTTGCAATCATGAGGTTGCAAGTCCGATTCCTGCACCAGGTAATGTGTTATGTCTTTGAGTAAGACACTTTATTTCATATTGTTCCTTCTGCCAGGAGTTGTGACCTGCAGATAGTATCAGCAATGGAAAGAACAATAGAAACATTGTTTCCTTGGTCTGATTTGATGAGTTCCACCTCACTCGGTAAGTGAATAAGGTCTGGGTCTTGTTGATTGATTCCTTATAATATATTATTTATGGTAGTAAAAAACAATTAATTTGAGGTCTCATAAAATATTTTGACAATCTAGTCAGTACCCCCAACCCCTTCACCCACCATAATTCGCTATTGTTGTCAACTCATCATGAATACAGATTAAACACTACCATAAATGCACACTGCATCCCTCTGATGACATAGGGCAAAATCTTGCCAAATGATAAACATATTGTAAGTGGTTCTACTTTTATCACAGGCAAAATAAAATATTTTTATAAAGGAAGTCAACTTCCTAGTGCATCATTACTTAAACAGTATGCCATTATGTACTAGTGTAGACCAACAACTGTACTAGCTGTATTACCAACAAATATAGTAATTGTACCTAAGTTTTTTTTAATATAGAATATCAACAACACATGGCGATTTATAGTTATCAAGTAGATTTTTTTAAATATATATATTACTAACTTAACACATTTCCTAGTGTATTCATGTTTTTAATAATGGTTTTAGGTTGAGGCACAAGACCAACAATTTCTTGGAGGGAATCAACACCAGTACTTGACTGGTACTTTATTTTATTGGCCTTGAAAGGATAAATATATGTCAGGTCAGGCTTCTGCCTGCTACTGATACCATGTTACCCAGTACAACCTGCTTCATGGTCGAGTGGTTGGTGATTAAACTGTCTCCTCCACCAGACCCTGGTCTGGTGAGGAGGGTAAGTGGAACACCAGCAGTACAAAAAAGAAGAGCTGTTAAAAGGGCAGATAAATTCGTCAGAGTCAGTGGCCATCTACCCTAAATAGCTTCACCAACCTGCAATTGGCCAAGCATGGTGAGTATGTCAACACCCTGACATGACCAAAACCAAACAGAAAGCTATGGATGTCAACTAGAGAGGAGTTCCTCCAACAAGAGTGAGAAAGTACTGGATTGGATTAGAAGGATAAATGGTAAAGTTAACCTTAGCGGGATTTGAACTCAAAGAACAGAGAGTCGGAATGAATAAAATAATAATAATTGTTTCTACTTTAGGCACAAGGCCAGCAATTACCCAGTGCATTACTGGTACTTTATTTTATCGACGCCGTAAGGATGAAAGGCAAAGTCAACCTCGGCGGGATTTGAACTCAGATCGTAAAGGGACGTAACTATGCTGGAAAGCATGGCGTCCGACCCTCTACCAATACTGCTAATCAAAATAATAATAATGAAAATTATTGTGCACAGTGCTCAGGTGCCTTACAACTCATCAAAGGTGCATGTATAGTACATAGAATCATGTAGAAATGTCAGGAAAGGGAACAGTGTATCAGTCATGATATACACATGGACACACACACATGTATGCGTGTGTATGGAGGGAGAATATCAGGCGTCGTGTTGGCGAATTTCAGGAAGCATGAATGTTTTGAAGGATGCAGTGTCCCAACAACTAACAACTGATGCAAACCATTCTAATGACTCTACCAATTTGCTGTTTTTCATGTATTTAATCATAAGAAAAATTAACCCTTCTCTACTCTCAGGTATGTATTGGATAAGCATTGAGTTGACCCAAGCCTTGTAAAGGAAATTGGGTATACAGAAACTGTGTGGAAGCCTGTCAAGTGGACTGTACTTGTAAATCAAAGGGCTGCCCTTATTACATTGAATCTCCTCGAGAATTACTTTAAGGGTACGCTTGTCTGTAGGTTGCTCAGTACCTTGTACATTAATTTCACAGGCAGGCTGTTCCATTGATCGAACAACTGAAACACTCACCATCAAAACATACCTACATACATACATGATGGCTGCCCCCTCATTATCGAGTATGGCCATTGCACGATATACCATTATTAGTAATTATTAATTAATTCCATTGTGCAATGCCTGTGCATGAAGATATTTTTTAAAGTGAGGAAAGACTGTGCACTGAGCCAATCCCACTCTCTGAGCAACAGTAGCTATAACCTGAAAAGAAGAAAAGATCAACATCATCGGTTACTACTGAGCTGTAGGTTTTATATCGGAGTTATCCCAGTTTCCTGAGTTGCCTTCTCCTAGAAGAATGCCCTGACAAAGGCTAGGGGCTCTTCACTCCCAGTGGTTTAACCGCGCAATCGAGTGTCCAGCCCGACTATTTCTATACATACATACATACATTCACACACACACACATACATGCATACATGCATACATCATCATCATCATCATCATCGTTTAACGTCCATGTTCCACGCTTGCATGGGTTTGGACGGGAGTTTTCCCACTTGAGGCAAGAGTGGTTGTCTTGCTCGTATAGGACTGTCTGGCGGGTTTTCTACAGTTGGATGCCCTTCCTAACACCAACCACATTTACAGTGTGGGGCTGGGAGGTTTTTACCGTGTTGCCTACACGACCACATTACAGCGTGGACTGTCTGGCGGGTTTTCTACAGCTGGATGCCCTTCCTAACACCAACCACATTTACAGTGTGGGGCTGGGAGGTTTTTACCATGTTGCCTACACGGCCACATTTACAGCGTGGACTGTGTGTTTTTTTTGTCATGACACCTACACGATACATACATACATAAATGCATGCATACATACATACACACACACACATACACATACATACATGCATACATACATCCATACATACATACATGTGTGTGTATGAAGTGACTACATGTGTGTGTATATGTAGTGACTACATGTATATGTGTATGTAGTGACTACATGTATATGTGTATGTAGTGACTACATGTATGTGTGCATGAAATGACGTGTGTGTGTATATGTAGTGACCAACAAATCAGTCAGTTAAAGGCTCTTGTGTTTTTCTATTGCAGAACCTAGTGTGGATGTTGCCTCATGGACCTGTGAAAATATGTTGTTACTCTAGGGCAGAAGTTCTCAATCTTTTGGGGCCACAGCCCCACTTAAGGCATCGTAATACTCTCAGCACCCCCAACCCTATTTCCAGAGAGACCAGCCTACATGCAAATTGTAATTAATATATAATAGATAAAATCGTTAATTTATATAGATTAATATTATATATACTATGTATAAATAAATATTATATATTTTTTATTTTACTATCATCATCATCATCATCATCATCAACGTTTAACGTCCGTGTTCCACGCTTGCATGGGTTTGGACTATATTTATATATAATATGTATGAATGGCTTGTGAAAGCTGTACAAGCCATGTATAGGGGAGCAGTCAGCAAAGTTAGGATTAGCAATGAGTATAGCAAGGAATTTAGCGTACAGGTCGGTGTCCACCAGGCCTCTGTTCTTAGCCCTCTCCTGTTCATCATAGTCCTGCACCCAGCCCACACTGTAAAGTGAACGTGTAGGCGCCACGGAAAAAAAGCACCCAGCACTCACTGTAAATGAGGTTGGTGTTAGGAAGGGCATCCAGCTGTAGAAATCAAGTCAGAATCAGTTCCTGTATGAGCAAGACAAGGTCAGCCGACCAGACACTGCCCACAACAGGACAACCCGTCTAACCCATGCTAGCGTCGAAGAACGGACGTAAAACGGTGATGATGATGATGATGTATCATTTGATATTTAATATACTATTATATCATCTCTACTGTTCCCCCACCACCCCCTTAGGCCCCAGCATCCACCTGGACTTTCTCAACACCCCCTGAGGAGCAGTAGCACCCACTTTTAGAACCTCTGCTCTCAGGGATAGCAAGGGAGTTATACTGAAAGAGCCCTTTCAACTTACAGAGCATATTCCATTCCATTGCAAGAACCACAAATTGATCACTAAAACATAGTTTTATTTTCATTGTTGTTAGAATGTATAGGAGTATATGGCAAAGTCTTCAAATAACTTTTTAAGCAATAAAAGAATGTTGACATTAGGAAGGGCATCCAGCCATAGAAAACTTACCAAACAAAGAGTTGAGAGGATTCTTCAGTTGTGTCAAGGACATGACAACCTACCTAGTGTTGGTACTACAGTAATAAACACCAAGTACACTCTTTAAAGTAGTTGGTAATAGAAAGGGAATCCAACCATAGAAAACATACCTAACCAAGCTAACAGAAAATAGGCATTAAATGATGATGATGAATGTTATCAACTTTGCCTTACACCCTTCCAAGATCGTTAAAATAAAGTACCAGTCACATACTGAGGTTGATATAATCAACTTTCCCCTCTCTAAAATTACTGCCATTAAGCCTAAAGTAGAAATCATTATTATATTGGCAATATCAGTAGAGGGTCGGACGCCATGCTTTGACGCATAGAGTTACGGCCCTTGCCATTCTGAGTTCAAATCCCGCCGAGGTTAACTTTGCCTTTCATCCTTATGGGGTCGATAAAATAAAGTACTGGGGAATTGCTGACCTTGTGCCAAAAGTAGAAACAATTATATTTTTTTAAACTACACACAAACACACACACATTAGTAAAGAGAGGGGGGTGAAGAGAAAGAAGAGGGGAGAGAGAGAATGAGGAGAAAGGAGGGAGCAAGTCACACACACATAAACACATATGCAGACTCACATACACACAGACCGACACACACACACGCACACCCGAACATACACTCATACTCTAACACACAAGCAGGCACCACACATGCTGACACACTCAATCACATACACAAAGGCTAGTGCAGAGAGAAAGAGGAAAAGAAAGGGGAGAAAGAGGAAGAGATAGAAGAAGAGAGCAAGGAAGGAGACAGAGAGAGATGGGGGAAGGAGATAGATTGAGAGAAGAAGGAAATAGATAGAGAGGAAGAGAGACAGGAAGGAAATATATTGAGAAAGGAAGAGAGAGGGGGAAGTGATAGATTGAGAGAAGAAGAGAGACAGGAAGGAAATAGATTGAGAGAGGAAGAGAGAGAGGAGGGAAATAGAGAGAGAGAGGAAGTAAAATCAATGATCATTAAAAGAATTTCAGCAGATAACTATAAAAGTTCAGGCTAAAAGCCAAAAAAGCTTTTTGAAAATTCCTTTGTATATCATCATCATCATTTAGCATCCACTTTCCCTGCTAGCAAGGGTTGGACAGGTCTACATAGACCAATTCAGTATTGAAGCGGAGTTACTGACTTCCCATACCGGCTGAAGTGTCTGCATACCACTTACATATGGTCAGATTGTGTGCAGAGAAGTTGTATCTTTTGACACAAACTGAAGGGTCCTCTCAACCCCTTGTTTGGCAAGCTTTCTATTGCTGGATGCCCTTCTTAGCACCATATATATGTATATATATATATGTATATGTATATATATATGTATATATATGTATATATATATACTTATAGAAGATGTGTGGCTTAGTGGTTAGAGAGTTGCATTTACAGTCGTGAGCTTATGAATTTGATTCCCAGATCAAGCAATGAATTGTGTCCTTGAGCAAGACACTTTATTTTATATTGCTCCAGTTCACTTAGCGGTAGAAATGAGTTGCGACATTACTGGGGCCAAGCTGTATCAGCCTTTGTCTTTCCCTTCAACAACATGACGTGTGGAGAGGGGAGACTGGTATGCATGGGCAACTGCTTGTCTTCCATAAAAACACCTTGCCCAGGCTTGTGCCTTGGAAGGGAACTTTCTAGATGCAAATCCCATGGTCATTTATGACTGAAGGGGGTCTTTACTTTTTTATATATATATTTGTATATATGATATGTAGGTGGTGAATCAGCAGTTTTTAGAACATTGGACAAAATGCTGTCCTAGCTCACTTTGCTCTAAGTTCAAATCCTGCCAAGGCTGATAAAAAAAGTACCTGTCCAGTCAGTACTTCCTCAGCATCTCTTTTTAACTTTTCTTTTCTTTCCCCCTAACAATATTCAGACATGAAGAAGGATGGGCTTTGCCAGGTTTTAAAAATGCCCATGATACAGTGTATGTAAGGATGGTGCCCCTACAACTCCATCAGCAGTTACATCATCATCATCATCATCATCATTTAACATCCATCTTCCACGCTAGCATGGGTTAGACGGGAGTTGTCCCAATTTGAGGCAAGGTTGGTCAGGTGACCGTGTCTCGCTCATATAGGACTATCTGGCAGGTTTTCTATGGCTGGATGCCCTTCCTAATACCAACCACATTTACAGTGTGGACTGGGAGCTTTTTACCGTGTTACCTACACGGCCACATTACAGCGTGGACTGTGTGTTTTTTTTGTCGTGACACCTACACGATCCCGATCCTGATCTCGTTATCTCATTTATTTGGACTGGATGTTGTGCTACCAACTTTACAGAGGGAGGTGTTGGTGGGAATGGGAGGATGGAGTAGGGGTAGCGGATTTGGGTGTATATTTGGTTAAGAGGAACCTACTGACTGTAGGTTTCGCTTTGTACATAGGCAAGGTGGGTCTTCTGTATTACTGCATGGCACCAAAGATCTCGGTCCAGTGACATTGTCTTAGAGAGGTGCAAGTGTGTAAGGTCTGAATTTATCAAATCGTCGCAGGTTTTTCTGGGTCTACCTACTCCATAACTTCCATCAATTTTGATCGCCCTGCACTTTTTTATACAGCTGTCATCTTTCATGCACAGCTTAATACAAATATGTATATGATATGTATATATGATATTGTATTATCTTCTTGGTTATTCCATCAGGGCCAGTTGGCTCTAGTTGTGATGGGAAGACAGCTGCATTGAGGCTCCTTCTTATGATGTTGTTCAGAGCAACCTCAATTGTGAATTTGGTAAGCGCCCTAATGGAATATCCCTCTTTTTATTTGAGAGAGATAAATCCCTAATCTGGGTCACAGCATGCTGCTAATTGTTCTCTGCCTCCAGCTATGTTGCTTCAGCCACAAACTTAGGCACTGCTGCCTGCAATGCTGAGGAGAGGAAAATAGCTAAACACCAGGGCCTGGCTGACCACTTCGTTTTTGTAACAGTCACCATCGAAACTTCAGGTGTCCTTGGTCCCCAGACTGCTGATTCATGTACCAGTCACCATCAAAACCTCAGATGTCCTCAGTGCCCACACTACTGATTCACTCTGTAATATCAAAAAGACAGCAGCCTGCCTGTGGAAGGAGACCTATGAAATGGGGTGACTATTGCAGTAGGTATCATAGGTCATTCTCTACAGCAATGGTGTTGTCATTTTATCTACATGTGCAGCTGAACACCACTCAGACTGGAGTGTAGAGTCTATTACTCCTTCACTACTCTCCCTTTCTTTCGTTGCTTAATTCTTTTTTTCTTTTTCTTCTTTTCCTTTCTATCTTTTTTTTTTTGTTTCCCTATTGCCATGTTTATTTTACAGTTTTTATCCCATTTTCCATTTAGTTTAATTGAAATATGACATCTTAGTTAAGGACAGACATGAGTGGTTCATGGGAAGTAGTAATATTACTTCCAACTAATTGCAATGTATTTATTTATTTATTTACATTTTTAAGAATTACAGCACGAAACTCATTTTAATCATTAACAAAAATCACAGAGGCTGTTATCTTTACTTTATATTTATCATTTATTGCAGTGGAACTGTGTCAGTGACCAGGTAGCACCCAGTGTGATGAAAACTTTGACATTAAGAAATAAATGATATATATGTTATGTAATGAATTTAACAGCTTCTGTGTTTCTGAATGTCTAAAATGACTTCCATGTTATAATCCCTTTAGTTTCAACACACAGTCACAAATCAAATCACTTGTTAGACAAGTACAACAGGGGCTAAAATGACTCTTCCATGTTATAATCCCTTTAGTTTCAACACACAATCACAAATCAAATCACTTGTTAGACAAGTACAACAGGGGCTAAAATGACTCTTCCATGTTATAATCCCTTTAGTTTCAACACACAATCACAGATCAAGTCACTTGTTAGACAAGTACAACTGGTTAAAATGACTCTTCCATGTTATAATCCCTTTAGTTTCAACACACAATCACAGATCAAGTCACTTGTTAGACAAGTACAACTGGTTAAAATGACTCTTCCATGTTATAATCCCTTTAGTTTCAACACACAATCACAGATCAAGTCACTTGTTAGACAAGTACAACTGGTTAAAATGACTCTTCCATGTTATAATCCCTTTAGTTTCAACACACAATCACAGATCAAGTCACTTGTTAGACAAGTACAACTGGTTAAAATGACTCTTCCATGTTATAATCCCTTTAGTTTCAACACACAATCACAGATCAAGTCACTTGTTAGACAAGTACAACTGGTTAAAATGACTCTTCCATGTTATAATCCCTTTAGTTTCAACACACAATCACAGATTAAGTCACTTGTTAGACAAGTACAACTGGTTAAAATGACTCTTCCATGTTATAATCCCTTTAGTTTCAACACACAATCACAGATCAAGTCACTTGTTAGACAAGTACAACTGGTTAAAATGACTCTTCCATGTTATAATCCCTTTAGTTTCAACACACAATCACAGATCAAGTCACTTGTTAGACAAGTACAACTGGTTAAAATGACTCTTCCATGTTATAATCCCTTTAGTTTTAACACACAATCACAGATTAAGTCACTTGTTAGACAAGTACAACTGGTTAAAATGACTCGTCCATGTTATAATCCCTTTAATGTCAACACACAATCACAAATCAAGTCACTCTCCAGACAAGTACAACTGTGGCTAAAATGACTCTGCTATGTTATAACAGCTTTTTTTTCAACACACAATCACAGATCAAGTCACTTGTCATATAAGTAAAACTGTGGATATATTATGTTTAGATTCATTTTAAACTATTTATGTTCATTGCCCTGCTTTGGAATTGTTAAATCTGACATTAACTTATATCAGAGACATTTGTTTAAATAAACATTTTTTTTACGCATTATATTTATCGTAGTTTAGCTCTGAATGCCAGTTAAAATATGAGTTGGAATATTATATGTATAATATTGCTTGTTTTATCAGAATCCATTAACACAATCAAATCCTTCTGCGTAGTAAAACAATAGATTCATTGTCACTATTACAGAAGTTTGCCTTAGAAATTTTGCTTATTAAAGTGAGGTATCAGTTTCAACACAAAGGCATTTGGTTTTTATCAATCTAACTTAAACAGTAGGATATATATACCCAGAGTTTCTCTGGGTATTTAGTAGTCTAGGTTAGCTCTACAATGTATACCCCATTCTCCTACACACAACTCCAGATTACCCTGTCACACAAAAGAAAAAAGAAAAGTACCTTCTTCAAGTGTTGAGAAATATAAGTATTAACATAGAGAACCCTCTCTATGTTTAGATATCATATACTTAATATAACAATATATCATATACAAATATTATATACATAAGTTGTGTGTAGATAGCCCGAGCCAGCACCTTAAAAAAATAGCATTTGGCACCTTAATATAAATAAAATTATTGTAAGATTAAAAAGAAATACGATTTGGCCTATTATTTAGAGGGCGGTGGATTGATAGTATCGGTAGAAGGTCGGTCGCCATTCTTTGCAGCAAAGAGTTACTGCCCTTTATGGTCTGAGTTCAAATCCCACCGAGGTTAACTTTGCTTTTCATCCTTAAGGGGTTGATAAAATAAAGTACCAGTAATACACTGGGATAATCGCTGGCCTTATGCCAAAAGTAGAAACAATTATTTAGAGATTGCCATGTCATACCATGGGCCCTTAACATGGAGGCACCATCGTTACAAATGGTGTATCTTGGGCATTTAAACTTGATGGAGCCCATTCCTTTCTATGTCAGAACATAGTCGGTTTCTTTCCACAGAGAGAGAGAGAGAGAGGAGAAAAATCTACCCTGGTAATTGAACTTTTACTTTATTTATCAAACCTCAAAAAGCATGAAAAGCAAAATTGACTAGGATTTGAACAGAGCACATATGAACTACAAAACCTTTTTTCCAATGTTCTAAAGACTCCATCACTTTTCTGCCTAATTTAAAGATTGGGAAATGTTAAAAAAAAAAAGTAACATAAAACAAAAACACAACAGGAAAATTTGATATATATATAAAGAAATCTATACAAGATTTTGGAATTAGATGCATTTAAAGTTAGTTTTCTGTATATATATATATGTATGTATATCATCATCATCATTTTACATCCGCTTTTCCCTGCTTGCAAGGGTGGGAATATATATATATATATATATATATATATTAAATTAGATATAGAGTTGAGGAATTTTGAATAAAAAATTTTAATTATATAGTAAAATAAAGATTTTTTAAATTCTAAAATAAGTGGCTGAACTAATTAAGTACGAGCTTAAAAGTTGCATTCTCTCTCTCTCTCTATTATATATATATATATATATACAATATTAAATAAATGGAAACTATATTTATAAAACCATATTTATTTCATTATATATATTTCAGGGATAACATATTAACAATATGCTATGCCGTTTCGGACGATAGATAGATTTGGAATTGGAAAAAATGTCTTTAGATAAAAATAACAGATCCATCATCATCATCATCATCATCATCGTTTAACGTCCATGTTCCACGCTTGCATGGGTTTGGACGGGAGTTTACCCACTTGAGGCAAGAGTGGTTGTCTTGCTCGCGTAGGACTGTCTGGCGGGTTTTTTACAGTTGGATGCCCTTCCTAACACCAACCACATTTACAGTGTGGGGCTAGGAAGTTTTTACCGTGTTGCCTACACGGCCACATTACAGCATGGACTGTCTGGCGGGTTTTCTACAGCTGGATGTCTTTCCTAACACCAACCACATTTACAGTGTGGGACTGGGAGCTTTTTACCGTGTTGCCTACACGGTCACATTACAGCGTGGACTGTGTGTTTTTTTGTTGTGACACCTACACGATCTCATTTGTTTCGGCCTGGATTTTGTGGCACCAATATAACTTTACATTGAAAGGGGCGGTGTGGATGTATATGTATGTATATATGTATATATATGTATATATGTGTATATATATATATATATATATATATATATATATCTTGCAAGCGACGTAAAATGATGATGATGATGATATATATATATTGTTATACTTGGGGAGGGTCATATTTGTGTAATATTGCCAGAATTAATAACAGAACACACTCACTATATGTATGTATGTATGTATGTATATATATATATATATGGATCCACATGGCTTAGTGGTTAGAGCATTGGCCTTGCAATCGAAAGGTTGTGAGTTCAATTCTCAGACCGGGTGATGTGTTGTTTCCTTGAGCAAGACACTTTATTTCACATTGCTCCAGTTTACTCAGCTGTAGAAATGAGACGATAGGGACTGGGGTCCCTATCATTCCACTGTAAAGTGGTCGTGGAGGTACCATGGCAAAAAAGCACCCAGCACTCACTGTAAATGAGGTTGGTGTTAGGAAGGGCATCCAGCTGTAGAAATCAAGCCAGCATCAGTCCCCGTCCCACTCTTGCAAGCAGGGAAAAAGCGGATGTAAAAATGAAATGATGATATATATATATCCATCATTATCATTTTACGTCCGCTTTTCCCTGCTTGCAAGGGTGGCTTGATTTCTACAGCTGGATGCCCTTCCTAGCACCAACCTCATTTACAGTGAGTGCTGGGTGCTTTTTTGCCATGGCACCTCCACAACTACTTTGCAGTGGAATGATATGGACCCCAGTCCCTATCATCTCATTTCTACAGCTGAGTAAACTGGAGCAATGTGAAATAGAGTGTCTTGCTCAAGGAAACAACACATCACCCGGTCTGAGAATTGAACGCACAACATATACATATATATAGATGGAGGCACATGGCTTAGTGGTTAGAGCATTGGGCTTGCAATCGAAAGGTTGTGAGTTCAATTCTCAGACAGGGTGATGTGTTGTTTCCTTGAGCAAGACACTTTATTTCACATTGCTCCAGTTTACTCAGCTGTAGAAATGAGATGATAGGACTGGGGTCCCTATCATTCCACTGCAAAGTGGTCGTGGAGGTGCCACGGCAAAAAAGCACCCAGCCCACATTGTAAAGTGGACGTGTAGGTGTCACTGAAAAAAAGCACCCAGCACTCACTGTAAATGAGATTGGTGTTAGGAAAGGCATCCAGCTGTAGAAATCAAGCCAGAATCAGTTACCGACCCACCCTTGCAAGCAGAGAAAAGCGGGCGTGAAATGGTGATGATATACATATATATACATATATATATATACATATATATATATACATATATATACATATATATATATATAATATATATCACAAAAAAAAGAGAATCAGTGTTGCGACAAAAGGAATTTATTGGACATATTACAATTGTTCCTCGGGCGACCATCTCGAGGCACGATCAATATTGTGATCACACCTGACTCTGAAATCGCGCGTTCATCGGATACGTCTCGATTCTACGAAGCATATTTTCCTATCGTCCTCTAACATCGAATTTCTTCGTTTGTTGTTTTAGATCTTGTTGTTGTCATTTCATGAGTGGTCAAGAATTCTACACGTCATCGGTATTTCTGGCCACTCATGATTGCCCACTTCTTGATTCTTCTCGTTCTCCACCTGTCAATCAAAATTTCTTCATGTATCAGAATTACTACTGTGGTGGGAGAGGGGCTGTAATCTTGAACGGCTAGCAACACCAATTATATAATATATATATATATATATATATCATCATCATCATCATCATCATCATTTTTACATCCACTTTTCCCTGCTTGCAAGGGTGGGACGGGAACTGATTCTGGCTTGATTTCTACAGCTGGATGCCCTTCCTAACACCAACCTCATTTACAGTGAGTGCTGGGTGCTTTTTGCCGTGACACCTACACGACCACTTTGCAGTGGACTGATAGGGACCCCAGTCCCTATCATCTCATTTCTACAGCTGAGTAAACTGGAGCAATGTGAAATAAAATGTCTTGCTCAAGGAAACAACACATCACCCGGTGAATTGAACCTTTCGATTGCAAGGTCAATGCGCCAATGCTCTAACCACTAAGCCATGTGCCTCCATATATATATATATATATATATATATATATATGTGTGTGTAAATGTGGTTGTAAATGTGGTTGGTGTTAGGAAGGGCATCCAGCTGTAGAAAACCCGCCAGACAGTCCTATGCAAGCAAGACAATCACTCTTGCCTCAAGTGGGAAAACTCCCGTCCAAACCCATGCAAGCGTGGAACACGGACGTTAAACGATGATGATGATGATGATGATGATGATATATATATATATATATATATATATATATACAATGTTTCAAGTGAATTATAACTTCCTCCTTTCTTTACGCCTGAGCCAGGCCCAGTTCACAACTGTAAAGAAGTCAACAATATCTTTTGCATTTGCATTTTTTTATTCTATGTCCATACCTGCATTGTTTGGCTTTAGAAATTCAAACGTTTATATATATATATATATATATATATATATATATATATATATATATATATATATATATATATATATATATATATATTTAATTAGAAATTGAACAACACAAAATATAACTACTCCATTACCAAAGGTTTCTCGATCACAGATGATAATAATATGTACATCTGGATCAGTCATCAGACAGAGATGTTATATAACCTCTCTGTTATATAACATCTCTGACGTATATATTATTATTGTCTGTGATCCAGAAACCTTTGGTAATGGAGTAGTTATATTTTGTGTTGTTCACTTTCTAATTAAATAGCTCTGTTCTATACATAGAGCACTCTTTTTTAATTTGCTTTTCCTTCGGAATTACCTAACATATATATATATATATATATATAACAGAGGATGTCTGTCTGTGTAAATCCCTAAAACTCGAGAAGTACCCGACCGATGTTTTTCAAACATAAGAATAAGTACTTAGGCATTCTAGAAACAGACCAAATGAAAGAAAAGGAAATTAAAAGAACTTTTATCAAAGGAATATAAATGGAGACTGAAGTTGTTGTTAAAGACGAAGGTAAGTAGTAGGAATAATATACTGGCTCTCAACACATGGGCTGTTGCAGTACTAAGGTATAGCGCTGGTGTGATAGAGTGGAGATATGATGAAGTTAAGGAGATTGATAGAAAAACCAGGAAAATTATGATATTACAAGGAGCTCTACACCCCAAAAGTGACATGAGCAGGTTGTTTCTCTCACGACAGGGGTCAGAGAGAAAGGTCTCATTAGCTGTGAAATGTGAAGTCGGAGGAAAATAATCTGGCATGGTAAGTAAAGAATTCAAAGGAAAGATTGATGATAGGAATAAGAAAGATAAAGGTCCTAAACAGTGATGAAGCAAAGGAAAAGGGAGAATTTAAACAAGACAGACAGAATGACACATTGAATAGATAGAAAGAAATGTATGGTCAATTCTTACGTGAAATGCTTGAGACAGTTGACTGGGAATAAAATAGGAAAAGTGACTTAAAAGTTGAAACTGAGGCCCAGCAACAGGCACTGAGAATGAACTATATCAAGTTCAATATTGACAAGTCAGTGAATTCCCCACTTTGTAGGTTGTGTAGTAAGAAAGGTGAAATAATAAACTACATTATTAGTGAATGTAAGATGCTTGCTCAGAAAGAGTACAAGAGAAGGCACAACAACATTGCCAGATTAGCTCATTGGGCGCTCTTTCATAAGTATGACATGAGTAGAAGTGAGAAATGGTATAAACACCAACAAGAAAGGGTTGCTGAAAATGAACAGTAAAAAATCTTGTGGGACATAACCATTCAATGCAACCATTTTATCATGGCTAGAAAGCCTGACATTGTTGTCATAGAAAAAAAGAATAACAAGGCACGTATTATGGATATTGCTTCACTGTGGGATCACTGGATGAATGAGAAGGAAATGGAGAAAGTTGAGAAATACCAGGAGCTGAAGAGAGAAATCAGAAAACTGGGGACAATTAGATTGTAGAAGTGGTACTGATTATGTTTCGCGCACTGGGAGCAGCTAGTAAAAGGTTAGATGCATAGCTTGAGCAGCTAGGAAAGGACAGGATTGTTGCAGAAAATAGCTTTGCTAGGAATAGCAAGGATTCTAAGGAGGGTGTTGGAAAGTTGGAGAAGAAGGAATGACCCAAAGGACCTTTGGCCATTGTCTATGGCTCGCTCTTTGGGTATAATGTCGGTATAATATCTGCCAGAGCAAAAGTGTTACGAATAATAACAATAATAATAATAATTTTATATATATATAAGTATATATATGTATATATATATACACATATATATACATATATGTTTTATTAATAATAAAACAAAAATAATATTCGGCTAAAATATATTTTATAACACCCCTAAAAAATGTTTCTCCTCAGTAAAGAATTTTACACATATGTATCATCTATCAACAATATGACACATGTACACTTCAGTATTGTTTAATAAAATGGAGGTTCTCTGATCATTATTTTACAAATGTATTTATCTTTTTTAAAAAATTCATATTAGTGGTCCTTGGGATTTAAAATTAAGAATTTAGTGGTCCATAAGGTCCGACAGGCTGTGACCGCTGTCCTAGATAGCAGAAGCTGACCTGAATGGGATCAGGGTCTTATCTCCTTTCCTACACACTAGCACTTTAGTTTTATCCAAGTTTACTCTCAGACCTTTTGATTCCAAATTCCGTTTCCATAGACAGAATTTATTCTCTAATTCTTTTATGGATTTGGCTATCTATATATCTAAAACAGACAATGTCTGTCTGTCTGTCTCCCTAAAACTCGAGAACCACCCAACCGATTGTTTTCAAACTTTACACATGTAATACTTATTTCAAATTTTCAATGCCCTAGGGACTGCATTAGGCGATTTAGTGATCTCTCTCTATAATTCTTAGTCTTTCTTTTTAGATAGATACATAGATATAACGTTGCACCCTTATAATATCTGTCTGTATGTCTGGCTGTATGCATTACAACATTATGACACTGTGTGTGTGTATATATGTATATATAGTGTGTGTATATATATATAGTGTGTAACGTTTTTCAAAATATTTACTTCTGCATTCACACACAGATTGATTTTTTTAGTTTCAGAAGACTCTGTTAAGAGTGAAAGTAGCGATTCTGTTATTTAATCTGTTATTTTAATATATATATATAATTATATATTCGTGTACAGATATTTTTGCATACACAATAACAAAATATAAACAAACATTTTTATTTCACGAGGCTCGATAAGTATAAATATATATCAAATATATAAGAACCCTAGAGCAAATATTGTTCTCATTGCTGATGAGGCAGAAGGGGATATACACGATTGGTTGAAGAAGGACGAGACTGTGTTAGTAGTACGACCAATGGCCGTTATCATACCAACAGCAGCAAAAACAACAAAAAAGAGAGGGAACGCAATTACATGGTTTTGAAAAACCTTAATGGAAAATTATTTGCCTCTTCACCCAAGGCGACTTCACTTTTTATTAGGACTTCTGCATCAATTGGTGAACATACGACAAAACTGTTTTAGAAAGGAGGGATAAACATGCCAATCTATGTTTAGAATCCCGAGCAACGCCAAGCCATTCTGCTAGTAAGGACTAAATCCTCTGCATAGAGAAGTTCCCATGGATAGCCAAGTTTAAACTTCTCTGTTATGGCCTGGAGAACTATGATGAACATAAGTGAGCTAAGAACCGAACCTTGATGGACTCCTACCTGTATCTTGAATTCCTCACTAAACTCACTTCCTACTCTCACTTTACTGACAGCTCCTCTGTACATGGCTTGCACAAGCCATTATTCTACACCTAATTTCCTTAAGGACCACCAGATAATAGATCGAGGCACTCTGTCAAAGGCCTTTTCTAGATCAACAAAAGCTATATATGGTGGCTTATTCTTGGCTAGGAACTTCTCTTCTAGTTGCCTCATTAAGAAGAAGGCATCTGTAGTACTTTTCCCAGGCATGAAACCAAACTGCATCTTGTCTAATTTGACTCTTTCTCTAATTAGTTGTGCTATAACTCTTTCCATCACTTTCATAACTTGGTCAATTAGTTTTATTCCTCTGTAGTTGTTCCTTTCTAGAGCATCACCTTTGCCTTTAGAGCAAGTTATGATTGTACTGCTTCACCAGTCATTGGGTATGACACTGTTCTGTATTACCTGATTGACTATGCAGGTTATTTGTTCAACACCTACTTTTCCTGATGCTTTTGGCATCTCAACAACTATTTCTGATGGTCCCACAGCTTTACAATTCTTCATCTCTCTGATTTCTTCTTTGACCTTATAACTGTCAACTTCAATAGCTGGTCCTTCTGTTGGGTAAGTTGGAGGTAGTTTCTCTTCCTCCCATTCATTCTCTACATTCATCAATCTCTCATTGTAACATTTCCAGGCCTCCTTCTTTTGGGTGTCAGTGGTGCTAAGTGCACCAGTGTCATTTCTAACATATGTTTCCCCAACAATATCTCAATTTACACTAACACACTGCCTTGCAATGTGAAACACTTCCCGTCTCTGGTTCTCACATCTCAAGTAATTGGCAAACTTTCTTTTTTCAGTCTCCAAGCTGTATATACCTGTCTTCTAGCTTCTATCTTAATTGCCTGCTACCAGCTGCTGCTACCCCCATTTTTTCAGTCTTTCTTTTCCTCTCTCTTGGCCTTAATGGCTCTATCCACTGTGCTGTTCTACCACCAGGTCTCCCTCTGTCTGGTTGGCACTTTACTCTAGCTACAAGTTTCGTCAGTAGTTTGCAAAAGGTTTGTCAAGTAGGAATTTCCAGTTGTCCTCTATGTTATATGTACCTAGCTCGTCGCCCCTCTCATCTACTGCATCCTGTAGGGCCTTTTAAATTCTATATTTAACTGAAAGGTCCTTTAGCTTCCAAAACCTCTGTTTCCATATTTTCCTATGTATCTTGTTCTGTCTTGTGTTTATTTTGATGTCGCTAATAACTAACATGTGTTGAGCAGTGCATTCTTCCTTAGGGAAGGCCATAGTATTTATTACAGTCCGTTTATCTCATCCTATGAGTATGTTATCAATTTGGCTTGTGTTCACCTGATTCATATCAGATCAGGTGGCTGGCTGGCTGGCTGGTTTCCTGAAATTTGTGTTACACACACACAGACAGACATACACACTCACACATACACACATACACATATATATGCACACATTGCATATGCATTATGCAACTAGTGGTGTAGCTTCCAGGTGTCCCAGAAACTTATCAAAGATTTTTATCAATTTCTATTGATTCTAATCAACTCAAGATGGTCCAGGTTAATCTTCAACCTATTTGTATTTATTGTTGTTGTTGTATAAGTATGGCCTCTGCTTTTGATCACTTTTCTATGTGTGACACTTTCTTAACTTTTGTGTCTACTCTGGACGATAATGTATTAACTTCTCCTTCCATTGAGTGCTTTGTGACTGCCTCAAACAATTCGATTAGTACCTACTATGTTGCAGCTAAAACTTCGATTCATACCTAATATTATATATATATATATATATATCACCATCATCATTATCATTTAATGTCTGTTTTTCTTGCTGGCAGGGGTTGAATTGGTTGCTACAGAACAAATCAGAACTTAATCAGAACCATTAATCTCTCAAGCAGGCCACTCTCTACAGAGTGCACTGGGGGCATTGTATCGTGTCACCAACCCTTTTGGCATGGTTTCTACTGCTGGAAACCCTTCCTAGTACTAACCATGTATTGACTGTATTTTATCATGGTACCAGCACTGTGATGGTGGTGTGAGAAGTAAGAAATATATATGTGTATATATATATATACATGAATGTATGTATAGTATATTTGGCAATATACTGTATATTTAATTAAAAACATTTTGAAAACCATTCGCTATGAGTTTTAAAGTAGTGACTATGTCACTTACTTATTCTCGGCAAAAGCAAAAAAGAGTGATTGACAATCCTGTTTCTCGTTTTGCCAAATATACTATACATACATTCATGTATATATCGCTATTTCAGAGTACCAATACTAATGCCTAATTTTTTCTAGATTGACAACCGTTGTTTAATCAGCTCTTAAATATTACTGGAATTCTATAAGAATCCAGCTTCTATAACCCTTGGCAGAAGCAAAGGAGTGAGTGGTCTTGATAAATGCTAACAAGCGAGAAACAGAGCTGTTAATCACTCTTTGCTTTTGCCGAGAATAAGTGACATAGTCACTACTCTAAAACTCATAGCAAATGGTCTTCAAAATGTTTTTAATTAAACATACAGTATATTGCCAAATATATTATACATACATTCATGTATACATTGCTATTTCAGAGCTCCAATACTAATATATATTTATATATATATATATATATACACACATATATGTGCACCCATACACATGTCAAGATAGTGTGAGGCACCCTGCATAAAGAGTCAAACACTATTTTTTTCTCTTTTCTTGTATCTTCAATAGACTATTCTTGTAAGGCCAACTTGCAGAGTAAATATGCTTCACTTAGCAGATATAATAAGATCAAAACATGTTCATTGCTCTCATCAAATTAACTTATAGACAAAATGCACTCACACTGCATTGTCTGAAAAAGCTTAAATAAGCCAATGCTGTAGAAGTTATCTCCCTTACTAGCTTTCATAACTGATCAACTCTAAATATATATAATCTCTCTCGATATAAAATTGTCTCTGTCTGACTTTTCCTTATACATTCTCAAACAGCTTGACCAAATCAAATCAAATTTTACAAGGTGATAGTATAAGACCTCGGGATTGACAACATGTAATTTTTATTTTCATTTGGATTAAAACAATATAACATTTTATCTAAAATAATCTACTATGGTCAACTATAATAAACGGACATTCTATAACACCACGACGACGTAGACGTCACATTTTGTATTTGAGTGTGTGTGTGTTTGCGCGTTCGTTACATACGTTAGGCCTTAGTAAGTTACATACACACACATCTTCACATAAATACATAATCTGATACACAGGAAATTAAACACATACACACACACATCTACGTATGTGATGACTGACAAGTATATGTGTGTGAGTGTATGTGTGTGTGAGTATACCTACATTTCTGTGACGACTGATATAACAAACGCTGGGGGGGGGGGACTGTGTGTGTTTGTATGAATGTATGTCTGTGTGTATTTTTTATAAGTGTATGTTTGTGTGAGTGTATGTGTGAGTGTATGTGTGCCTGCAGTGCACCTGACGGGCTTCTGCACAGTTCCCGTGTAGAAGCCCATCAATCCAATTCTATTCACAAGATTTGAACTGACTCGTTTATATTTATATTCTCATACTGTTAAATTAGCTTATATTTGGTTAATTTGCTTATATTAGGTTAATTTACACTGCATACGAAAATAGAGATTAATATATATATTTTTGGATGTTGATACTTATTTGTTTACAACATTGAAAAAAAATGTCTTTATTCTAAAAATTCCTCTCATACCTACAGTTGTTCCATTTGAATTTAAGAGGCTTCAGTTTCCAGTCAAACTAAGTTTTGTTATTTCAATTAACAAATCTCAGGGTCAATCCCTCAAGGTAGTTGGACTTGATCTCTCTACTACATGCTTCTCCCACGGTCAACTCTATGTTGGCTGTTCACGAGTTGGAAGCAGCAACAATTTATTTATTTAGACACCAACAAAAAGTTACACAATGAATATTGTTTACCCTGAGGTGCTTCAAGATTGAAAGATTTTCATTTCTAAATTCTATTATCATTACAATTTTGATATTTTAAAAATAAAATATAGATATTTTGAAATAATTATGAGAAAAAAATGTATCTTCATATTTATTGTTTACTAATCTGAATAAGAACAGCAGTAACTAGGGCAATGCCGGGTCATTCAGCTAGTATTGAAATAATTTTATATTTTTATTAATTTTATTATCATTTTCACATTCTTTCTCTCTATCGTTATTTCTGTCTCACTCCATTTCTTTCTCTCCCTTTCTCTTTCTAAATGTATGAGTGTATGTATGAGTGAGCGTGACTATATATGTGTATGTGTGTGGAAATCTAACTATCCACGTACACCTCTACTATAGTTTTCAGAGAGGCTCGGCGGGACACAGAATATAACAAGGCGGGCTCTTCGAATGATTTTCGTCAATTTTGCATCTTTTATGTCGCATAGCTCAATTTTTTCGTTGACGGATGTTGCTAATATAGAGATAATTCAAAAACACCTTATCAATGCAACTTTTGTAAAAGAAATTGTAAAAATATCTTAATTCATTATATAGTTATTGACAGTTATGTTTAGTCTTCAAAGTTAAATTAGTTTTATTTTTGCCTGTTTAGTTAATATATTCACAGTTGTATAAAAAGAAATATAATACAATGCCTACAGAACGAAAGTACAAACAAATTACATATGTATGTCATATAAAATCATGAACAAAAATGATAAAGGAAAGAAATAAGAAAGGAAAAAAGAAAAAAATGGGTGGGGTGAGTAATTCCCCACCAAGTGGGACAATCGGCAACACCACACGCTTTGGAGGTTAATTATAATTATACACTTTCAGGTAAGCCAACACGCTCGCAGCATTACCACGGGTGATGGCGAGGCTAAGGTGCTGAAATAACCAGGCACTTTCACGGGCATCACCTGACACCTCAGTAAGGCGATCTACCAATGAAGACAAGAACTTCGCTGTCATCGGCCCGAACGTCTCGAACGTCTCGAACGCCACAGGCTGGAAAAATAATTTTTTGACAAGTCCTGGTATTTCAGAATTTTATTTCGTTCCACAGCGGAAGCAGTGACCCCCGCATTCACCGCGGCGTCCATGATGTGGGAGGGGGCAAAAGAGTCACTGACTGTGACGTCCCAGCTGAGGCATCTACCTCTCACCCAGGGACAAAGGGTAAGACTGTCTGGTCTCTTCCCATCACTTCTGTATAAAACAGGGGATATTACTCGGAGCCAGGACCCGTTTGATGATCAGATTTAGCTCGGTGCGACGGGCAAAACGACCAGCATTCAGGCGGTAGGACAAACCATGTAAACCTGTGGAGTTGTGGGATCTACCACAGCGGCATCTCAGACCCCAACAGACGTCGGCTCCCACACGAAGTGCAATGGAGATACGGAGTTCGTCCTGACTGAGAAGGCCACCAATGTTGGCCACAGGCAGGGCATCAGTCCAATCCCCCTGACATTGACCAAATCCTCGAGCTCACTGAATATAAGATCGTCGAAGCGTTGGAGAGACGATGAGAATTTGTAAGAGGGACTAACTCTAAGGAAATACAACCACTTAGGGCTACTTTGAAAACTAAACATAACTATACGTTACAGAGTAAAAGGTATATGTATAAGAGGTTTTATTGATATTTTGATTGGGGTAAGTATAAATTCCACAGAAATTATGACAAAAAAGAAGATTTAATTGAAAATAATAGACAGTATACATGAAACAAATACTAAAAACGCGGGACATTTTTAAACATACGAAGTAACGCCGATTTTGGCATGATTGACAAAAAGTCTGAATTACACGGATTTTGTAGTTGAACCATATATCCAATTGAAATATAATTTACAGAATCAATTAACAACATATTAATAATGTATCAAATATAAAAAAATATATACAAAACACACATTTATTCCCTTTGATCAGACTGAAAGTTGATAGAGTCAATATTTCACTGTGTGCCGCCCACATAATTTACATATTTTTACGAAGTTTAAATGATAATGAAAGTTTCGTTTTATCAAGACATTATTTCCAAAATAATAATATTTAAGAAACTATGATGGCATAAAGAGCTTTTATTGTTTGTTTCCAAAGCAGCCCCAGCTGAGTAGACTGGAGCAACGTCAAATAAAGTGTTTTGCTCAAGGACACAACTTGCCGCCATAATAAACCAAACACCCTAACCCTCAAGCCATACGTTTTTACAAAACAATCTAAGTAATCAAAATTAATTATGAAGTAATTATTACGTATTTTCGCAAAGTTAACTGGAGCATGGTAAACTGTCAGTTTAAAAGACAAACAAGAAAAACAAATCAAGGAAGGCAACTCTTGATAGGTTTCAGGATTAAATCTTGCATACATACATGGTGGCTGCCAACTCGTTTTCGAGTACGGCCACTACTTTATATCCATGTAGGAGAACTCCTACCGATGCGCTGAACGAGTGTGACTTTTTAGTCCAGCCAGCGACTTGAAAACTCTGGTACAAACACTACAATTATTGACACATAGTGCTGGGCCCATGGTACCATGTGACGACAAGTGCAGAGAGATCTCCAGATATAAAGCAATGCCTGTGCCGTGAAGCTTTTATAGTGAACTGCACAAAGGCACTGCACAAAGCCAGTCCCACTCTCTTAACCAAGATGATATTTACCAAAAAGAAGAACAAGTCAACATCATTGGATACCATCAGAGTTGCATACATACATACATACATACATACATACATACATACATACATGGTGGCTGCCAACTCGTTTTCGAGCACGGCCACTACTGGTACAAACACTACACTTGTGGCAATTATTGGCACCATGTGACCCAAGGTATCATGTGAGATCACTACTCGACCTGCATACCATTCCACAAACATTACATGTCGTCGTCTGATGAACACTTATAGCTCCACAGGTGCCTGCTTCCCTGTTCTTGTGCACTCTCAGATGACTTACAGGTCTCACATGTCAGGTCAGGCCGTCTGTCAGTTCCTTCGGGAAGGCCAACATGGATTCCTTTCCGGACATCTCTTTTTAGTGTCGCGTGCTTTCTTCTTGTTTCCTCAAATAGACTCTTGCCACTAGCCACTGCTTTCCTCCAATGCGATCGGTCGTTAGCGCATGCTTCCCAGTGTTCACAAGGGATGTTACTTTTCTTGAGCGCCCCCTTGATGCAGTCCTTAAAACGCATCTTCGGTTTGCTCGAGTTCCTTTTTCCCATTTGGAGCTCGCCATAAAGCAGCTGCTTCAGCATTTGCTTGTCATTCATCCTTACAAGATGGTCTGTCCAGCGCAGCTGATGTTTCAAAATCAAGGACTCGACACTATCACAGCCAATTCTGTCCAGAACCTCGATGTCACTGACAAACATTTGCCAAGTTACGCCGAGGATCCGACGTAAGCAGTACTGGTGGAACCTCTCAAGTCGCTTCATCCAGAACCAAAGAATGAAGTCGGTGCAAGAGATTCTCTCCACCGTGCTTCAAGATCTCAGCATACAGCGCATCCAATCCAGGCGACTTTCCACCATTGAGTTTCCAGACAGCACTTTTAACCCCCTCGATCGTTGGAGGCTCAGCAAGGATTTCCTTTACTGGCTTATCAGGTATGGACCTGATAAACTCTTCGTCAACCTCTGAATCCCTATTGAGAAGCTCGTCAAAGTGTTCCCGCCATCTCAACAGGATATCATTGGGATCTCTAAGGAGCTGATTGCCATCCTTTGTCCTAAGAGGCGCAACTGGTGATGTAGATGGTCCATACACTTCACGAAGAAGATTATACATTGCCTTAACGTCCTTCACATCCGACGCAAGTTGTATTTCATCGGCTTTGTAATTCCACCACTTATTCTTCATTTCACGCAATTTTCGTTGCACATCAGCTTTTACGAGCTTCAACTTATCAGCGATTGCCTTCTGCCGATCGGTGCTTAAATCACTACCAAGCAATGCGGAGTGGAGCATATGTTTCTCCTCCAAAAGCTTGTCTATAAGCTTGTCATTTTGGTCAAACCAATCCTGATGCTTCTTATCTGTGAATCCAACAACATCAGCACATGCCCCATAAACTGCCTCCTTAAAGGAAGTCCAGTCATTTCCGCACTCCAACGCATCCATCTTTTTAACCAGATTTTCTCTGACTTCAGGATCCTTCAGACGGGCAACGTTCAGCCGCTTCGGAATTGATACCCCTCGCCATTTCTCCCTTTTACGAACTACACATCTTGCTCTTGCTCTCACCAGACGATGGTCGGTCCAACACTCTTCCCCACGCATCACACGGACACTGCACAGATCCTGTACATCCCGCCGCCTCACAAGGACATAATCAATCAGGTGCCACTGTTTCGATTCAGGATGCATCCATGTCGTCTTGTATTTGTCCTTCTGTTGGAACATAGTGCTGC
This sequence comes from Eledone cirrhosa, assembly GCA_964016885.1. Lineage (NCBI taxonomy): Eukaryota > Metazoa > Mollusca > Cephalopoda > Octopoda > Eledonidae > Eledone > Eledone cirrhosa. Next base: position 245,493,048 of record OZ024742.1, read on the forward strand.
CAATGTACAAGTCCAGCTCAGTGCACATTTGCAATAACAAGAGTCCATTGCCATTGCACTTTCCGACCCCATGCTTGCCCAGAGCTCTCCAGGTCTCACAATCACGGCCCACGTGAGCATTAAAATCTCCAAGAATGAAAATGTGTCTGCTGCAGGCACTTTCCAGACAAGAGACCTTAATTCGTCATAAAAAGCCTGCTTTGCTTCATCAATGCATTCCATAGTTGGTGCATAAGCACCAATCACGGTTGCATATCTTCCACCCTCTAGAGGAACTCTCACAGTGATCAGTCTGTCACTAACGCCTGTCGGCAGCTCCTGAAGATGGTCTGTTATAACTGTTTTTATGGCAAAAGCGACACCAGCTTCCCCCCCCCCCCCCCCCCCCCCACCCCAGAAAAACGTATATCCACCGGATTTCTCTGTGAAATGGCCCTCACCATGAAGTCGAGTTTCTGAGAGGGCCACAACATCTATATCATAACGCCTGAGGCCCTTGGCAACCAATGCCGATCTTCTTTCAGGCGCTGTACATTTGTTTCAATATCAAGCAAAGTACGCACATTCCAGCACCCAAAATTGACTGGTTTGCACACAGTAGACTGATGACGACCGGGCCCAGACTGCGGTGCCCTGGGACACCTGCTGGGCCAGACCCTTTCACATGATGCTGATCCAGAGCCCTTATTGCCATTTACTTCAATTGTGTTAGGTACTTTCATTGTAATGTAGTTTGCCTTTTTAGGCTACGGCCAGCCAGAGTTCCACATCAAGATGACAAGTGCAGAGAGATCTCCAGATATAAAGCAATACCTGTGCTGTGAAGCTTTTATAGTGAGCAAAGGCACTGCACAAAGCCAGTCCCACTCTCTTAACCAAGATGACATTTACCAAAAAGAAGAACAAGTCAACATCAGTGGATACCATCAGGGTTGCAGGTGTTATATCAGAGTTTTCCTTCTCCTAGAATTCTGCCTTGACAAAGGCTAAGGGGTCATCTCTCCCGGTCATTTTGGATGGCCATTGACTCTTAAGAGCTCCTTTGCCCTTTGACAGGTTTTGTTTTTAGTCCTGCAGGATGTCCAAAGTCACCCTCCTCGCCAAGAAACCTTGGTGGGGTTGCCAGTTTAGTCGCCAACGACCCGACCATGGGACAGGTTGTACTGGGATACATGTTACCAGTAGCACCAACTGGTGACCTGGCATAAACATACATACATACATACATACATACATACATACATACATACATACATGCATACATACATACATACATACATACATACATACATACATACATACATACATACATACATACATACATGTCTTTACGAAGATCCGACTTCCACACTAACCTCAAACTGTGATACACCGCTCGGGCTTTGCTCTTCCTCTCTACCATATCACCGTCTGTGTTTACAATCTTTGCTCCCAGATACAGAAGGTCCTCAACCAGTTCTAGTGGCTTCCCGCCCACATTCAGAGATGTCAACATGAATGTATTTTTATTTTTATCTAAAGACATTTTTTCCAATCCCAATCCGCCCGTCCTTTCAATCTATCTTATTTCTCATTCTTTCTTCTGATGAAGGACTAGCGTCTGAAACGTTAAGACTCTCTTCCCGCTATATCAAGCGTTAACCTAATATATTCCTTCCATATACTGTACCGATTGTGTTGTTATTTATGTTTACCTTTTACATATATATATATATTTATATATATATATATATATATATATATATATATATATATATATATATATATATATATATATATACACACACACACACACTCTCTCTCTCTCTCTCTCTCTCTCTCTCTCTCTCTCTCTCTCTCTCTCTCACACACACACACACACACACACACACACACACACACACATGATGTGGTTGTGTGTGTGTATATATATATATATAATATATATATACATATATATATATATATATATTAATAATAATAAATTTGAAGACTAAAATCCAAAGAGGGCTCGATAAGGATAAATATAATCAAATATATAAGAACCGTAGAGCAAATATTTATTAAAATAACAGATTATAGTTTAAGCAAAGAATCGCTGCTTTCACCCTTAACGGGATCTTCTGAAACTAACAAAGCCAATCTGTAAACGCAGAACTGGATATTTCAAAAACCGTTGCAACCGGAGGAAGACAGGAAGACGATACTTTGGTTCGTGGAAACGTTCGCTGGCGAAGAACGGGAAAAAACGAATAATACGTCATTAATAGGAGCGGTGAAAAACATTTACGCGCAAAGACAGAACCACGTTTATGGTATAAAAGAGGTCGTAGACTAATGTTCTCTTAGGTGGTTCATGGAGACGTTCTCTGGCAATGAACGGAAAAACGAAGATAATACGTCATATGTGGAGCGTGGAGAACAATAGCACGCAAAGACAAAACCACGTAAATGGTATAGCAGAAGTCGTAGACTAAAATTCTAACTAGGAGACCAAATGAATCTCCGCTACAGAGTTAGCTCCCACATCAAGACGTAAAATATCCACGTATAGATCGTACTATCCGTTAGGGTATAACGTGGGGCTGTAATACAGGAAAGTTTTGTGCAATTTATGTTTACAAGCCGAAATTGCCTCAGATTTTTTGTTTAAGATGTGGTCTGTGGCGTAGAGTATTTCCAGGGCCTCAGCGGCGCAGAGGTCACATGGTCTTTTATTTCCGTTATACGATCTAGCCCTAGCAAGGATCTCCCAGTGTAACTTATATTGGGTGTGGTTGTCTTTTAGACTCCAGATATAAGCTGAAAGTGACGTCATAGTCCTTCTTAGAGGGTAACGAAAAGAGGGTATACATGTAAAGACGCTGCTTGAAACTATTGGCGGTTAACCCTATGTAGGCCCTACGGGACGTGGGTGTTACAACCTTACATTTGTAGACAATGTTACTAGAGAGGCATTTCCCGGATAGGGGGCAATCAGCCCGATTCCTACAATTACAGTTAGTACTAACTACAGGGTTGCACGTGTTCCTACGGCTAGGTAGTTTAGCTAAATTTGAAGCTGTGATGTTATGTGCAAGGTTAGGAGTCGTAGAGTAAGAAATTTTAATAGTATTTCTATAAAAAATGTTACTATGTTTATGTGTAGGGGGAAAATGCTTCGTAATAAGGGAAAGAAAGATCTTAGCTAATGGTGTGGCCACCTCCATATTATATGGTGGGTTATACCAACAAATGCGACGGGATCTATTTCTTCTAGGTCTATTTTCGTACTCTGTATATGCTACCTTATCGACAAATCCACTTCGAGCAAGAGCTTCATTGTAATAAGTGGAATGGTCGTTGAAAATACGCTCGTTGGTGGAAAGACGGGAAAGCCTCAACGAAACGTTTCTTACCAGGTTCTTGGTTATGCTGGCAGGATGGTTGGAATGCTTACTTATGTAATTAAGCGTATCATTCGGCTTTCTATACGGGTAATACAACCCATTCAATAAATTGAGGGTAACGTCGAGGTAATTAACGACCGAGAGATTGGCCTCAAATTTAGCTAAACTACCTAGCCGTAGGAACACGTGCAACCCTGTAGTTAGTACTAACTGTAATTGTAGGAATCGGGCTGATTGCCCCCTATCCGGGAAATGCCTCTCTAGTAACATTATCTACAAATGTAAGGTTGTAACACCCACGTCCCGTAGGGCCTACATAGGGTTAACCGCCAATAGATTCAAACAGCGTCTTTACATGCATACCCATTCTTTTCGTTACGCTCTAAGAAGGAATATGACGTCACTTTCAGCTTATATCTGGAGTCTAAAAGACAACCACACCCAATATAAGTTACACTGGGAGATCCTAGCTAGGGCTAGATCGTATAACGGAAATAAAAGACCATGTGACCTCTGCGCCGCTGAGGCCCTGGAAATACTCTACGCCACAGACCACATCTTAAACAAAAAATCTGAGGCAATTTCGGCTTGTAAACATAAATTGCACAAAACTTTCCTGTATTACAGCCCCACGTTATACCCTAACGGATAGTGCGATCTATACGTGGATATTTTACGTCTTGATGTGGGGGCTAAGTATATGTTTTGTTTATTCCTTTACTTATTAGCATAGGTAAGTATATACTACCCGTATGTTTTGTGAAGGTACGTATACCTTCTCGTACGTATATTTGATTGTTATGGCGTATAATTTTATATATTCTGGTACATAGGGTTTGGCTATGTGTATACGGGAGTTTTTGCGTCTGTGTGATTATGTAAGTTCGTACGTATGGTGGGTGTGTGTATATGTGTACTTCATGTTTTGGTTGACTTACGTCTCCGAACATTCGTGTATTTATATGTAGGTATGTGTGTGCGCTTGTTATATACGTATTTATTTATTTATATACGTTTATATAATTATTTATTTATTTGTATACACGCAAACACACACACACACACACACATATTTATATGTGCGTGGTTTTGTATACCTATGGTAAGGTTTTGCGTATGCTTGTGTATGTACGTTTTTGTTTGCGTGTATGTATTTATTTATTTCTATTACTTCTGTATTGTATTTATTTACTTTGTTCTTAACTCTGTAGCGGAGATTCATTTGGTCTCCTAGTTAGAATTTTAGTCTACGACTTCTGCTATACCATTTACGTGGTTTTGTCTTTGCGTGCTATTGTTCTCCACGCTCCACATATGACGTATTATCTTCGTTTTTCCGTTCATTGCCAGAGAACGTCTCCATGAACCACCTAAGAGAACATTAGTCTACGACCTCTTTTATACCATAAACGTGGTTCTGTCTTTGCGCGTAAATGTTTTTCACCGCTCCTATTAATGACGTATTATTCGTTTTTTCCCGTTCTTCGCCAGCGAACGTTTCCACGAACCAAAGTATCGTCTTCCTGTCTTCCTCCGGTTGCAACGGTTTTTGAAATATCCAGTTCTGCGTTTACAGATTGGCTTTGTTAGTTTCAGAAGATCCCGTTAAGGGTGAAAGCAGCGATTCTTTGCTTAAACTATAATCTGTTATTTTAATAAATATTTGCTCTACGGTTCTTATATATTTGATTATATTTATCCTTATCGAGCCCTCTTTGGATTTTAGTCTTCAAATTTATTATTATTACTATATATATATATATATATATATATATATATATATATATAGATAATTTAATATATCAACTAACATAAGCGCACAGATGCACGCCCATGCTAGCAAATACACAGGTTATGTCATAGTACCTAGGTGGTTCAATGCAGGAGAATGCAGAACAATAATATAAAAGACGTAAAATAAGAAAATATTTTTTTAAAAAAATTTTTTTAAAAAATCTTTTACTTACTTAAATTTTCACTCCAACTAATTAGTTTCTGCAATGGGATAAAGACAGTTACGTAATCCAACTGTCGAGAATTCATTGCGTCATCAGGGAGTCTATTCTCAGTTAAGTCTCCAGGCAATGCGCGGACACTGGCGGCTCATATAAAAATAATAATAATTCGGTAGATCGAACAGCTTGCGAGGACTGGATTCTATGTACCGAAATTCTCACTGCTTCAAGTCAAATGGCCGATTCTAAAGAATCAATCACGTGACACAGAGGCTAGTTAAAAGGAATGGGATGGTAAGATGACTGACGCCTACTAACACCCCAAAAAAAAGTTTTTTTAGAAGTGGTTTTGGCAAGTTTGCTCGACAAATCAGTGATTTGGAGATAAATATAGATAATTTAATATATCAACTAACATAAGCGCACAGATGCACGCCCATGCTAGCAAATACACAGGTTATGTCATAGTACCTAGGTGGTTCAATGCAGGAGAATGCAGAACAATAATATAAAAGACGTAAAATAAGAAAATATTTTTTAAAAAAAATTTTTTTTTTAAATCTTTTACTTACTTAAATTTATCCCATTGCAGAAACTAATTAGTTGGAGTGAAAATTTAAGTAAGTAAAAGATTTTAAAAAAAAATTTTTTTTTTTTAAATATTTTCTTATTTTACGTCTTTTATATATATATATATAGTTACGGCCCTTGCCATTCTGAGTTCGAATCCCGCCGAGGTTAACTTTGCCTTTCATCCTTACGGGGTCGATAAAATAAAGTACCAGTAATGCACTGGGTAATTGCTGGCCTTGTGCCAAAAGTAGAAACAATTAATATAGTCTACCGAAATTTTAAAGCTACCATTTCAGATTCTATCCTGAAACTTATCAAGAGTTGCCTTCCTTGATTTGTTTTTCTTGTTTGTCTTTTAAACTGACAGTAACCCAACCTCGTTTACCATGCTCCAGTTAACTTTGCGAAAAAACGTAATAATTACTTCGTAATTAATTTTGTTTACTGAGATTGTTTTGTAAAAACGTATGGCTTGGGGGTTAGGGTGTTTGGTTTATTATCATAAGGTCGTGAATTCGATTCCTAGCAGCAAGTTGTGTCCTTGAGCAAAACACTTTATTTGACGTTGCTCCAGTCTACCCAGCTGGCAAAAAAATGACTTGTACCTGTAATTCGAAGAGCCCACCTTGTCACATTCTGTGTACCACTGGGCCTCCCTGAAAACTATAGTGGAGGTGCACGTGGATATATATATGTCCAAATACACACACGCGTGCGCGCACACACACACACAATAATAATAATAATAATAATAATAATAATAATAATAATTGTTTCTACTTTTGGCACAAGGCCAGCAATTACCCAGTGTATTACTGGTACTTTATTTTATCGACCCCGTAAGGATGAAAGGCAAAGTTAGCCTCGGCGGGATTTGAACTCAGAATAATAATAATAATAATAATAATAAATGGGAACTAAGAATCAGTATTGCATTATACACATATTTAATTACATATTACATATGTTTCACTGCTGATCTGCTCGAGGAACTGTCGAATAATGTTCGTCCCTGACTCTGGAATCGGAAGCTCCTCAGGTATGTGTTCTCACATGTAGACACACGTCCAAATGTTTTAACGTCCTTCTACATATCAGAACATATATCTGAGGAGCATCCGATTCCAGAGTTAGAATCGAACATTAATCGCTCGTTCCTTGAGCTGATCGACAGTGAAACATATGTAATATGTAATTAAATATGTATATGATACAACACTGATTCTTTGTTCCCATTTATTATTATTGATACTCTGCTCCCCAAGAGCATTGAGTGCTCATCTTGGCATACTGCCTGTGAACGCAAGTCAATTGCACCACTACTATATATATATATAATCCCGCTCACTCATACATTTAGAAAGAGAAGTGGAGAGAAAGAAAGGGAGTGAGAGAGATACAGGTGGAGAGAAACAACGTGAAAATGATAAAATTTATAAAAATGTAAAATTATTTCAATATTACACACACACACACACACACACACACACATATATATATATATATTTGTTTAAACCCGATTAGCCTGCTCGCTCTTTGGCTTGGTGGTTAATGGCTTAACCATCGTATCAGTTTGTATGGCCTTTTTAACGTATGTTTATTACTCTGGATTATTCGTATCTATCGAGCGCTTGCCAACACAAACCGGAAGTTGCTTTTCGCTCATTTCTACTCGCCGAAATGCGATTCTCGCTACATTATATTTATATATTTCGTTTCTGAATTTGTTTAGCAAGATTCTTTATCTGAAATATTGGCAACATGACCCTCCCAAAGTATAACAATATATTTATATATATATATATATATATATATATATATATAGTAATAATAATAAATTTGAAGACTAAAATTCAAAGAGGGCTCGATAAGGATAAATATATATAAAATAACCCTAGAGCAATTATTTATTAAAATAACAGATTAAAGTTTAAGCAAAGAATCGCTGCTTTCACCCTTAACGGGATCTTCTGAAACTAAAAAAAATCAATCTGTGAACGCAGAAGTAAATATTTCGAAAAACGTTGCAACCGAAGGAAAACAGGAAGACGATACTTTGGTTCGTGAAGGCAATGAACGGGAAAAAAGCGAAGATAATACGTCGTTATGTAGAACGATGAGAAAAATTACACGCAAAGACAAAACAACGTTTATGGTATAAATGAAGTGGTAGACTAATATTCTATTTAGGAAACCGAATGGTTCTCGGCTTCAGAGTTAAGAATAATTGTTTCTACTTTTGGCACAAGGCCAGCAATTACTCAGTTCATTACTGGTACTTTATTTTATCGACCCGGTAAGGATGAAAGGCAAAGTTAACCTCGACGGGATTTGAACTCAGACCGTAAAGGGACGTAACTATTCAGAGTTAAGAATAATTGTTTCTACTTTAGGCACAAGGCCAGCAATTATCCCAGTGCATTACTGGTACTTTATTTTATCGACCCCGTAGGATGAAAGGCAAAGTTAACCTCGGCGGGATTTGAACTCAGAGCATAAAGGGACGTAACTATGCTGGGAAGCATGGCGTCCGAATAATGTAAATAAATTAGTAGAACGAAAATGACATGTTATTGAAATCAACAATAATTAAATATATACATACACGCATCCAATACGTACATACACATGCATACGCGAAAACATCCGCCATGCATGCATATACACGTACACATAAACACGCGCACACATACATAAACCCGTGCGACACCTGTACCCGCACACATACGAACGCATACACCAAATACACATAAATATATATATATATATATATATATATATATATATATATATATATATATATATATATATATATGTGTGTGTGTGTGTATACATATAATTATATAAACGTATATAAATATACACACATAAATACGTATATAACGCACGCACATACATACCTACGGGTAAATACACATATGTTCACTAAACAACGTCAACCAAAACACAAAGTACACATATACACACCTTACATACGTACAAACACGCATATACATACAAACACCAAATACACATATACACATAGCCATATACACATGTACCAGTATATATAATATACTATATACACCTATAACAAGCAAAAGGCAAACAGAAATAACAAAGTAAATGTCACAGGACAATGAAGAAATATATCATTAGTTTTACGCTTGATATAGTAGGAAAAGAGTCCTAACGTTTCGGACACTAGTCCTTCATCAGAAAATAGAATGAGAAATTAAAGTAGAAATAAAAAGATTGAGGAGACGGGCAGGGCGGAAACGGAAACATTTTTTTTTTTTTTTTAGAGAAAAACAACAGGTCCATTCATGTTACCATCTCTTAGAAAACTGTTGATGCTGGTGTTTTGTGTATGATATAGTTTTTTGAAATGTGGTAATGTAGCATAACTATCTGAAAGGAAACAAAAGCCATTTTGTATATAAAACTGTACGTGTGCGCGCGCGTATACATGTGTGTGTGTGTGTGTGTGTGTGTGTGTGTGTGTGTGTGTGTGTGTGTGTGTGTGTGTGTGTGTGTGTGTGTGTGTGTGTGTGTGTGTGTGTGTGTGTGTGTGTGTGTGTGTGTGTGTGTTTATTAAAATAACAGATAAAAGTTTAAGCAAAGAATCGCTGCTTTCACCCTTAACGGGATCTTCTGAAACTATTTGCTCTACGGTTCTTATATATTTGATATATATTTATCTTTATCGAGCCCTCTTTGGATTTTAGTCTTCAAATTTATTATTATTACTATATATATATATATATATATATATATATATATATAAGGCGAGTAAAATTCCTGAGATCCATGGACGAGTTCTCTCCAGCGGTCTCTGTCCCTCATTATCGCTGCCATGTCCTGCGTCTCCAACAGACCAGTGTCTGTCCTTGGGGCATCAACATACATTAACCTTGGTCTTCCTCTTCTAGTGTGTCCATGTGTATATATATATATATATATATAAGTGTGTGTATGTATATGGTGGCTGTGCATTCTAGAAAGTGATGTGTTAAAATAATTATTTTATCTCAATCATATTCCATGGTTTAATCCAAAGTACTGTGCTGGTATAAACAAACCAAGGTAGGTAACTCTCATAATTTAAAAAACTATTAAAGTAGTTAACGGTATTTGATATAATCCAGTTACAACCACTTCTGGCTCTGATACAGCTTCATATAGCAAGCTGCTCTCCTCTTCTCGGACGCACATAAGTATTTATTTACTCGCTGTGTTTACAGTATATATCTTTTTTTCTGTTTGATTCAAAAGGTTGGATAACATAAATAAGCATGGAAGCCTGCAAGAAAAAAATGAATGCTTTAATCGCAGAGCGTGTAAATGCTCTGGAAAAAGCCGAGGAATTGGAATTAAAGTTGCGACAAGTTGAAGACGATCGCGATAAAATTCAGGATGATCTTATGTTTTTACAGAAAAAATATGGAACATTGGAGAAGGAAAATGATGATTTGAATGAGGCAATAAATAGATATCAACTTTTGGAAGAAGAGAAAAAGAAAGTTGACGAAGAATTGATATGGATGCATAAGAAATATAGTAACTTAGAGAGGGAATTCGATGATGTGACTGGTCAGTTGGACAAAGCGCAGGATATGATGAGATACACAGAAGAGAAACTATCGGAGACGGAGAGCGAAACACAAGATCTGAACAGAAAGATAAATCTTCTAGAGTTAGATCTTTCCCGATCAGAGGGTCAAGTGGAAGAAAAAAGGGTACAAGCTGAAGAAGACTCTGATAAGCTACAATCAGCCGAGGTCAGGGCTTTAGATGCTGAACGTAATGTCCAAAAACTTGAAAACGAAATCGAAAAGCTTGTAAAAGAACTTGAAGGAGAACAGCAAAAATATAAAACTTTATGCGAGGATTTGGATGAAGCCTGTAACCAAATAATTGATTAGAAAATATAAAAAACACCGAACTTGGGGATAAAACACCGAAATGGGGATAAAAAGCTTATAAGAATAAAAGCTTAAAAACAATTCTAAATTACTGCCATAAAAATCAGTTATGTTTTATCCGTGCTATGTTGACACTGTAAAGACTCAGTCCTTATGCTGGTTTGTAATGTTATTTTCTTATCGAATTCCTACTGTATACACCACATCTCAAACAACTTTATTGTTATTGTTATTGTATTATATCCCGCCGAGGTTAGCTTTGCCTTTCATCCTTGCTGGGGCGATAAAATAAAGTACCAGTAACGCACTTGGGTCGACTTAATCGATTTTCCCTTTCCTTTAAAAATTGTTATCCTTGTGCTTATCTCAGAAACCATTATTATTATTATTATTTTAGTTAATCGGGGAAAAAAAGCCTTAAAAGAACTCAACTGTTTACTATACATAATCTAAAAAAAGTGTTGCTGATTTCTCTCGTTAATGATATATATATATATATATATATATATATATATATATATATATATATATATATATATATATATATATATATATATATATATATATATACATATATATATATATATATATATATATATATATATGTATATACATATATATATATATATATGTATATATATATATATATATATATATATATATATATATATATATATACATATATATATATATATATATATATACATATATATATATATATACATATATATATATATATATATATATATGTATATACATATATATATATATATATGTATATATATATATATATATATATATATATATATATATATATATATACATATATATATATATGTATATATATATATGTATGTATATATATATATATATATATATATATATATATACATATATATATATATGTATATATATATGTATGTATATATATATATGTGTGTGTGTGTGTGTGTGTGTGTGTGTGTGTGTGTGTGTGTATACAGAAGTTATTATTATCCCTTGGTTTGTGCAAACAGACATTTTATATATATTCTGAACTTTCGTTGTACAACGGTTTCGAACTTGTTCGCTTGTTGCTTGTTTAATGCTTGTTAACTTACTATATTAACAAACAACGAATGTATACGCGCGTGTGTGTTTGTGTATGCGCATACATGCATATATGTATGTGTATGTATGTATGTGTGTAGGGATGTATGTGTGTATGTATGTATGTATGTATGCATGCATGTTGTGTGTGTACATATGTACATGTATGTATGTATGTATGTGTATGTAGGGGTGAGGGAGCCGCTGGCTACAGCCAAGTCAGTCTCTTCCCCTTCGCCTTAATCCGCTGCTGGCATGTATGTTCGTCTGCTTTTCAAACTGTATATTTAGAATTATTTACATAGCTACGCTTTTTTGCAAATGAGTGTGAAATAAGTTTAATGACCATATTCTGTGAATAATGGATATTCCTTCATTGTAAAAACTCTTGTTTATTTCGCTTAAAAAGGTTCAATTTCGGAAGGGTTTTAATGAATAAAAAAAAAATAATAAAATCTTCCAATGATAGTTTTATTCTGAATAAACATATGATAGAGTGTAGCATAAAAGAACCAGTTACTTTTTAGAGAATATTGCTATAATAGTATAGTATTGAACTCTAAATATTTAGTGCTATAGTTTCTATTAAGTATTAACTATATTCTTAGCATCTCAGTCATTATAAATATATCTGATACTTTCTAATCGCCAACACAACATGCTTCATGAATCTAGTTGAAATAACGCGGATTATTAAATCAATATTCTGCAAAAGTTTTGTAAAGTAACTTAAATTAAACTTTTATTCAACAGATAAACTTTATAAAAGATACATATAGAATAATATAGAGATGCAAAAAATATAAGTTAATAGTTATTTGAAATTATAGGACTAGTTAAACTATCTTCGTGTATTATTTTTTTAATGTAAAAATATATTCATTACGTAAACAATTATGTGGAAATTTAATATTCATTTCGGAGTTGTATTTGCCAAGTGACTTGATCTGAGACCGTGAGTGGAAACTAAAGCAATTACTTCGTGGAAGAGTCATTTTCGTCATTTAAAAAAACACACACAAATAACCATTAACTTCACTTTATATTTGTCATTAATTTCTTAGAGTCAAAATTTCCGTTGCTGTGGAACTATGTCAATGACCAAGTCACAGACAGTGTGAGAAAAATTTTGGCACCAAGAAACAAATTATAAATATAAAATTGTTAAGAAGTTTTGTGTGACTGTATGTTTAATGACTATATCCTCTGATGAAAAACGAACAAACAAACAAACAAACAAAAACAACAAAGTTAACATTTTATTAGCTCTTCATTCCCCCATTTTATTAATTTAAAATGCACAATTTTTGTGACGGATTGTTTAACCCATTTATACATCTCGATTGCTGTAACAACAGCCAACTGGAATTCAGCCAATATAGCACGAGGTACGCAGCAAATTTATAAAACACAACTGCTTGTTGGTTGGTATGCCTTTTTTCAGAAAGTTTTCAGGTAGTTCTCTAAACAACCTGTATTCAGCCGAGAGTCTGTCGTGTGATGTGATGTGTATTAAATTGGAGAACGTGAAAGACGCTCACACTTACACATAGAGACAACATACAGTGAGCACACTCACACACACACACACATATATATATATATATATACAAAACACATAATCATCACTCATCAACATCTTACACGGTAGCTATAAATACTGTTGTGAAAAAATACGGCCAAATATCCCCCTCCTACGCGAACACATACACATATACACACACGCATACACACACACGCATACCCATACACACACATACACACACGCATACATACACACACACATACCCATACACAACACACACACACACACACACGCATACCCATACACACAGGTACGTTTTGCCTTACTATACAAACCCGGAAAGAGCAACCTCTTTGTGAAATCTTTTATTAGCTGAGATTATTACAGGGTTATTTTCGAGAATAAAGTGTTTGATAAGTGCATTAGCACGAAGGAATATATATACATTGTTACGAGAGAGAGAGAGAGATGTAAAATCCCAACCGCGTCGCCATGTATGTATGTATTTGGTCACGAATGATCATGGTTTTGTACCTAGAAAGTTCCTCTCCGAGGCACAAGCCTGGGCAAGGTATGTTTGTGGAAGACCAGCAGTCGCTCATGCACACCAGCTTCCTCTCTCCAAGCCACCGATGTTGTCCAAAGGAAAGGCTATGACCGACACAGCTTAACTCCAGTGACGTCGCAACTCATTTCTACAGATGAGTGAACTGGAGCAACGTGAAATAAAGTGTCTTACTTAAGAACACAACGCACCCTTGGTCCAGGATTCGAACTCACAACCTTGCAATTGTGAGCATAACGCTTCGCACCTTCATATACATATGTGTGTGTGTGTGTGTCTGTCTGTCTGTCTGTGTATGTGTGGTTCAAGAATAAAAAAGACAAACACAGAGATACAAAAACAAAGATTTATTAGGTTTACGCTTGGGAATGAAGATAAAGAAAAAAAGAAATAAAATTAGATAAATGTTTCAATGTATCGGACATAAGTCCTTCGTCGTGGAAGAACAAAGATCAGAGAGGCGAGGGTTGAAAAAACGGAGTTTAAAAGACTGGAGAGAAAAAAAGAGAAGGCGTACACACACAGAGACGCACACACACACACACACACACACACACACACACACACACACACACACACATATATATATATACGATATTAACAAATGGAAACTATATTTATAAAACCATATTTATTTCATTATACATATTTCAAGGACACCAAGTTAAATTATGGTGTGCTTTCATTAGATAAAATAAAATATAGAGCAGTTTTATAAATAAATATTGACATACCCTTAAAGAATGCAGCCATTACTGTTGGAAGCTCCCGGGAGCTTCCAACAGTAATGGCTGCATTCTTTAAGGGTATGTCAATATTTATTTATAAAACTGCTCTATATTTTATTTTATCTAATGAAAGCACACCATAATTTAACTTGGTGTCCTTGAAATATGTATAATGAAATAAATATGGTTTTATAAATATAGTTTCCATTTGTTAATATCGTATTTTTACTCCAATTATTTGTTGAGTGCTTTATATCAGTTATAAAAATATTTGCTTGTTGTATCCCAACAATTTAAATAGAACTTTTACATATATATATATATATATATATATATGGCATACGTCAAGACGGGCGGTCTCAAAAGTGAAACTAATTTTTGACAGTTACGTAAGTGATTACTTTCACACACAGTGTCATTATTTAAAAAAAATATATACAATTGTGTACATGCATATATATATACATCTACAAATTCATACAAATGGGTATGTGTGCATAAATATATATATACATACACATATATATATACAGACACATATATATACACACAAACACACATATATATATACACACAAACACATATATACACACAAACATATATATATACGTCTAAACCCATGCTTGCGTGGAAGATAGACGTTAAACGATGATGATGACACAAACACATATATATATACATACACACATATATATATATACATACACACACATATATATATACACACATGTCAAAAATTAGTTTCACTTTTGAGACCGCCCGTCTTGACGTATGCCTATATATATATATATATTCGAAATTTGAAAATATAATTTAGATAATTATAAATGATTGTTGAATAAGTCGAGTAAAGTACTTTTAGTAACGGAAAAAGTGGACTTGTTTCTGATTTACTCTATTGTTATTTTTAGTAATCTGCATTGTGGTGACTATATTTAAAATTCAAATTAACCAATACTTCTTTTATTCTTTTACTGATTTCACTCACAGTGCTGTGACCACTTAGTGCATTATATCAACCTCCAGGTTCTGTTATATTATCAATCTCTTTTTGTCGAAAAGGTAAGTTATGGGACATAAAGACACATTCATATATACATGATGTCCCCCAAAAATGTATACACCATTCTAATAAAAGTTGCCTGTACAGATAATCAAAGTATGTATACATTTTAGGGGACACTCTATACATGTAAAATTCCGTTATAACGAATACCATTATAACGAATTTTTTAGTATAACGAAACTTTTTTGAGTCTCCGACACATGCTCGATGTGTTAGGTCGTTCTCGTTATAAAGAAGTTTTCGTTACAACGAATTTTTTTTATACCCCGTGATTTTCGTTATAACCAAATTTCACTGAATATACATATACATACATATATGCATCTGTGTGTGTATCATGACTCATACACTGTTCTCTTTCCTGACATTTGTACACTATTCTATGTACTATACATGCACCTTTGATGAGTTGTAGTGCACCTGAGCACTGTACACAATAATTTCATCATCATTAGTCGGATGCCATACTTTGCAGCATAGAGTTACGCCCCTTTACAATCTGAGTTCAAATCCCGCCGAGGTTAACTTTGCCTTTCATCCTTACGGGGTCGATAAAATAAAGTACCAGTAATGCACTGGGTATTGCTGGCCTTGTGCCAAAAGTAGAAACAATTATATTACATATATATATGTGTGTGTGTGAGGATGTGTTAGTGTGTGTCTGCATTCTTGCCGGGTGTTGGCTGAAATAGAGTAGAGTTTATAAGCTGTACGTTTCCACATTTGCTGGCATCAAGACTAGGAAGGAGCCCCCCCCCCCCCCCCCCCTCCACACACACACCTCATATAAAGAAAACAAATAATAAAAGAAACAGCAATTCATATACAAAAATATAAATTGTTGAGCAAGGTGTAATTACAACAATGGAAAGGTAAGTTGAAATGAGTAAAAGAGGATAAAGAAAGATAAGAAATATTAGCAGGGAGAAGAGGAGTAAGAAAGGAAGAGAGAGAGAGAGAGAGAGAGTGGGTGAATGAGAAAGATAAGAAAATAAACATTTTAG
>OZ024742.1:245514824-245519824 GCA_964016885.1 Eledone cirrhosa
TTCTGGCAAGTTGAATGACCTGCTATCCACTTAAAAAAAAAATATATATATATATATACTGTATACTGTATATATATATATATATATAGGTTAGCGAAAAAAGGAAGGTCAGGTCACATGATTTTAATAGGACCTCGGAGACAGACCAATGGGGAAAGGGAGAAAGAAGCTGCATGGGGCACTGTCAGCTGTTAATTTAATACCTGTAAGTTTAAAGAGCGATGTACTGAATGTATACACACACACACACACACACACACACACACACACACACACACACACACACACACACACACAAATACTCACACACACAAATATACATATATATATATATATATATATATATATATATATATATATATACACATATATATATATATATATATACATATATATATATATATTTAAAATGATAGCTCAAGGTCTTCAAAATATTTTTAATTAAAACTACGGTATATTGCCAAATAAACTATACATACATTCAGGTATGTATAGTATATTTCAGAGCACCAATCCTAATTTTTAATTTTTGCTGGACCGGCAATCGCTCTGTATAACCAGTTTCTGATTATTACTGGAATTCTATAAAAATCCAGCCTCTATAATTATTGCTGTGAGGATCACCAACAGGGTGAAACAGAATCTGTCAGCTTCTCCCCCTTCCTTTGCCGAAAAAGAAGTAAGTGACATAGTCACTACTTTAAAATGATAGCGCAAGGTCTTCAAAATGTTTTTAATTAAACATACAGTATATTGCCAAATATACTATACATACATTCATGTATACATCGCTATTTCAGAGCACCAATCCTAATTTTAATATATATGTTTGTATGTATGTATCTATATATGCATGTATGTGTGTATGTGTGTGTGTTTGTATGTGTGTATACATATGTATACATACATATATATTTATATATATATATTTTTATATATATATATATATATATATATATATATATATATATACAGTATATGTATACATTTTACATTTTCGTTTATTGTCTTACATAAAACCCATTATGGACATTTTAGAGGCACTAAAATATCATTGCGGCAAGTATATATATATTCTTTAGGGCCTTAGACAAATGCTTCCCTAGATCACACAGATACTATAAAATATTCAATAGAAATACCATCAAGCTGTCCTACTCCACAACTAGTAACATAGCTCAGAATATAGCGAAAATGAATTATAGTAGACTTAGGACAGCCCAAGGGGGAATTAGACATGGCAGTAATAATGGCAGCTCTATGGGGGAACGGACTCATACACGTGAGGCGAGTCGGGTCTCCCCAACCCCAGGGAACTTACCCATAGAGCAGACAGGAATTGTCCCATGGCTGGGAAATGCCTCACCAAAAAGATAGTCTACGACTGTAAGGTTTCCACTCCTGATAGAACCTTCAGGTATGTTGGGGCAACTGCCACTGAATTTAAGGATAGATGGTATAATCACCGCCATACCTTTAATACATTAGATTTTAAAAATAGCACGGCGCTTTCTGAATTAGTCTGGAAACTTAAACATCAGAATATAGAGCACTCCTTATCCTGGTCCATAATTTGCTCAGCCTAACCTTATAACAGCAGCACTGGCGTTTGCAATTTATGTGTAGCTGAAACCTTTAATATTATTAGAGGCGGGCCCCTATTAATTAATAGGAGAGCTGATTTTTTCAGCAATTGCCAACATAGAACCTCGAAAACCTTCCGCAGGAATTTTGGAAAGTAACCTACCACTAACTCCTCCCTCTCTACTTTAGCCATAGAATTCTCTCAATAAACAGACAGTTACACACTCAGGTAGTTAGACGGCTAAGATTGTTTTCACACTTACAAACGGTACCTGACTTGTTTCCACAGAGTTCTCACGGCTGAGTGCACTTTTAGAATACCTAGCTAGTAAATAGTTAGAATTGATTACACACTCAGTATACCTAGTTAGTAATTGATTACACACTCAGGCAAGACCGATTACGCGCATCTACCTTTACTTGAAGATACCCTAAACATTGAGTTCTCTCGGTTGGGATATAGCTAGTCGTATTGCACACTCAGTTAGGACCGATTACGTTCTCTATACATAACTCTACACACAGTACCCGTTTTCTTTAGACATTCAGTTCCCACAGTTGCGACTGGTCACGTTCCTACCGATTGAACACTACACTAGGTTTTGATCCGTGATCATCTAACCATTGAGTGCTCACAGTTACGGATTGAACAATAATACTTACACACCATTAATGGGCCTACACACATCCTCTGGGTTTTGCTATCCTTTGTTATTTACTTTACCTTTTGTGTTGGATAACACACCTCCACCACTCAAACACCTATCTTAAAAACCCAAGGGCCCATTTGACCGGAAATCGCACTTACTGACACATTAACACAAATACCCAACCCTACACGGAGCCCCTTGCTGGCCTACAATACAGTTGCTTGCACGCACGGTTTTGGTGACTCAGACTCTCAATGGGACAGTGGTACATACTGAGTTCGATATGAGCTGATTGCTTTCTCTTCACATGGATGTGTATATACCTGACATACACTTTTTCGGACGATACGGATGTGTATATACCATAACATACACTTGAAGATACGGATGTTACAATTCAATCTATACATGTATAACAGAACACTGAACTTACTTGCTTGTGCGTGTGTGTGGGGGGGGGGGCTGTGGTTAACCCAATATTTCCAATTTACATCGTCAAATTGAGATTTGACCAAGGTAGCATTTGTTGTTTTGTAAACGAACTTTCGGTGAATGCTGTGTTGGTATATTCTTATTCTTATATTTGTTGTTTTTTTTCTATGACATCGCTTCGGTGTGTGTGAGAGTGTGTGTGTACCCACTCACACTAATTGTGACCTTCTATAGTTCTACAGGTTTGATGCTGTGTTGATATGTGTATATATATATTTTTTTTTTTTTTCTTTGACCTCGAGCCGGTGTGTATGGGTGTTGAGTGTGTGTGTACCCACTCACATTAACTGTGACCGACTGTATTTCTACAGATCTGATTAATGTGCAGGGTCTTTGCAGCTATGGAGATTTGACAGTTTTATGACCCTAACTGAAGCTGATAACAATCGCCGTATTTCTGACTACTGGATCTTCATATGAGGGAATAAACTCTGTCAATGAACATTGCTAATTTTCTCCCTCATATCAAGAATTTGAAGACAATTCATTTTCACCTGATGAGATCAGTGATAATTGATCATGGCTTTACGATCGATCTATCTCTTATTGAAACATGTGTCGTGATTAAAATGATTGGAATTTGACCTTGTCTTCAGATTTTCATTTTGATATATATATATATATATATATTAGCTATACAAGGATACAATACACTTCTAGCACTCAATGTCATATTACTTCCTAAAAACAAGGATGACGGAGTATATTAATAAAGAGGAAAATGCGAAGTTGAAGATGTTAGGTCCTTTATTAATTGAGCCGTTATACATATTTCAATGACGATAGATATCGTGATTTCTTCAGACAGCAAAAATTGTCCGCTCCCTTCCACCCAAAATTGCCTCGGAAATGTTACCTTTTAATCAATTTTTGCTGTCTGAAGAAATCACGATATCTATCGTCATTGGAATATGTATAACGACTCAACTAATAAAGGAGACTAACATCTTTAACTTCGCATTTTCCTCTTTATATATATGTATATATATATATATATACATATATATATATACATATATATATATATATATATATATATATATATATATATATATATATATATATATATATATATATATATATATATATATATATATACAATTAAGTTAAAGATGTACATCCATATATGTATACTGAAATACTAGTATGTATATGAATACACACACGTATACATATGTAGATGTACCAAGTTTTTTCACTGGTCACTTTACTGTGAGTGGCCAGCTATTCTGTATGTAAACACACAGACAAACCGGTTTTTAGAGTCATACTGGTTTTTGAGGAAACACCTTTCCTCTATTCTCCAGAAAGCCAGACAAGGAATATTGAACTAGTTTCGTTGTTGTTACAACTCATCAGCAATATTTACCTATCTTCCGGCCTCTCTAGAGAATCGTAAAAGCACATATCGTTATATGCTTTTTCTATGAAAATTAGTAGTGGGCAGACTAATTTGCATAGAGTGTGAGTAAGTACCGGTTCAACGGAGACGATAAAAACAAATAACGAAACGAAATTAAACTTCGTTTCGTTTGTAACTCACTTTTGTATGACTGACGCTTAAACAATTAAGTTAAAGATGTACATCCATATATGTATACTGAAATACTAGTATGTATATGAATACACACACGTATACATATGTAGATGTACCAAGTTTTTTCACTGGTCACTTTACTGTGAGTGGCCAGCTATTCTGTATGTAAACACACAGACAAACCGGTTTTTAGAGTCATACTGGTTTTTGAGGAAACACCTTTCCTCTATTCTCCAGAAAGCCAGACAAGGAATATTGAACTAGTCTCGCTGCTGCTACAACTCATCAGCAACACTTACCCATCCTCCGGCCTCTCCAGAGAATCGCAAAAGCACACATCGCTACATGCCTCTTCCATGAAAACTAGTAGTGGGCAGACCAATTTGCACAGAGTGTGAGTAAGCACCGGCTCAACGGAGACGACAAAAACAAATAACGAAACGAAACCAAACCTCGCCTCGTCTGCAACTCACCCCTGCATGACTGACGCTTAAACAATTAAGCCAAAGATGCACATCCACACATGTATACTGAAATACCAGCATGTACACGAATACACACACGTACACATATGTAGATGTACCAAGCTCTCTGCTCCATCCCATCTTCTACCCTCTACCCATTCATCATGCTGGTTCCTGCCCCCCCCCCTCCTCCCTCTCTATACATATAAGATAAAACCCTACCAAAATTAATCAAAATCGCCAACTCGCTATTTCTGGGATGGCTGTTTCCTT
>OZ024742.1:245524824-245529824 GCA_964016885.1 Eledone cirrhosa
GACTGGTGACCTGACACAATACATACATACATACATACATACATACATACATACATACATACATACATACATACATACACACAAATATATTTCAAAAAGATGTTTATGAAAACGTAAAGAGAAAGCAAGCTCGCTAAACGCCAACTTTTTGTACATGTTATGAAGAGACCCCTCTTTTATATATACAGAAGGTGCATTTTCTTTTCCTTATATAACGTGATCTGTCTAGAACGTTTTCTAACGTCCGCGTTTTTTTCACTATATATGTGTGTGTGTGTGTGTGTGTGTGTGTGTGTGTGTGTGTGTGTGTGTGTGTGTGTGTGTGTGTGTGTACAATCTTAAGAAAATTAACAAAGAGAGGACAAGACAACGAACGAAAACATGGAAAAACGGAAAACGATTTTTTAAGAGACAACCTTAAAAAATTATTTAAAAAAACAAAAATACAAACTCCATGGCCATCGGCCGCTAAGAAGATGGAGTTTGGCAGTTTCGACCCCTACCAACTGTACTGCTGGTCCACCTAGAGTCACAGCGTCCAACACAAGCCAAACATTGTTCAGTGGAGTAAGAGACGAGAGACAAAAGCTTAATTTATGATAAAAAGCACCCAGCCCACATTGTAAGTGGTCGTGTAAGTGTCACGACAAAAAGCACCCAGCCCACACTGTAAAGTGGTCGTGTAGTCGTCACATCAAAAAGCACCCAGTACTCACTGTAAATGAGGTTGGCGTTAGGAAGGACATCCAACTGTAGAAATCAAGCCAAAATCAGTTCTGTATGAGCAAGACATGGTCACTTGACCTAGCATTGCCCACAACAGGACAACTACTCTTCTAACCCACGGTAGTGTGGAAAATGGACGTAAAACGGTGATGATGATGATGATGATGATGATGATGATGATGATGATGATATATATATATATATATATATATATATATATATATATATATATATATATATATATATATATATATATATATATATATATATATATATGTATGTATGTATGTATGTATATATATATATATATATATATATATATATATATATATATATATATATATATATATATATATAAAGATCCCGTTAAAGGTGAAAGCAGCGATTCTTTGCTTAAACTTTAATCTGTTATTTTAATAAATATTTGCTCTATGGTTCTTATATATTTGATATATATTTATCTTTATCGAGCCCTCTTTGGATTGTAGTCTTCACATTTATTATTATTACTACTACTACTACTACTACTACTACTACTACTACTATATATATATTGGTAAACGGAAAAGAAAATGTTGACAAATTGTTCACAGTGAAAAATAGTTTAATTAGGAATAAGTGAGAATTAGTAATAGTATTTGTTAGTATTCAGTTTTGGTTTTAAGTTTTACCGGTTGCGCATTTCTAAATGCTTTTCAAAAATAATTTTGAGATAGAGTGTCCGTGCTGTTTGCTCTGATCAGATTAGAGCAAACATCACGGACGCTCTATCTCAAAATTATTTTTGAAAAGCATTTAGAAATGCGCAACCGGTAAAACTTAAAACCAAAACTGAATACTAACAAATACTATTACTAATTCTCACTTATTCCTAATTAAACTATTTTTCACTGTGAACAATTTGTCAACATTTTCTTTTCCGTTTACCAATATATCATAACTTGTGTGTTACACCTCTATTCTTTTAAATATATATATATATATATATATATATATATATATATATATATATATATATATATATATATATATTCTGATCATCTCTACGTTTTGCCAACTGAAATATGTATGCTATACTGGTGAGATCCAACATGATCGAAATATATCCATTGCTTTAAAGACGTGAGCCACTCTTAACTACGTTGTCTTTATTTTCTAAAAATGTTGAGGAGCGGATATTATATTAAGTTATCTCCTGCCGAGGTTAACTTTGCCTTTCATCCTTACGGGGTCGATAAAATAAAGTACCAGTAATGCGCTGGTATATTTGCTGGCCGTGTGCCAAAAGTAGAAACAATTATATTAAGTTATCTCCCTTGCTTATTATTTTTAGATTTTAAACATCTCTACTCTCCACAGAAAGTGTTTGACTTCTAAGTGCAATAATAAGTTTAGTAGAACCTTTACCTGAATTATTTCCGTATAACCCTGACCATCTTTATATATTTGACTGTTAAAAAAAAAAAAGCTTAATACTAAGGGAGGTTATTTCAATAACTGAGTAACTTCCCTTACTACGTATGTACATGCGCACGTACGTACGTATGTATGTATGTATGTATGTATGTATGTATGTATGTATGTATGTATGTATGTATGTATGTATGTATGTATGTATGTATGTATGTATGTATGTGTGTGTGTGTGTGTGTGTGTGTGTGTGTGTGTGTGTGTGTGTGTGTGTGTGTGTGTGTGTGTGTGTGTGTGTGAGTGTGTGCGTGTACAACTCATAAGTGTCCACGGCCATCCAAAAATGTGTAAATATGTATATACATGTATGCACGTATATATATGTATATATGTATATACATGTATGTAAGTGTATATATATGTGCGGGGACATAGAAATAGTCAGCTGGATACCCGATCGCGCGATTTACCACTGGGAGTGAAGGACCCCTAGCGTTTGTCAGGGCATTCTTCTAGGAGAAGGCAACTCAGGAAACTGGGATAATTCCGACATAAAACCTGCGGCTCAGTAGTTATCGATGATGTTGATATCTTCTTCTTTTTAGGTTATAGTTACTGTCCCTCAGAGAGTGGGATTGGCTCAGTGCACAGTCATTCCTCACTAAAAAAAAAAAATCTTCACTCACAGGTATTACACAATAGAATTAATTAATTGTTTCTACTTTTGGCACAAGGCCAGCAATTATCCAGTACATTACTGGTACTTTATTTTATCGACCCCGTAAGGATGAAGGGCAAAGTTAACCTCGACGGGATTTGAACTCAGACCGTAAAGGGACGTAACTATGCTGGAAAGCATGGCGTCCGACTCTCTACCGATACTGCCAATCCACCGCCCTAGAATTAATTAATAATAGAATTAATTAATAATTATTAATAATGGTATATCGTGCAGTGGCCATAATCGATACCGAGGGGGAGCCATCATGTATGTATGTTTATGTCAGGTCACCAGTTGGTGCTACTGGTAACATGTACAACCTGTCCCATGGTCGGGTCGTTGGCGACTAAACTGGCAACCCCACCAAGGTTTCTTGGTGAGGAGGGTGACTTTGGACATCCTGCAGGACTAAAAACAAAACCTGTCAAAGGGCAAAGGAGCTCTTAAGAGTCAATGGCCATCCAAAATCACCGGGAGAGATGACCCCTTAGCCTTTGTCAAGGCAGAATTCTAGGAGAAGGAAAACTCTGATATAACACCTGCAACCCTGATGGTATCCAATGATGTTGACTCGTTCTTCTTTTTGGTAAATATCATCTTGGTTAAGAAAGTGGGACTGGCTTTGTGCAGTGCCTTTGCTCACTATAAAAGCTTCACGGCACGGGCATTGCTTTATATCTGGAGATCTCTCTGCACTTGTCGTCACATGGTACCATGGGCCCAGCACTATGTGTCAATAATTGTCACAGGTGTAGTGTTTGTACCAAAATGTTCAAGTCGCTGGCTGGACTAAAAAGTCACACTCGTTCAGCGCATCGGTAGAGGTTCTCCTACATGGATATAAAGTAGTGGCCATACTCGAAAACGAGTTGGCAGCCACCATGTATGTATGTATGTATGTATGTATGTATGTATGTATGTATGTATGTATGTATGTATGTATGTATGTATGTATAGGTTTGTATGAGTGAGAGATGATAAATAGGTAAGTGTTAGGATTAACAATTGGATGGATAGATAGATGTGAAGATAAAAATAAAATATAAAGTATGATGTGCTATAGTTCAATAATATATTTTGTATTTTATCATATATTTCGCGAACAGGTGATTGATCAAGGTAGGTAACTCTCATAATTTAGAAAACTATTAAAGTAGTTAACGGTATTTGATATAATCCAGTTACAACCACTTCTAGCTCTGATACTGATTCATATATAGCTGGCTGCTCTTCTCTCCTCGGACGCAGATAAGTATTTATTTACTCGCTGTGTTTGCTAATATATATTAGAATAAATTACCACAATATTTTTTAATACATATTCATAAAATATATAAACATGGAAGCATGCAAGAAAAAAATGAATGCTTTAATTTTAGAGCGAGTAAATGCTTTGGACAAAGCTGAAGAAGCTATAAAAAATTACCAGCTCTTAGAAGAAGAGAAGAAAAAAGTTGACGAAGAATTGGTATGGATTAATAAGAAATATGGTAATTTAGAGAGAGATAGTGATGAAAAGACTGGCCAGTTAGAAAAAACACAGGACATATTAAGATACACAGAAGAGAAACTATCGGAGACGGAGAACGAAACACAAGATCTGAACAGAAAGATAAATCTTCTAGAGTTAGATCTTTCCCGATCAGAGAGCCAGTTAGAAGAAAAAAGGGTACAAGCTGAAGAAGACTCTGATAAGCTACAATCAGCCGAGGTCAGGGCTTTAGATGCTGAACGTAATGTCCAAAAACTTGAAAACGAAATCGACATGCTTACGAAAGAACTTCAAGATGAAAAGACAAAATATAAAACTTTGTGCGAGGATCTGGATGAAGCTTGTAACGAAATGACTAATTAGAAAATATTTTTTTTCAAACCATCACTAAACTTATTAAAAGAAATGGACAAAAAAACAACAAAAACGTTTTTAAGAATAAAAACATGAAGAGATATCTAAATTATTGCCATTGGTATGTTTTATCCGTGCTATGTTGACACTGTAAAGACTCAGTCCTTATGCTGGTTTGTAATGTTATTTTCTTATCGAATTTCTACTGTATACACCACATCGCAAACAACTTTATTGTTATTATTGTTATTGTTGTTGTTGTTATTGCTATTTTGGTTAATTGAAAACCAGAACCTC
>OZ024742.1:245537324-245749824 GCA_964016885.1 Eledone cirrhosa
CAATAGAGAGAGAGAGTCGGTTTCTAACATAGACACAAGACTCTCTCATTGGAATTTACACAACATCAACTAGGTAGATATGTATGTCTGCATGTGTAGATATGGATGTTATTGTATGTGTGGATGTGGATGTTTTGAGTTGTATGTGTGCATGTGAATATGCTTTGTATCTGTACATGTGTATATGCAGTTATTAGATGCAAAATATGCATGCATGTATGTATGTGTGCGTGTGTGTATGTATGCATGTATGTGTGTGTGTACGTATGTATGTATGTATGTGTGTGTATGTGTGTATGTATGCATGTATGTATGTATGTGTGTGTATGTGTGTATGTATGTATGTGTGTATGTATGTATGTATGTATGTATGTATGTATGTATGTATGTATGTATGTATGTATGTATGTATGTATGTATGTGTGTTTGAGTTTGCTGTTGGCATATGTTTGCATTCTTAGACGGTGGTAGGTGAAATATAGAATTATAAGTTCCCACTTCTTGCTGGCACGCAACATCAAAACCTTCTCACAACTAGGAAGGAGGCCTTCATTACTTACATAAAAAAATAACAAAAATAATAATAAAAGAAACAGCAAATCAAATAGAAGAACATAAATTGTTGAGCAAGATGTAATTACAACAATGGTGAGGTAAGTTGAGATGAGAGAAAGAGGATAAAGAAAGATAAGAAATATTAGCAGGGAGAGGAGGAGTAAGAAAGGGAGATTACTGAATTGGAGTAAGTAGAAAGGTAGAGAGAAAAAATGTATCAGAATAGAGAGAGGAGGAAGAAGAAAAGAATGAGGTAAGAGAAGAAACATTTCTGAGAGGGGTAGGAGGAGTAGCTTAGAATGAGTGCCAGAAAGGGAAAGGGAAGTAAAAAAGGTAAGATATGAGAGGATGTGAAACATTTTAGTGTGGAAGTAGATAAGAATGGCAGAAAGGGAAAAGGAAGTAAAGAGGTAAGAAAAATGAGGAATAGAAAAATAGGAATGAAGGAGGAAGATAGATGGCAAAATTGGCGGAATTTTAACGTTGACTAGAACACTTTGCTCTATTCGTTCCGGATAACGCCGAGTCTAACTTTGTCTTTCGACTTTTGCGGGTCGATAAGTAAAGTTCCAGTCCAGTACTGCGGTTGAAATTCTCTCTCTCTCTCTCTCTCTTTCTCCCCCCCCCCTCTCTCTCTCAGACACACACACTCACTCTCTCTGGAAGAAATTGGCCGTATTCCGCGACGTAGAAAGGAATGGACTCTGCCAGGTTTAAGCTGCCCAAGACAGGCTGTGTGCCACAACGACGCCCCTATAACTCTACAAGGATTTACGATCCCATGGATGGTATGGATTAAAGTTTAGAAGGATAAAGATAAAGTGAAGTGAAGCTGATGTTTTTGTGCCGCTGTGTGATATCTTGGGCAAGTGATAAGGTTTGTGGTAGTTTGTAGTAGTTTGTGGTAGTAACAACCAGAAGGAAGAAAATATGTAAGAAAATATATATGGTGGTTGTAGCGGTGGTAGCAGCGGCGGTGGTGGTGGTATGATGGCAGTGGTGGTGATGGGTATGATGGCAGTGGTGGTGATGGGTATGATGGCAGTGGTGGTGATGGGTATGATGGCAGTGGTGGTGATGGGTATGATGGCAGTGGTGGTGATGGGTATGATGGCAGTGGTGGTGATGGGTATGATGGCAGTGGTGGTGATGGGTATGATGGCAGTGGTGGTGATGAGTATGATGGCAGTGGTGGTGATGGGTATGATGGCAGTGGTGGTGATGGGTATGATGGCAGTGGTGGTGATGGGTATGATGGCAGTGGTGGTGATGGGTATGATGGCAGTGGTGGTGATGGTATGATGGCAGTGGTGGTGATGGTATGATGGCAGTGGTGGTGATGGTATGATGGCAGTGGTGGTGATGGTATGATGGCAGTGGTGGTGATGAGTATGATGGCAGTGGTGGTGATGGGTATGATGGCAGTGGTGGTGATGGGTATGATGGCAGTGGTGGTGATGGGTATGATGGCAGTGGTGGTGATGGTATGATGGCAGTGGTGGTGATGGGTATGATGGCAGTGGTGGTGATGGTATGATGGCAGTGGTGGTGATGAGTATGATGGCAGTGGTGGTGATGGGTATGATGGCAGTGGTGGTGATGGTATGATGGCAGTGGTGGTGATGGGTATGATGGCAGTGGTGGTGATGGTATGATGGCAGTGGTGGTGATGGTATGATGGCAGTGGTGGTGATGGGTATGATGGCAGTGGTGGTGATGGGTATGATGGCAGTGGTGGTGATGGGTATGATGGCAGTGGTGGTGATGGGTATGATGGCAGTGGTGGTAGGAATTGTAAGATAAGACAGTTGAATATATGGAATAAGTGTGAGTGGTGGTAGAAGTGTTGATGGTGGTGGCAGTGGTGGTAGTGACAGCGGTGGTGCTGAATATGGTAATGGTGGTGGTGTGGTGGCGGTGGTGGTGGTGGTGGCGGTGGCGGTGGTGGTAATAGTAGTGTTGAGTGATGGTGGTGGTGGTGGTGGTGGTGGCGGTGGTGGCGGCGGTGATGCTGAATATAGTAATGGTGATGGTGGTGATGACGGCGATGATGCTGAATATAGTAATGGTGGTGGTGGTGATGGTGGTGTTGAGTAATGGTGGTGATGACGGTGATGATGCTGAATATAGTAATGGTGGTTGTGGTGGCGGTGGTTGTGGTGGTAACGGCGGTGATGCCGAATATAGTAATGGTGGTGGTGGTAGTTTGTGGTGGTGGTGGTGGTGGTGGTTTGTAGTGGTGACAGCGATGATGCTGAATATAGTAATGGTGGTGGTGGTGGTTTGTGGTGGTGGTGGTGGTGGTGGTAGTTTGT
This sequence comes from Eledone cirrhosa, assembly GCA_964016885.1. Lineage (NCBI taxonomy): Eukaryota > Metazoa > Mollusca > Cephalopoda > Octopoda > Eledonidae > Eledone > Eledone cirrhosa. Next base: position 245,540,195 of record OZ024742.1, read on the forward strand.
GGTGGTGGTGGTGGTGGTGGTGGTGGTGACGGCGGTGATGCTGAATATAGTAATGGTGGTGATGGCGGTGATGATGGTGGTGTTGAGTGATGGTGATGGTGGTGGTGGTGGTGGTGGTAGTAAGAATTGAAGGATAATGCTGTTGAGTGAATGGAGTAAGAGTGAGTGGTGATGATGGTGATGGTACGAAGCTGTAGTCATGTAACATGAAAGTATGAAATAGCTAAGTGAACCAAATGTGGTGCGTGTGTGTGTGTGTGTGTGTGTGTGTGTGTGTGTGTGTGTGTGTGTGTGTGTGTGTGTGTGTGTGTGTGTGTGCGCGCGCGCGCCAACTATATAAGGTAGGGTGAATAGACGATGAAACCGATGCTTGTCATAGAATTACGTTCACTTTTTCGTTTCTCATTAATTATTTGGATTAGCAGAATCGGTAGAGCGTGAGCCAAAATATTTTGTGGTATTTAGTGACGTCCCGCCCCCCCCCGGAGTCGATGAAATAGAGTACCAGTTAAGCACTGGGGTCGATTTAATCGATATACGATAAAACCTACAATTTTTCCTCACCCCCCACGTTCGTGGAAAGTAAGAGAAAGGTGCGAAGTCGGGAAAAAAGTCTAGTAGTGAATCGTTGGATATTGATGTCATAAAAAATTGGACTCTTGCCAAAATTAGAAAAAACATACTGAACCAAGGGAGGTAACTCAAATACAAGAAACCGCTATTATCTCCCTTTGAAGAGGTGTAGAGTGTCCAGAAAAAAAATAATTTAATTTTGAAATGTAGTTGTTTCCAACGTTAATGAGTATAATAATAATAATTGCTTAATATGAAAATCGGGCAAAGTACTTTTTGGGACGGAAGAAATGGACAGAAGTGCTTCTGATCATTTATTCTATTTATAGTGAAAGGGATTAGTAATATCAGGTGAGCGTCGGTCAACATGCTTTGTGGCACTTAGTTACCGCTCTTTACGTTGAGTTCAAATCCCTCTGAGGTTAGCTTGTCTTTCATCCTTGATTAGATCGACTTTCCCCATCCCTTCAAATTGCTGGTCTTGTGCTTAAAGTAGACAATTATTTATAGTGATCGGTTATTATTTTTATAGTCATTTACGTTGGAACGGCTACATTTCAAATTTCTAAATGTTTCTTAAGCCCACCAAATATTCACAAATCAGTGTAAGTTTTCGACTAGCAATAAGCCATCCTCAGCTAATCCTCTGTGCTAATCATCGTAAATAAAATGTGTCACAACAATATTAGGCTGTTTTTATTGTTTAGCATTAGGTGAGCTCTGACACAATAGACCTACAATTGTTTCTACTTTTGGCACAAGGCCAGTAATTTGAAGGTAAGGGGAAAGTTGATTAAATCGACCCCAGTGCATAACTGGTGTTTTATTTTATCGACTTCGCAAGGATGAAATGCAAAGCTAACCTTGGCAGGATTTGAAATCCAAACGTAATGCATGTTATCTGAAGCTCTACCGATACTGCCAATCCCCCGTCCTCACTAACCTATAATAAACGACATTCCAGCCATGACCATTATGTTATGTTTTTAAATGCATAGATCATTCAGAGTCACATCTTACAAATGCCTTTCTCTTTCTTTTTTAAGACATTAGAGAATAAATTAATGTGACAAATTGGCAGAGTCATTATAAGCATTGAATTAAATATCTCGGTATTTGTTCCTGCTAACTATGCTCCATGTTCCAACACCAACCAGGTTAGCTTTGCCTTTCGTCTTTTTGAGGTTGATAAATAAAGTACTAGTTAGATACTGAAGTTAGTTCTCTCTCTCTATATATATATGAGTCCAGAAATAGTCGTCGAAACGGCTTGAGCTCTGCCGTCGGGGTCATACTTTTTCCTATATATATATATATACATATATATATATATATATATATGCAAAAGTTTTATTTAAAATTGTTGGGTTACAACGAGTAAATATTTTATAACTGATATAAAGCACTCAACAAGTTTTGGAGTAGATATACGAAATTAAACAAATGGAAACTATATTTATAAAACCATATTTATTTCATTATACATATTTCAGGGATACCATATTAAAAATATGGCATGCCTTCTTCAGATAAAATACAATATATAAGCAGTTTTATAAATAAATTCACTACCAAACCAACTTTTTTAAATGGAAGTTGATCAATATTTTATGGTACGTCAAATTTATTTATAAAACTGCTTATATATTGTATTTTATCTGAAGAAGGCATGCCATATTTTTAATATGGTATCCCTGAAATATGTATAATGAAATAAATATGGTTTTATAAATATAGTTTCCATTTGTTTAATATCATATATATATATATATATATATATGTGTGTGTGTGTGTGTGTGTGTGTGTGTATGTATGTGTCTCTCTCTCTTGAAGAAATTTACAATATTCTAACTTGAAGAGGGATGGGCTCTACCAGATTAAAAATTCTCAAGGCATGCTGTGTATCAGGACTCCAGACCTATGATTCTATCAGGAGTTAAGGGTCCTTTTTCCTTCTTATGCAGATCAAGTAAACATTTACTTATTGGCTTGTCAATATTCGGTTGTTCTAGTCTGGTGCTAAATAGGGTGGGGTGACGTGAGGGATTAAGCATGCATGGGACCTTCGGTAGAAAATTTCATTGGAGCCCTTGTATAATATGATAGCCAAAAAAAAAAAATTACTTTTGTGTCCTTTAATTATTGCAGGTGTGGGAAGGTGTCTGGCTACAGCCCAGTTAGCTACCACTACCACCACCATCATCATCATCTCCCTTAATCTGCCACTGGTGTTAAGATATGAGCATAGATTGGTTATGATAGTTGTGATGGTAGTTCTAGTTTAATAACATTTACATTAGGATGTTTTCATTTCTTCATCCTCAGTGTTGTTATGTTAATACTTTGTTTTCATGACCTTTCTAGCATAGGTTAAATATTACACCCCATTCACCCCCACTAAAAAAAAACACTTCATGATAATCCACTTCCCCACTTTTGGAGGTGTCTTCAAAGCTAATATATGTTGCCTGAACTTGATCTTTTGTAGCATATGTTAACAGTTTGGATTCTTGGCACCAAGTCAACTTCACCGAATTCTCTTAGCACATTAATTCCTCTGGTGTATTAAGGAAGAAAGGAAAGAAGGAAAAACAGATGCTAAAATGTTTATAACAAGGATAGAAATGAACATTGTAGGAGATTGTGAACGGTGGAAGATTAAGGGGAGTGGGGAAAGGGATGCCTGGACTGTAACCAGGGGCCCCCACAATATTTAAGGGGCCCCAAATTATTATTATTTTTTTTTTTTTTGCCAATAGAAATAATATGTGAAATAATTGGTTAGGAGTCCCAGAGACACTTCTTTTAACCATGGTTAAGCAGCATGGAAAATATGATTTTTTTTTTTCCTACACCTCCCAGGACAAGTCGTAGACCCATCTCCAATTCTCTATGTTGAATGGAGATTGCAATATATTTTTCAAACAGGCCCTTCTACCTAAAGCCTGAGTGTGTCCATTGTTACCCTGTGTGAAGGACGATGTGGTATGAATGCTTTTATTGCATCTAATCTTATCATAGATTTTTGGTGGTCTTATTTACACCATTCAGCAGTTTGGTACTTTTATCAGAATCTTGGGTAATGACCAAAAGAATACAATCGTAATTACAAGTGGTTAAAATGGAGTTCCTCCAAAAGATTTTGGGAGTATCGTTACTCACTAGAGTGTATAGCTTGTAGACCAGGGAGTCATTACAGGTACTTTGAGCATGTGGTCAGAAAGTCTAATTTTTACAGGTAAAACCAGTTGGCAGGAGACCCAGAACAAGATGGTTGGATAACATTGATGAACTCAGCTGATCTCACTTGGAGATCCAGCTGAATTAATTGGAAACAGTTGCTTGCTTCTAGCAGGACCCACTGGAAGGCATGGTTGAGGACCCTGCACCCACGACCATCTCAGGAATAAGTGGGCAAAGAAGAAGGAGGAAGAGGAGGAGTGTATACGCATACAATAGATATGACTACTTTGAGGGCATAACTCCCTGTGGGATAAAGGGTGTCAAACCATGACTGATAGAGAAATTTGTAAATCACATTGGAGTCAACATGAAGAAATACATAAGAAACATCATCCCCATCATCATTTTACATCCACTGTTCCATGATTGCATGGGTCGGACAGGTTCTTCTCAGTACAGCATCTCTCCATTTGTTGTGTTCTTTGTCATCTCCTCTGTAAGCTTTAGCAATCTGAGATCAGCTCTCACCACTTCCATCCAGGATGTTTCCTTCCACTGGGATTACTTGGTACTTCTTCACCCAGTTATTATCATCCATGTGCATCATGTCCATACCAACAAAATCTCCTCTCATACACACTACTTCTGATTCCTCTTATACCAAGTTTCTCCTTCAGTTCATCCATGCTTTATCATCCTTGCACATGATATATTATTTCTTAGGACACACAACCTCATTGTGTAGTATATATAACTCTATATGTTCCTAGTATATATAACTCTGTATATACCTAGTGCTTTAAAGCACTGATCTACACAACTGGGAATTTGCCTTGGAGGCATAACTTCCTGTAGCTTAAAGAGAGATTCTCCTACACACCTAAGAGGATGTGTTTAATTGATTTTTTAAAAAAGAATTATTTTCAAAATTATAAAGATTCTGATTATATGTTTATTTAAAGGTATTCAGAAACTTTCCAGTAATAATGATTCTGTTATCTTAACTTGCTAAAAAATATCATTTAATGATCAAATTTAAGAACTCATAAATTTTTAAAGCCTAATTGATTTCTTTCAGGTTCATATATGTTTCCTAGGCAGCGAATTGGCAAAGTCGTTAGAACGTTAGATAGAATGCTTTGTGGTATTTGTTTCGGCTCTCTGCTTTCTGAGTTCAAATCCCATCGAGTTCAACTTTACCTTTGATCTTTTCAAGGTCAATAGAAAAAAGTACCAGTCTAGTACTGGAGTTGATTCTTCCTCTATATATTCTCACTTCCTCAATCTCACTATCTATCCTTTTCTTCTCTGTATTCTTCCAGGGTTAAAAATTCCCTAGAAATGCCATATGTCAAAATGGCACCTCTATGACTCCTTCAGGAGTTACAGAACCATGCATGCATATGTTACCTCCTACACTAAAACCATCCTAATTTTGTCATCATGTGCTCTCAAATAGTAGCTCCATAATTGGGATTAATTATGAATTATGAAAAGTGGAAAAATTAAAATGATGTGTCCAGTGCTCAGGTGCACTACAACTCATCAAAAGTGCATGTATAGTGCATAGAATAATTATAAATGTCAGGAAAGTGAACATTGTATGAATCATGATATACACACTGATATATGCGTTCATGTGTATGAAGGGGGAATATCAGAGGTAGTGTTGGCGAATTTTGAGAAGCATGGAGTTTTGAAGGATGCAGTGTCCTGATAGCTAACAACAAATGCAGGTAGTTTGTTCCCTGCTTCAGCAACTCTGAACATGAAAAAATGTTTACGAAAGTCATAAGTGTTTCTGATTTAGGCACAAGGCCAATAATTTGGGAGAGGGGAAAGTTGATTAATTTGACACCAGTGCATTACTGGTACTTTATTTTATTGACCCATAAGGATAAAAGGCAAAGCTAACCTTGGCAGGATTTGAACTCAGAACGTAAAGGGGTGTAACTATATATTATGAATTATCATAATATATGAATTACAATTAATTATAACACACATTTTCATATAACAATACATAATTTTATAATAGATAATTGACAACTGATGAATCAGTATTGGCCAATAAAGCAAGGTCAATTAACTGGTAATCGGTAAGCAGCCAATTGCTTATAGGTGGATCCCTAACATACATGTGTGTGTGTGAAGCAAAATCATGTTTTGTGTTTTACAAAACTACACTGTATTTATGTGACATACTCATTTGGAATAATAGTAACCGTCACACAGCATCACGTCCCCTTTCTCATTTAAAAGAGAACTTTCCCTTTATCACTCATTTTGGGTGCAGTAGCTGGCCACTTTTGCCAACTGCTAGCCAGCCAACTAGTCTGACAAAAAGACTATATCTATTAGTCTGTCACACCTCTTCATTCACACATTCAGTCTGTTTTTCTCTGTAAAGAGTCTGTACAATACATCTTCTTTCACAACTACAATTACACCTATGTTTTTACATTCCAAAGAAAATAGTTTCCTTTCTAAAACGTTTTTCATCATCATCATCGCCATAACCACCAATATATATAAGGGTAGCCTTACTGCAAAAGAAAAATATTTTTTCCTAACAAAAAAAATGAAACCTGTATCTTCTAGATATCGGCTTGACACTTTAACCATTAAGATAAGGACTCTTTGACGAAATTTTTTCCATCATTTTAACCAGATAGCTGGACAACAGCTTTCAGATGTCAGCAGGCAAGCAGACAATTCCTTATAGCAGCCGATGGCAACTTATTTTTCCATATTTTAAGGGTGCTCACCCTATTTTATAAGCTATCTCTATTGCATTTCTGCACTTGAGCACTTTCTTTATACTTATATACATATATGCTCAGCATTTCAAAAAGCCAAAAATTCAGTTCCGTACATTATTTGTTTACATATGGATGTCTGTCTGTCACTCTATCTGCCAGCTGATGTATATACACACATATATCATCATTATCATTACATTCATTTTTCCATGCTCGTATGGGTTGGACGGGTCCTTCTCAGCAAGAGATCTCTCCACTTATCTCGTTCTTTCGTCACCCAGTGATCATTGTCTATGCGCATCATATGTCCATACCAACACAATCTTCTCTCCTACATACCACCTAAGATTCCTCATCAACTCAGCTGAGAGAAGAAATTCCAGACCAGGAAACATAGCTTAGAAGCAAAGTGTCTTAAAGTCAACTTGGCAATGACTAAAGTCCTAGTAAGTAGAAAGAAAAACAGAGTTCTGATCTCTTCAGGGAAATGGCCTTGATCAGTGTGCAGGAAAGGAGTGCATAGAAATTCCATTCTATATCCCAAATGTAAACTATGGGTACACAATAGATGTAGTGGGATCTCAGTCAGGTTAACAAAGAACATAGGTTTCATATGTGGTTGATACACAGGTGCAGTAAGTAGAAAGACCTCACAGGAAACAAGCTCTTTTTAATGCTCAGAGGGCTCAAAAGAAGTAGTTGATACTTGTTACCTGGGTGACAAATTAACAGTGGATGTGGGTGTTCTGAAAGTACAGCAGCCAGAGTGAGAGTGAGATGAAAAAAGTTCAGCAAGCTACTACCACTGCTAGCTATAAAAGTTTTTTTCTCTCAAAATGAAAGACTGATTGTATGATGCATATATAGGAACAGCAATGTTACATAGTAGTGAGACCTGGGCGCCATGCACAGAGGACCTACGAAGATTGGATAGAAATGAAGCTTGCATGCTTAAATGGATGTGTAATACTAGAAATCTCAGGATGGAGTGATAAAAGTTGACTTTGCATATTTAAACCTCTCAAAGGAGATGACACAGGATCAAGATCTCTGGTGTTATGCTATACTACAGAAGACCTTCCTTCACATGTATACAGGATGAAACAAACATGTAGAGGACACTAGTCTGAATCAATCTTCTCCCTACCCCTCCCCAATTCACCCTTCCTTGTCTTAATATCCCCTCCCACCAGCTAAATATCCCACTCACCTCATCCATGTCCAACTTGCATACTGGTTACCCCCATTTATACAAGCATAGAAAACTGGACACACTCAACATTTGCTCCCTCATTATGCTGCTGCCACAACAAAAAATCACTAAGTCCACCCTGTATGGTGATCTGGTGACAATGTACAGCCACTGGAAATAACATCTGTGAAATAAACAGCTCCATCTATCTGCTTAGCTAGCTACCTCACCGTGAAACAAACAACTCTTAAAGCCACCAAAATAAAACGCCTACGCAGTGGCTAAACATCAAACGATTATTTTTGTATAAATAGTGTGGTTCCAAACACTTTCGCCAGTTGATCTTTGGCAGAGTCAGCTCGCGTATCGTTGTTCCTCGCCTCTGCCACGCTTGTCACTCACACATGCCTTGTACCTCTGTATCGTCGCTTCATGTATTTCATTTCATTTCATTTCATTTGAGTTTGAGTCCATGCTCAGGCCAAGTCGAAGACCTCCACCCTCAGAGTCTGGTGTGGTTGCCAGGTTGGATTCTCTGTTTAATTTTGACATGTGTAAGAGCGAGTTTGAGTCAGTTTGTGTTTGTTGTGTATATCCTGGGAGATGGGGTTCATCTCTAATGGTGCTTAAGTATCTATCCAGCTGCAATTTGAATGATTCCACACTGCATCCTGATAGATTTCTGACATGTACCGGAATGGAGTTGAATAGTTGTGCCCCTCGAACCAACAGACTTGACTCTCGCAGGGTTTTTGCTGCCTGGCCAGCCCTTTTGTTGATTGGTGGTAGCTGGCAGCGTCTTCTGTGGCGCAGTGAGTGGTAGGTTTTGATACCAAAGTTTGGCACCTTTTGCTCTATCATTTTCCAAATGTATATAATTCGGTATCGCTCAAATCTTCTTTCTATTGAGTACATCTTCAAGGTTTTGAGTCTTTGCCAATAGTCCAGGTCCCTCATTTCTGAGAAGTATGAGATAAAATTTCTTTGGAGCGATTCCATCTTAGATAGTTGGCCCTTTGTTGTTGGTGACCACAACTGAGAACAGTAGTCAATCCACGGAAGTACCATACTGTTCCAGAGGGTTTTCATTGTTGAGGTATCTCTTGATTTGAAGGTGCGCAAGATCCACCCGTTGAACTTTCTTGTAGTAAGACAGACTGAGTCAAGGTGTTCTTTGAATTTTAGGCTGGTTCCCATGTGGATGCCTAAATCTTTCACACACTGTTTTTCCATTATTTGTTGTCCTGATGGGTTTCTGTAGTTTGTTGTATTTTTCAGATCTTTATCTGTTCCGTAGCGAATTAGTTCAAACTTCTTATCATTGAACAACATGTTGTTTGTTTCCTGCCATTTGTATATGGTGGTTAGGTCCTTTTGTAAGGCCTCTGTATCCACCTCGTCTTTGATTTGTCTCATGACCCTGGTGTCATCAGCAAAGGATGAGACGTTGCTGGTTGTATCTTCATCTATGTCAGAGATGAGGATGAGAAACAGGATCGAGCCGAGTACTGTACCCTGAGGAACACTGCTGGTCACAGGTGATGGTGTTGAATGGGTTCCATTCACAGTGACTGTTTGAGTTCTATTTGTAAGGAACTCATGTATCCATGTACCAACTTTTCCTCCTACTCCTAGCTTTCGAAGTTTGTGTCCCAGGATGCCATGATCTACCTTGTCAAATGCCTTGGCAAAGTCGAGGTAAATAACATCTGTGTTGTATCCATTCTCTAGATTTTCTAGGATTTGGTCATGGTGTGCCAGTAGTTGCGAAAGACATGATCTACCTAACCTGAATCCATGCCGATTGCAATTCATCAGATTGTTGGATTCCAGGAACTCAACCAGTTTTCCACGAACTATTCTTTCGAAGACCTTGATAATGTGTGATGTCAGTGAGATTGGTCGGTAGTTCTTTGGTTTTGATTTGCTGTCCCCTTTATGTATTGGAGTTATGTGTGCTTCTTTATATGTATTTGGTATTTTGCCATTCTCCATAGATTCCTTCCATATCATGTAAAGGGGTTTCAACAATTGTACCTTGCAGTTTTTAAGTATCATGGCATTGAAACCATCAGACCCCCGCAGCCGAGTGCATGGAGAGCTTGTCTATGGCTCTTTCTATGTCTTCTGGGTTGAAATCAATGTCGGATAGGGTAGGTTTAGTATGGTCGATATCCTTGAAGAATTCTCCTGGGTCATGGATCTTCATGGTTTTAGATGGCTCACTGAAGACACTTTCATACTGTTGACCCAACATTTCTGCCATTTCAATAGGGTTATTCACTACATCCCCATTTTGTCTCTGGAGAGGTCCTATTGTTGACTTGGTATTCGAGTATTTCTTTGCAAAACTGTAGAAACATTTTGGATTTTTCTTGATGTTTTCTATGGCTCTCTTTTCTGCATTGTTACGTTCTTCATCATAGTGTTGTTTTAGATTGTCTTCTAATCTGTATATTTGGTCAAGGACTTTCTGTAGTTCATGTTTTGATGTCAGCTTAGATGTTTTGTTTCTTAGTCTTGACCTTTTGCGCATCAGGATCTTTCGCTCCCGTGGTACAGGTTTTTTTATGGATTTGGTTTTCTTAAGAGGAATATTTTTTGCACATATTTCTTCGATCTTGTTTAAGAATTTCTTGTGTTTATCTGGCCCAGTAAGGTAGAGATCCCAGTCAATGATTTGTAACTGGTTATTAATAGTTTCCCAATTTGCCTGGTGATAATCATACCTGCATAGCTTTGGCATGTCCTTTTGTTTAAGAGTTGTGGCATTGGGCTAATTACCAATGTGTAAATGCATTTCAATAATATTGTGGTCTGAAAGGATTGTTGGGGTTGAGTGAAGGTCAAATAGCATGTCCTCGTTGTTGGTGAAAACCAAGTCGATCGTATTATTATTTTTAGTTGCTTCTGTCATCATTTGTTTGAGGTATAATTTCTCTGTGACTTCCAACAGTTTGGCTGCCTGTATTTGTTCAGCTTTTGTCCCCAGTTTTAGTATGTGTCCATGTGGCCAGATGATGTTAGGGAAGTTGAAGTCACCAAGGAGGATAATGTCTGGCATTGGACTCGCCATGTTTCCCAGAATTTGTTGGAGCTTTGTCAGTGGCTCAGTGAAGGATAATGTTGGGCTGTTTGGCGGTCTGTACATTATTGTTACAACTGTATTAAGTTGGATGATTTTTATGCACAGCAGGTTGCAGTAGGCATTTGATTCATTGACAAGTTCTATGCATGCATAGGTATCATGGATATACATGATCACGCCCCCATGGGATCTGCCTTGTCTATCACATCTGAAGATGTTGAATCCATTGATTGAGATTTCGCTGTTGCGGATGTTTTCGTTGAGATGACTTTCAGTAATTCCAATTATTTTGGAGTTGTTTTCTGTTGCTAATTCTTCCAAGAAAGGGACTTTACAATGTTTTTTTTTCGGATAAAGACCCTGGATATTTGCTGTTATTATGCTTGTTGTACCGGATACATCTGCCCTATTGTTGGCAAGACTGTTGTAGTTGCTGGGACTGTGCTGACTGGATATTCGGTCTGCTGGGCTGTCTGTATTTGTTGTATGTGCCCTGTAAGTCCAGGTGTCAGCCTTTGTATCAATGTTGCCTGGTTTTGCTGAGTCATCTGTATGGAGTACAGCTGTTGTTGTAGTTGGTAGATTATGCCTAAAAAAGTGCTTTCATTCATTACTGTATCGAATTTCTGCGAGTTTGGGTTCGTTACAGCTGATGTGTGCAATTAAGTAGCATGATTTTCATTCACTGTTGAGCCATGTCCTGGTTTCTGCATTTTTGGGAAATGGTTTTCATACCCTGCTGAGCTTGGTCCTGGTGGTGTGCGTTCAGTAGTTTTTATGCGAATTGTACCCTTCCGGTGCATAAATTTGCAATTCTCGTCAAAACATTCTTTTTTTCTCAGCGAATTGCGGCACATCTTTGGGTGAAGGAGTTCACATTCTCGGCCATTTTGGCATCCTTTTTTTCGATCAGTACCGAAGTTGATATATGGTTTGCATGGTTTGGGGTGACTGTACGTGCACCCTTTACCTGAAAGACCATGTTTGCACTTGTTGCTCCTGTAATGGATACATAGTGGCCTTTCTTCATTTGAGCGTTTGCTCTGAATCTGTTTCTTTTCGTGGGAAGTTTGGTCTTTTTCTGCAGGATCTCCTGTTTCTTGTTTTGTAGGTGTTTGCATGTCATTGTCTTCATTCTTGTCATTTACAAGAGGCACTTGGATGGCCTGTGTGTGGCAGGATTTATTTGCCATGTCAGTTTCGCCAATCAATGTCTGTTTAGAACGGCCTGTCTGTGGTAGGGTCCTAGGGTCATTCGTTATTGTGGCCCTTGGTGAACAATAACCGCATAGCCAGTGTAGGCCTAGAATATCTGGAATGGTGTGGTTATTTATCTTTTTTAAGTAGCACGCTTCGTGTATTCCTTGTCCACAGATGAAGCATGCCAAAGCTGGTTTTTGGCCAAATGTAATGCAGTACTGTTTGTCACACATTTTGCAAGTCTCCGGGAGGAAGTTTTCAATCCTTGTTATAATCCAGTTGGTGAGGTTTGATTTTGTGAGCTCAACTTGAACACCATCATTCAAGAAAGCTGCTGCTTTCTTTAACATCGTAAACTTACAGTTTGTGAAAATATTTTTGTATATTGCTCCACTTTCCTGTTTGATATCATATTTCGACAAGACACTTTTTATATCTTGATTTTGTGTTGATGAGATGACTTTCAATATGATGTCTGTGGCCAGGCAAGTGTTGCTCTCTGAGCTGGCAGTCCGGGGATTTCCGTTACCCGTCATCGTTTATGTGGGCGGTGGATTGTGAATAGCTTGAGATTTAGAATTGTTTGACTTGAATGAAAATAAATAGCTGACCGAAACTACATCTCTCGCCTTGCTCGTTCTTTCAACTTGTGCTTTCGTCTGTTCATCCTTACCATATGAGACAACAGTCCTTTTAAGGGCTACCCTCAGATCTGATCAGACCGTATACGATAACAGTCCTTTTAAGGGCTATTCTCGGATCTGATCAGAAGTAGTGACCAAGACTGACTAACCACGTCGCTACAATTGGTGACTCCGACGTGATTCGAATACGCAACCAGACAGCAGTCTAAGAAGATACCAACATGGACATGTCACAACCAATGACAGAGGCCGAGATTTAAGAGCTGCGGGCTATGATCAGAGAGTGGGCTGGTCAAATTAAAGCCCTCTCAAACCAATTAGAGAACCTGACCTTTCAAACACACCGGCGACGCAGCAACAGTCGATCCAGGCCCTTTCACCGTCGAAGATCCAGAAGTCCCAGTCAAAATCGTGTGTCTGGCAACCTCTGCTGGTATCACAAAGAATTCGACGCACAGGCATTTAAGTGTAGGGCCCCGTGTTCTTTCCAGAATACCACCCAGGGAAACGGGCAGACCAGGGCCTAGCGACGATCACCCCTGGTACTGAGAAGAAAAGTCGTCTATTTTTTATCAATGACCAAGTGACAGGCATCCGTTACCTCGTGGATACAGGTGCCGAGGTTAGTATCATTCCTGTTTCACTAGTCTCGTGCAAAAGACATCCAACGCCGTTCTTTCTGCAGGCAGTGAACCAATCGTCAATTCCGACTTTCGGGGAGAAATCATTGACCCTCAATTTAGGCCTGAGGTGTCGTTTTCAATGGGTGTTCGTCGTGGCAGACCTGCCGACCCCTATCTTAGGAGCTGATTTTCTTCAGCACTTCAACATTCTGGTGGACATGAAGAACCGGAGGCTTATTGACACCACCACAAACCTCACTGTGAGAGGTATATTTACCACGCAATCCACAGTGTGTCCTGTAATTTGCCAGTCAGAGCCTTCGCGTTACAACGGCATTCTCCAGAAATACCCAGACATCACTCGCCCAGTATTTAAGGATGGACCTATTAAGCATAGTGTCACACACCACATCGAGACAAGAGGACCACCCACAGCTGCCTGACCAAGGAGACTGCCTCCAGACCAATTGATAATCGCCAAACCGGAGTTTCAACACATGCTGGACCTCGGAATCATTCGCCCTTCCTCCAGCAACTGGTCTACACCCCTACACCTTGTTCCTAAAAAAACAGAGAATGATTGGCAACCATGTGGGTATTATCGTGCACTCAACAATTCTACAGTACCTGATAATTACCCTGTACCTCACTTGCACGACTTTTCTGCCTCTCTGCAAGGCGCACGCATCTTTTCCAAGATAGATTTGGTACGAGCATATAACCAGATACCTATGGAGACTGCAGATATTCCGAAGACTGCAATCACAACACCGTTCGGTTTATTTGAATTCCTGCGAATGCCATTCGGTCTGACTCCTGACGGACCTTCTTCGCAACCGGACTCGCAAAAACGAAGAGATCACTCTAAACGAGGAAGAATTAACATCTTTTAACCGCCTGAAGGAAATGTTGGCAAACGCTTCCATGCTCGTTTTCCCCAGATCTGGTGCTCCTCTTTCGCTGTTAGTGGATGCATCAAACACAGGGGTTGGAGGCGTTTTACAACAACATGTTTTCATCATGTTTTCATCATGTGCATATCGACATCGTTGGACCTCTACCACCATCACAGAACTGTACACACTTGTTCACCTGCATAGATCGATTTTCCCGTTGGCCTGAGGCTTTTCCCATAAGTGATACCTCAGCGGAAACAGTTGCTAAAACTTTGGTTTTACACTGGGTATCACGTTATGGCGCCCCAGCAAAGATAACAATGGATAGAGGACGCCAGTTTGACTCCCACCTCTTCAGGGAACTGACTCACCTGTTAAGGTGTAAACACATCCGCACGATAGCTTATCACCCGCAAGCTAATGGTCTCATAGAAAGATTCCATCGCCAATTGAAAGCCGCAATAAAAGCATATCCAGACAAGACCCACTGGTTTGAATACCTGCCACTCATCCTTCTGGGCATTCGATCCACCATTAAGGAGGAATTCGGACACACACCTGCAGAATTAGTGTACGGTACCACCCTGGTTCTACCTGGTCAGATGGTTGCTCCCATCTCTCCTCAGGATGTCCCAGACCAGGATCATATGTACACCGTCTTCCACAATATATGTCTCACCTTGCTCCTGCAAGCACCCGTCTACAGAACACGGCCACACACGTACCTTCAGACATTAAAGATTGGACACACGTTTTCGTTCGAAACGACACCACCTCAGCTCATCTTTGACCTCCATATTCTGGCCCTTATCGCGTTCTAAAAAAATATCCGAAATATTTTATTCTCGATCTAGATGTCAGCGTGGACAGATTAAAATAAGCCATCATGGATACTGTTACAATCTCTACACCAGAAACTCAAACAGATTGCTGTCCCAGCAAGCCACCTGTTTCATCTCCAGTCACGAGAAGTGGATGACGTGTCCATTGGCCCGCCAAGTTGGCACAATATGTGAATTACCGTTAACCTTAAGTGAGTTTCTTAATCATTCTTCTTGCAAAACATTCCTACTTCCCTTGTGTTTACTATTTCCAGTTTCAAATACAATGAACTTTCTGCTTGAACAATTGCAATTTTTAGTGACCATGTGCTCATGTCACGAAGAACATTATTTATTATGAACATTATCTATTACAAACACTATTTAAGAACAAACATTGTGTATAACATTGTGTATAACATTTTTTTGTTCTTCTCTCTCTTGCTTTGCAAACATTTTTTATTTTTCTTGTTCTGCAACATTAATTGTGTAATTGCCATAATTTTTATATACATACAAGGCGTGTACATATTCTGTTTTTCATACACACTACACAACCACGTTTGTTTGACCTTTGGTTCATACACTGAGCAATAGATATTTTTGTCCCTCTAACTCTTACACTACAAAATGTTTTCTCTTTGATCACGTATTTCACAAATCGCATCCTCAAAACACTGGCCTTCTTTTTTCACGTACACATTCACTCAATAGCTCGAGAATGCCTCGCTATATTTTACCACATGCATTCACTCAAGTCATATGCTTTGGAGCAAACTGTTACTTTTAGGCAGCATGCTTACGGCCATTCAGTTCACACATTACGGTTATTTTCACTGCCCTGTTAGACTTTTTGTCACGCAATTCACAGGCAGCTCAACCCAAATTGCAACAGGCTCATTCATCACACCTGCATAAATCTGGTCAAAGTCATTTTATAGTTTATTTCATTTTTCTCTTCCTGACACACACATCTTGCCATATCATCTCTACATTGACTCTGTCCTATACTCGATGATCACCAAACTTCACGTGCTGGACACTCCTTGGGCCATCGTCATGACAAATGCACCACTGGCTCATTACTATATGATATTTCGCTCTTTTGTTGTACAAAAGATCTAGCAGGGGGATAACTGGACACACTCAACATTTGCTCCTTCATTATGCTGCTGCCACAACAAAAAATCACTAAGTTCACCCTGTATGGTGATCTGGTGACAATGTACAGCCACTGGAAATAACATCTGTGAAATAAACAGCTCCATCTATCTGCTTAGCTAGCTACCTCACCGTGAAACAAACAACTCTTAAAACCACCAAAATAAAACGCCTACGCAGCGACTAAACATCAAACGATTATTTTTGTATAAATAGAGTGGTTCCAAACACTTTCGCCAGTCAACCTTTGGCAGAGTCAACTCGCGTATCGTTGTTCGTCTCCTCTGCCACGCTTGTCACTCACACACGCCTTGTACCTCTGTAGCGTTGCTTCATCTGAAAATAAATAGCTGATCGAAACTACATCTCTCGCCTTGCTCGTCCTTTCAACTTGTGCTTTCGTCTGTTTATCCTTACCGTATGAGACAACAGTCCTTTTAAGGGCTACCCTCAGATTCGATCAGACCGTATGCGATAGCAGTCCTTTTAAGGGCTATTCTCGGATCTGATCAGAAGTAGTGACCAGACAGACTAACCACGTCGCTACAACAACAACAAAATCACCAAGTTCATCCTGTAAGGTGGTCGTGTTGATAACACAAGAAAAAAATCACGCAGTCCACGCTGTTAGATGGTCGTTTTGGTGCCACGACAAAAAGCACCCAGTACACACTGTAACGCGGTTGGCATTAGGAAGGGCATCTAGCCAGAGAAATCGAGCCAAAATACAGATCTACATGAGCAAAACATGGTCACCTGAACTGACTTGTTTCATAACGTGACAACCCATGCAAGCGTGGGAAAATAAATGTTAAATGAATTCGATGACACACACACAAACACGTACGTACGTGTTTGTGTGTACGTACGTACGTATGTATGTATGCACTTGTCGTCACATGGTACCATGGGCCCAGCACTATATGTCAATAATTGTCACAAGTGTAGTGTTTGTACCAGAGTTTTCAAGTCGCTGGCTGGACTAAAAAGCCACACTCGTTCAGCGCATCGGTAGGGTTTCTCCTACATGGATATAAAGTAGTGGCCGTACTCGAAAACGAATTGGCAGCCACCATGTATGTATTAAACAACCAAGCATCTCGTTGTCAACAAAAACTCATCGTTAACCAAAAGCAAAATTAACTATCGTCTGCTTTTCGTATACCGTTATGCAAAGTTAGGTCTGAATAAGTATTTGTTGTTAATGTACGTACACTAATAACTCCGTGTATATTAGGTTAAAATCGGGTAAGCTTAAATATATAAAATCATATTATAACCGAAATAACTAATTAAAGTGAAAAATGAAATCCATGAATGAATTCGAAAATAATTTACTAAAGATTAGCTCTGTTTATAAGAAAGGAAATGGAGGGAAAAACTTAATGTTTTGATTGTGAGGGAAACGTCCGGCGGATTGTAAAGTTTTTTTTTATTAATTTTTTTTCATTTAATTTATTTTAAAATATGTTAGAGAAACGATCATGTCGGTAAGCAACATTGAGAATTAATTTTAATAGTAAATTGAATGATTTGGTATTTTTTCTTCCTTAGGTCAATGTTTGTAAAAAAATATGATTTGTCTATCTTTTTTCGTCTATGTGGTTAGTTTGCTTCGTTATAAACACAATTTCACATTGCTTCATTTGATCGTATTTTAAATTAAATTATCTATTTATCTATTAGTACAACATATTATTTACATGTATTTATTTGTCTATTTAAAAAAGAAACGTTAATTATATCCCATGTTGTTAACCACTCATCATCAAAGCACTTATCATAAGCTTAATATTATGGAGTTGTATTTGACTGCCAAATAACGTGATCTGAAATTGTGTTTTGAAATTAAAGTAATTACATCGTGGATGAATCCATTTAGCAATTTCAAACACGCATGGACAAAAAAAAAACTGTTAAATTCACTTTAAATTTATCATTTATTTCTTGGTGTCAGAATGTTCGTTACACTCTTTGATAACATGTCTAGAAGTATTTTCACTTTTCTTTTGATTATTATTCTTATTTAATCAAGTGAAGATGAAATGTTAATTATTTTTAAAGAATAATTAATCAAGATACTTGATGGAGGCTTTATAGTGTCTAGTTTGATAGCTTCAGATACCCCCTTGTTTCAACAATATTAGAAGTGATAAAAATGGGTCCACGCAAAAAAAAAATTCCACACAGTAAAAAATATTACATAATTTGAATATATAGCTTTGGTTTATTCTTTATCAGATAAATTGCATTTTATAATGTCAGCAATTAAAGACTATAAATTGAATTTTATTTGTTTTACTGTTGTATTTTCTTACTATATGGGTTTTTTGTCCAGTGGAGATTTCGTCGGGGTGAGGTATTTGTCCGATGGGAACTTCGTCAGGGATTTTTGTCCGGTGGGGATTTTGATTTTTTCATCCTGTAGGAGTGGGGTATTTGTCCGTTTGCCGATAAAAATAAATATGGTTTTAAATGAATGGTCGATTGGTCAGAGCACCGAACCTAAATAGCTTTTATTTCTCATATTGAAAGTTCAGTTCCAGCGTTTACTCCTCTGAGGTTAATAAAATAATTATCCAGTATGATTTAGTCAAGTAAATTGGTGGACATTTTTTCGTTTTAAGTAGACAGCTTTCCAGTCGTGGAAAAGAGATAACATGATGTTCATGCATGTTGCGATAATTCCTTTTCCTTACCGTTTTTGAGCGCGCGCGCGCGCACACACACATTGATAATACATTCGTATAAATATTTATGTAAATTTACCAATATATATGTATACACATTCACACACATATATATATATATATGTGTATGAAACAATAACAACGATAAGTTTGCCTCAACTACCCCCTCCCCTCCATTCCTCCCAGTAGGTTACCTGATTATAAGGGATCCTACCTGGTATCCACAATGTGATGACTGGAAGGACTTACAAGCCATGTTATGCAATGTGCCAAGTAGCAGGGGAAACAACTCGTCATCATTGCATTATTTACGAACGTAAAACATGACTTTACCTTTAATGCAATTTATAAAAATAAAAGCATATATTAATCTATATACAATATATATTTATGTATAATAAGCGTAGATTTAGTTTCGCTAATCGTAGAGACATTGAAATGCACCTGCCACTCTACTCTGACTGCTGAAGTATCTGCAATATATTTGCAGTTTAAATACTCACAACAGGACTTTGTTTATTTTCCGTAAAATTTTGTCCGAGGCCCACATGAGTCACATATTGTGGTCTGTGGGCCACAAGCGACAACTAATTGCGCACATTACAACTAATTTTTATTTTATTTTATATTGCGAAGATAAAACATGCTCGTGCTGTAAAAAACCTTTGTGCGGGCCACAGATGTGCTTCTAAAGATCCACATGTTTGACATGCCTGGTCTATAGGTTTACTATACTATTGTATTATTAATCACGCTCTGTGTTCAAATCCCGCCGAGGTTAACTTTGCCTTTCATCCTTACGGGGTCGATAAAATAAAGTACCAATAATGCACTGGGTAATTGCTGGCCTTGTGCCAAAAAGTAGAAACAATTATTAATCATGATGTAGTAGTGTTGTTAATTTGTGAGAATTAAAGTTAGTAAATGCACATGTACAAAAACCAACGTAACAAACCACCAAGTATTTGCTTTGAAAATGTTCTGTTTTGAACTGTATTTCTAAAGAAAAATCTAAATGTAAGGTTGTCTCTAATATTGCAGAGTGGTTAAGATGTTTGGTAGATGAAACGGTGCAGAAGCCTGTTGTATATGTGTATACTGTTGTATATGTGTATAAGGTATTCGGCTCATGTAGGGTCGTGAGTTCGATTCGCGGTGGGGCGTTTTGTCCTTGAGTAAGACACTATTTCACTGTTCTCCAGTCTATTTAGCTGGCAAAAATAAGTTGTACATGTAATTTGAAGGGCCAGCATCGTCACACTGTGTTACGCAAAATCTCCCAGAGATCTATGTTAAGAGTATACGTGTCTGTGGAATGCTCAGCCACTTGCACATTAATTTCACGAGCATGCTGATCGTATCAACTGGAACGTTCGTCGTCGTAACCGACGGAGTGGTAGTTGTATGCAGATACTAATGAACGTTTTAACTTATTGAGTCCAGGATTCGTACTCCTTGTATACCAGGATATATGAATATCCATACAAACTGGGGAATTTGTGTCTTGATAAATTAACCGTTTGCATAAGAGAAACCCTATTGTTATGTTTATTACTGACACAAGCAATGACATTTTAATAATTTGTTTCTAGGTTATAATTACATAAATGTTCAACATATATGTACAAATGACATAAAAGATCAGATGTATGTGTAACTTGAAGAAATACATAAGAAACATCATCATCATACAACCCCTGTTGCATGCTTGCATGGGTTGGACAGATGCTTCACAATACAGTATCTTTCCACTTGTCTCCTTCCTTCTTCATCTCTGTGAGATTCAGCAATCTGAGATCACTTCTCACCATTTCCATCCAGATCTTCCTCTACTGCAGCTTCCTTCCACTGGGATTACTTGACACTTCTTCACGCAATGGTCATCATCCATGTATATCACATGTCCATACCAACTTAATCTTCTCTCTTTCACACTACTTCTGATTCCTCTTAAACACATTTTTTTCTCTCAGTTCATCCAAGCTTTGCCATTCTCTCACATCCATCAAAGCATGTTAGCTTCATTTCTTTCCAGCCTATGCATATCCTCTACAGCCACTGCTCATGTTTCACTACCATGCAGCATCGCACTTCACATACAGGCGACTACAGCCGTCATTTTGTTCATAGGGCCTATCATTGGCTACAGAGGGAGTAGCTCTCTAAATTTCTTCTATCCTTATTCTAGCTTCTTCCACTGCTAATGAGGTCACCTAAATATCAGAAGCTATGAACCACTTCTATGGATCCTACATGTGATTGGAAAAAGTTTATATCACTGACATTCTTACTATCAATTACCCCTGTACACACATACGATGATTTTCTCTCCTGTTAGTTTGCCTGCTATCCCATTACACCTCTTCTGTACCCAAGATTTGTATTGTATACATCATATAATTTGTACATATGATATTATATCATCAGATACCAATAGTTTCATAACCTAATGGAGCTTATATAATATGCAAGCATTAACAATTAGTTGTCCTTCATGCTTACATCATACATAGCCAATGATGAAATATCGTGTGTACAAAGGATTTTCTCTACAAGTAAAAGGTAGATTGTATGATGCCTGCGTGCAATGTTGCATGGCAGTGAAACATGGGCAGAAAATGCAGAGAATACATGGAGGGTTGAGAGAGAAATGAAGTGAACCTGCTCTGTTGGGTGTGTGGTGTTAGTGTGCTTGAATGATGGTTCGGATGAACTGAGAGAAAGGTTGAGTATAAGAGAAATCAGATGAAGTGTGCAACAGAAAAGATGTTGGTTTGGACATGTGATGAGTATTGATGATGGTCATCAGGTGATGCCAGTGGAAAAAAGCTGCAGAAGAGGAAGACCAAGGAAAACCTGGGCAGAGACTGATAGATAGAACCTCATGGATAGGCTGTACTGGAAAGGACATGTGGAGAAGCAGATTTTAAATGATGATGATATATCATCATCATCGTTTAACGTCTATCTTCCACGCTAGCATATTTATATATTTTTACTTGAAGGAGAACTGCTGTTAGTTATGCCTCAGCATTTGGAAATGAAGATAGTGGTGATGGTAAGTTGAATATTTTGTTTAAATACCTATGTCTTTCTATTTGACCCCCCTCCCTCCTCAACTTTCTCACTTTCTTTCTCCCACTTTCTATCATTCTCTGGAAGAAATCTGCTGTGTTTTAAACTGGAGAGGTATGGGCTCTGCCAGGCTTTAAATGCCCAAGAAACACTGTTAACCACTGGCAATGCCCTTACGACTCCATCAGGAGTTACAAGACTTTTCTTCTACCATATGTCTAATGAAAAACTGCCTATAATTTTCAAATAATTAACAACCTCCCTACTATATATTATATCAACTATAATAATACATCTTGTGTGTTTCATCACCATCATCATCGTTTAATGTCTATCTTTTGTATATATTTATTTATATATGTATAGTTACTGGTGCCACGAAAAAAATACCCAGCCCTCCTGTATGGTGGTAGTATCAGAGTCATTATAAAATGCTTCTAGTATATGCTGTACAGTGGTTGGTGTTAGGAAAGACATCCAGTCATAGAAACCTAGTCAAATGGGGCGAGTACAAGCCAGATATTGTCACCTGACTGGTCTGACTTCAGTATGTTACAACCCATCTAACCCATGCAAATATGGAAAATAAACATTAAACAATGATGATGATAATGCCAGCTTGAAAAGCAGACATAAAAATAAAGAAGATAAACTCTTTAAAACAAGCAGTTTTATATCAGGAGTGGTTTCAGATAGTTTGGTATCAAAAGAATTAAACCCTATTCTCACAAACTCAAATTTTCACATTTTTATAATTTTAAAACTGCTACTTATAGTTCTGATACCATTTTTGGTGGAACATTGTGTCTATAAGTTTAAATGATTAGACGTCTAATTACATTGTCTTGATTTCTAAACTATTTTCATTACCACATTTCCAATGAAAGACACATCTATAATTTTTAAACAATTTTATTTTAATAATTAAAAATTTAGTAATCTATCTAATATACTCATGAATTATCTGGTATTTAGGGTGTTGGATTACGATAATAAGATCAATTCCTGGTGTTCAATTCCTGATGAAAGAAAAATCAGTCGTATGGGTCCTTTAAATCATCATTATCATCATCGTTTAACGTTTATTTTCCCACAATTGCATCAGTTAGACAGATTATCACGTTATAAGACAAGTTAAGTCAAATGACCATGTCTTGCTCATACGGATCTGTACTTTAGCTTGGTTTCTAGAGCTTGATGCCCTTCCTCTGCCAACCGTGTGAACTTGCCTCTTTTTATCATGGCTCCAAAATGGCCATCTAACAGGGTGGACTGGGTGGTTTTTCATCAAGTCACTAGTACAAGCATCTAACGGTGGATCTTGTGTTACCAACACAACCTTACTAGGTGCTTTTTTTTTTTTCAAAATTTTTTCCTTTGTCTTTATATAACAATTTTGCAATAAAAATAACATGAATCTATTTTATATTTTAAATTCCATTCTATTTTCCAGAAGATTTTATACATGGCAAAGCCCCTCCTTCTAAAAGATCTAAAGCTAATGCTGAAGAGAAGTCTAAGAAAGCTAATTCACAACCCAGTTCTAGTGGGGAAGGAAAATCAAAACCAAAGAGGTTTGCATTTATTTATCATTGTTTTTATTATTAAAAAGTACGGTGAATTGGCAGTATCGGTAGAGGGTCGGATGCTATGCTTTGCAGCATAGAGTTACGGCCCTTTATGATCTGAGTTTGAATCCCGCCGAAGTTAACTTTGCCTTTCATCCTTACGAGGTCGATAAAATAAAGCACCAGTAACATACTGGGGTCAATTTAATCGACTTTCCCCTTCCCCAAAATTACTGACCTTGTGCCTATACTAGAAATCATTATTATTAATAATAATTATGGTCCTTGCCATTCTGAGTTCAAATCTCGCCAAGGTTTACTTTGCCTTTCATCCTTCCGGGGTCAATAAAATAAAGTACCAGTAATGCACTGGGTAATTGCTGGCCTTGTGCCAAAAGTAGAAACAATTATTATTAATACTAATTGTTTCTACTTTTGGCACAAGGCCAGCAATTATTCCAGTGCATTACTGGTACTTTATTTTATCAACCCCGTAAGGATGAAAGGCAAAGTTAATCTCGGCGGGATTTGAACTCAGACCATAAAGGGGTGTAACTCTATGCTGCAAAGCATGACGTCCGATACTGCCAATAATATTAATAATTTATTGCCCTTTACGTTCTGAGTTCAAATCCTGTGAAGGTTAGCTTTGCCTTTCATCCTTACAAGCTTTATAAAATAAAGCACCAGTCATGCAAAGGGGTTGATTTGATCGGCTTTCCTTTTCCTTTCAAATTGCTGGCCTTGTACCAAAATTTGAAACAATTATTATTAATAACTAGCAGAAAAACCCCCCTTCAGGTGGTTTTTCTGCTAACATGTGTAGTGTGTATATTGATATTATAAGCAAATATATATGCATGTAGATATGATACATCAAATGAAATCATAATTGACAATATGCACAGTGTTACACTGTCTTCTGTAATCAGTAAAGTTATCCATGATACATTAAAAACAGACGATATTATATATAATAAACTAGAATGTTATGAAAACAGAAAAGGACAAAATTAACAACGGAAATATAAACCTTATATAACGATGCAAATATATGAACATTTACATAAGCGATGTAATAAGTGTTATCATATAACAGACGCTAACTGAAAGTGTTGACATTTTAAAATTTTAAAGAAGTGAATGTTAAAATAAGCAATACTTTATATATAAGGATATTTATGTTTAATCAAGAGCTACGAAATTTAGTAGATAAATTACATAATATTCATTAATTATTTATTCAAAGTAATCCAACTTATTTTACTAACGGTATAAAAAAAATATAAAACAGACGCCGTCCCGCACTACTCCTTTTATTATATTATAGATAATAATAATAATGTTGTTGCTACTGGAGGAGTGTGGTAGATAGGCAATATTCATAGAGCATCAGACAAAATACATTTGTAGTATTTGTCGCTAGCTCATAAAATGGTTATAGGGATGATGATGATGATGAGTGAGACCTTTATTTTATCTTCAATTATATTTTTGTCTTTTGATCATAAATTTTAGGAAGAAATTGGATGACAAACTGTTTGAACGAGAACTTAAGTTGGCAATGGAGATGTCTATGCAGGAAATTGGCAGCACCAGCTCCAAAGAAGAACTTCAGGATAATGATACTAGTGATTTTCAAGATACTCCACAGAAGAATTCTGCATCAGAACGAGTGGAATCTTTGAAATTATCTCGACATGACATCCATTCACCACCCAAGTCTCCATGCTGCATGTCTCCCCCATTATTGCTCAAAGAAGATGACAAATGCATCCTCGCTAAGGATTCTGTTAAACAATCTACCATGCCTTGTAAGTATAAACAAATTGAGAATTAATTCTGTAGAGAAATATTGTATTTAATCATGCTTTAACTCTTGATACAATAAAAAACCCTGGTTCAACGATACAAAATGGATGGTTTATATTTATCCTAATTGTTTCTACTTTTGGCACAAGGCCAGCAATTACCCAGTGTATTACTGGTACTTTATTTTATCGACCCCGTAAGGATGAAAGGCAAAGTTAACCTCAGTGGGATTTGAACTCAGAATGGAAAGGGCCGTAACTCTTTGCGTCAAAGCATGGTGTCCGACCCTCTACCGATACTGCCAATCCACCGCCCTATCATAATATTATGTAAGAAGCTTTGCTAAGTGAAGTTCTAAATCAGAAACCATTATTAAGCTGGTTTGGAACTTAGCAAATTTATGATAAATAAGGGCAGTGGATTGGAAGTATCGGTAGAGGGTCGGATACCATGCTTTGCCTTTCATCCTTACGGGGTCGATAAAATAAAGTACCAGTAATACACTGGGATAATTGCTGGCCTTGTACCAAAAGTAGAAACAATTATGATAAATATAAACCATCCATTTTGTATCGTTGAACGAGGGTTGTTGTTTTTTTTGTATCAAGAGTTAAAGCATGATTAAATACAATATTTCTTGGCACTTCTTCACTGATCCTTTTTCACTATCATCTGTATGCCCCTCACCAACAATCATTTTCTCTTTCATCATCTTTCATCATCTTTCATCATCTTGGTCTTCCCCTTTTGCTACATTTCTTCCCCCTTCCACATTTATTTCCAACATTCATCCTTCATCATCATCATCATCATCATCATCATCAACGTTTAACGTCCGTGTTCCACGCTTGCATGGGTTTGGACGGGGGTAGTCCCACTTGAGGCAAGAGTGATTGTCTTGCTCGCATAGGACTGTCTGGCAGGTTTTCTACAGTTGGATGCCCTTCCTAACACCAACCACATTTACAGTGTGGGTCTGGGAGGTTTTTACCGTGTTGCCTACACGGCCACATTACAGCGTGGACTGTGTGTTTTTTTGTCGTGACACCTACACGATCTCATTTGTTTCGGCCTGGATGGTGTGGCACCAACATAACTTTACATAGAACGGGGTGGGGGTGGGGTGGGGGGGGGGGGGTATTTTGTTAGAGATGCCTACTGGCTGTAGTAGGTTTTACTATGTATTTAGGTAAGGCGGGTCTTCTCTGTTACTGAGTACCGCCAAAGGTCTCGGTCCAGTGACATTGTCTTGGAGAGGTGTAAGTGTGTGAGGTCGGAGTTTATCAGCTCGTCCCAGGTTTTCCTAGGTCTGCCTATTCCGTGGCTACCGTCTATCTTTATTGCCCTGCACTTTGTTATACAGCTATCGACTTTCATGCGCATCACGTGTCCATACCAACGTAGCCTTCTCTCGAGTAAACAACATCTGATCCCTCTTATTTCTAATTTTTTCCTTAGTTCGTTTATGCTTTGCCGTTCACGTATATTACTGTTACACATCCAGCGGAGCATGCAAGCTTCGTTCCTCTCTAGTCTGCGTATATCCTCTGCACACAATGCCCAGGTCTCACTGCCATGCAACATTGCTGTTCGTATGTAGGCATCGTACAACCTGCCTTTCATTTTTAGGGAGAACCCTTTAGCAGCTAATAGTGGTATAAGCTCTCTGAACTTTTTCCAACCAGTTCTGACTCTAGCTACTGTACTTTCAGAGCACCCTCCCCCACTGCTGATTTTATCACCCAGGTAACGGAAACTGTCCACTATTTCTATAGAACCGTCTGCGCAATTGAAAGAGCTAGTATTTTGTGGGCACTTGCTGCTACTTATTGCACCAGAGCACCGGCCACATGTAAAATCTATGTTCTTAGTTAGCTTACCTGTGATCCCACTACATCTTTTATGCACCCATACTTTGTATTTAGGACATAAAATGGAGTTTCTACCTACGCCTTTCCTACACACCGAGCACGACCATTTCCCAGAAGGGACCGCCGCCTTATTTTCTTTCCTACAAACTAGAACTTTAGTCTTAGCCAGGTTAATTTTAAGGCCTTTTGATTCTAGGCCGTGCTTCCATGTTTGGAATTTCTTCTCTAGCTCGGCCATTGATTCCGCTATGAGTGTCAGGTCGTCTGCGTATAGGAGTTCCCATGGGCAGCCGGTCTTGAACTCCTCTGTTATAGCCTGAAGGGCAATAATAAATAGTAGGGGGCTGAGAACAGAGCCCTGATGGACGCCAACTTTTACGCTAAACTCTTCACTATATTCGTTGTTAATTCTAACCTTGCTGACTGTTTCTTTATACATGGCTTGTATAGCTCTCACAAGCCATTCGTCAACACCTAGTTTTCTAAGAGCCCACCAGATAATGGAGCGGGGGACTCTGTCGAAGGCTTTCTCCAAGTCGACAAAAGCTAAGTAGAGGGGTTTACCTTTAGCTAGGTACTTCTCCTGTAGTTGTCGTACAATGAAAAGAGCGTCTGTGGTACTTTTGCCTGACACAAACCCGAACTGCATTTCATCTAGGTCAATTCTCTCTCTGATTAGTTGTGCTATTACTTTTTCCGTGACCTTCATGACCTGGTCGATTAATTTAATGCCTCTATAGTTACTCCTATCTAGGGCGTCTCCTTTACCCTTATAACAGTTAACGATGATGCTGCTATGCCAGTCCTTCGGAACAACCCCATTCTGTACGACTTGGTTAACTATGCGGGTGACCATGGTGTGTCCCACCGTGCCAGATGCCTTCAGCATCTCAGCAACTATTTCCGAAGGCCCAGCCGCCTTACCCGTCTTCATATCCTTGATTGCCTTACTTATTATACTCCCCTCGACTAACACTGCTGGTCCCTCTATTGGGTCGATATGGGGGAGACTGTCTTTCTCCCATTTATTCTCCTCATTTAGTAGCCTTTCATAGTGACACTTCCAAGCTACCTTCTTATCAGCGTCGGTGATGGCAAGTATGCCATCATCGTTAAGTACACACTTCTCCCCGACAATATCACGGTTTTCCTTGACACATTGCCTAGCAATCCTGAACACCTCACGTTTTTGGTCATCGCGTTGTAGAACATGCTTGAACTTTCTTTCCTCAGCTTCCCTTCTTGCTAAGTACACTTGTCTCCTAGCTTCCCTCCTGGCCACTTGATAGTCTTCTCTACTTCCCCCATCCCGCCATACTTTCCAAGCCTGCTTTTTGGCCTTAATTGACCCCTCCACCTTACTGTTCCACCACCATGTTACTCTCCTCCTGCCTACAGGCCTGCTCCAGCCACAGACTTCGTCTGTCGCCAACAGCAGGTTTGCTTTCAGAAATTCCCACTCTCCCTCTATATTGTCCGACTCTAAATGTTCTTCCTTACTGTCGAAAGCATCAAGTAATATGCTTTGAAATTTATTCCTGGCTGTGGGGTCCTTTAGCTTCCATATTTTTCTCCTGAGGATAGTCCTCTTCTGCTGTCGAGTACGTCTCGTCCTGACTATGAGGTCGCTAATTATCAGTCTATGTTGGGAGGTGCATTCTTCATGGGGGAGGGATTTAGTGTTTACAACAGACACTCTGTCACGTCTTCTGGTAAGGATATAATCTACCTGGCTTGTGTGTTCCCCGGATCTATAGGTGATCAGGTGATTGTCACGTTTTTTGAAGTTAGTGTTACAGATAGTTAGGTTATTTGCATCACAGAATTCCAGGATTCTGGAGCCTTCCTCATTTCTAGTACCAAACCCATAGCCTCCATGGATTTCATCGTAGCCATCACAATATTGTCCAACGTGACCATTTAGGTCGCCTGCAATAATTATATAGTCACTGTCGGATATTTGGGAGGTAGTTAGCATCAGTGTCTCATAGAATCTGTCTTTTATAGTGCCGGGCAGTCCGGATTGGGGTGCGTACGCAGATATTACTGTCACCGTAGTTCTATTGAGGACAAGTCGTATTTTAATTATTCTGTCGTTCACTCTATTTACGTCTATTATCTTATCTGCCCACTTTTCTGCTACCATGATTCCTACTCCACCCAGCCCATCGTCGTTTCCCACCCAGAAAAGCTTATAGCATCGTTTTTTACCCTCAATGAATCTAGCAGACCCACCCCTCCACCTGGTCTCTTGAATACAACAAACATCGACCTCCTTACGTTCAAGCATTTCTACAACCTCGTACATAACCCAGCTGTCTCATTTTATTTCTCTTCATAACATTCGTCACTGGTTCTATTTCCATCATCCTATAATCATAGTAATCTTTGTTGTATTAATGACCATGAAATCAATAGGTCAACGTCGTAAACCTCCTGCTCCTTGTATATCATCCCATATACAATACATGTTTCAACTGTTTCATTTCCTTTATACAAAAGTGAAGGTATGCAGCCTAGTAGTTTGGGTCTTTGCCTTATGATCACACTGCCATGGGTTCAATTCCTAGATAAGGTGGCATATTATGTCCCTCAGCAAAACACTTCACATTCTGTTATTCCCGCCAGTCTACTCAGTTTAAAATGAGTACCAGCAGCTGCAACAGGGATTTATCCTTGCAAAGGATTGGCATTCTCTTCAGGGCTGAATTTTGTACTCTCAGTCACTTAGTGCTAACGAAACTGGTATAATCTCTGGCCTGATGAGCCCCAAGGATTGGAACTAACTTTAACTATATTTTTTTTAAATATTTCTACTTTCTTTGTCTGGTTTTGCAGCCCTTCCCCGTGCTCCAGCTATGAAAGGTCCATCTGATGAAATAGAATATCTAGGTACAGTTACTGATGATGAAGATTTAAAAAAAAAGGTTCAGCATCGGAGAACTTCTGGTCGAACTGCACGGAAAAAAATTCAGTTGGAACCGGATTCAAGTGAAGATGAAGCAAGTTCTGAATTTGAAGAAGCTGATGAAGAAAATGGTAAATTTAACCCTTTTGATACCTAAAACCTTCTATCATATTTTACTGAAGTCAACTATACTTTTCATCCTTTCTAATAAAGTACTAGTGTGTTTTGAGTTCAAATCCCACCACCTGTCATAAAGCTGTGACACTTCTACGAGGAGTTGTAACCAGCAAATAGTATCAGTAATGTAAAGACGAATGGAAACACATACTGTATATACTCGAAGATAAGCCAATCCAAATATAAGCTGACCCCTATTTTATGTCTGAGAAATAGGCAAAAATTCAAATTCCATTTATAAGTCAGGGCAGGTAATCAACACATTATGTTTAGATGGTGCAGTTTCAAAATCCTCATGAGTAGAGAATATATTTATTGAATTTTAATATTTTGATATTTTGAATGTTTTTAAGTGTCATTTAAAATATAGTTTTTGTTTCACAACTCTATTATGTAATGATGTTTTACCAATTTCCAACCATTTGGCGTTAGGAAGGGCATCCAGCCGTAGAAAATCAGTCAAAAGCACCCTTATATGAGCGAGACACGGTCACCCAACCCAACTTGCCTCTAAATGGGACCCGTCTAACCTATGCTAGCGTGGAAGATGGATGTTAATCAATGATGATGATGATGATTTAAAGGCTATAATCATTCAAAACAAATAAAAAATAATAGGAAATACAAAATTTCACAATGAAAGTGAAACCAGTGTAGTAATATTTACCTCCAAAAATGAAAATATTTTAGCACCTTCATTTACATAAAATTTTGAAGTTGGTGAAAATTGTTGTTTCAAAAGGCTTTACTTTTACTCTACTCATTTACCTGGTGGTGGCCATGCTGGAGCACTGCCATTACTTGCATGTTCCAATTTATTGCAAAATTTCTTTTCTCTGTATTTTTAATTTATTAGATAGCGATGAAGAATTTGAAGAAGACTGTGACTATGGCAAGAAATATGGAAAGAAAAATAAGAAAGGAGCAGCAAAAAATGTTAAGACAAAAAAAGATAACAACAGTGTAAATAAGAAGTCATCAACAGGTATTGTTATCATCACTATTATAGCAACACTAACACCACCACCACCATCACTATTATAGCAACACTAACACCACCACCACCATTACTATTATATACCACCACCACCATCACTATTATAGCAACACTAACACCACCACCACCATTACTATTATATACCACCACCACCATCATCACTATTATATAGCAACACCACCACCACCACCATCACTATTATATAGCAACACCACCACCACCACCACCATTGTCACTATTATATATCACTACCACCACCACCACCATCATCACTATTATATATCAACACCACCACCATCATCATCACTATTATATATCACCACCACCACCACCACCACCATTATATATCAACACCACCACCACTATATAACAACTCCGCCACCACTACTATATATCAACACCACCACCACTATATAACAACACCATCAACACCACTACCACCACCACCGTCAAGATTAGTTAAATGATATAAATTATATTACTATTTCAGTGAAACGCAAACAGACTGTCATTAAATCTCCATCATCGTCAACATCATTATTATCATCATCATCATCACCGTTGTCAACACCATCATCGTCCTCCAGAAAAGGGATACCAGAGAGTAGTAAAAGCTCATCTTCACAACCTTCCAGTTCACTAATGCCTCCTCAGACTACAAGCACAGACACAACCAAAGTAGCTTCAGCAACTGTATCTGGAAGATCTCAAACATCAGAGCCTTCACATACTTCAGTCAAAAAGCCATTAGTGCCACAACCTCAAATATCTAATTTGAGTTCACCTTTATCATCAAAGTTACCCATCAAACAACAGATTTGGAACCCTCCTGGTAAGTTTCTAGTTTTATTATGTATTAGGTGATCCTGTGGTAATTCCACAGTTTAATTAGAAACAACCACCAAGTATTAAAGATCAATATTATATTTTATTTATAAGTTCTATCTCTCTCTATATATATATCATCATCATCATCAACGTTTAACGTCCGTGTTCCACGCTTGCATGGGTTTGGACGGGGGTTTTCCCACTTGAGGCAAGAGTGATTGTCTTGCTCGCATAGGACTGTCTGGCAGGTTTTCTACAGTTGGATGCCCTTCCTAACACCAACCACATTTACAGTGTGGGTCTGGGAGGTTTTTACCGTGTTGCCTACACGGCCACATTACAGCGTGGACTGTGTGTTTTTTTGTCGTGACACCTACACGATCTCATTTGTTTTGGCCTGGATGGTGTGGCACCAACATAACTTTACATAGAAGGGGGCGGTGGGGGTGGTGGGACGGGGTGTAGTAGGTTTTACTTTGTATTTAGGTAAGGCGGGTCTTCTCTATTACTGAGTACTGCCAAAGGTCTCGGTCCAGTGACATTGTCTTGGTGAGGTGTAAGTGTGTGAAGTCGGAGTTTATCAGCTCGTCCCAGGTTTTTCTGGGTCTGCCTATTCCGTGGCTACCGTCTATCTTTATTGCCCTGCACTTTGTTATACAGCTATCGTCCTTCATGCGCATCACGTGACCATACCAACGTAGCCTTCTCTTGAGTAAACAACATCTGATCCCTCTTATTTCTAATTTTTTCCTTAGTTCGTTTATGCTTTGTCGTTCACGTATATTACTATTACACATCCAGCGGAGCATGCAAGCTTCGTTTCTCTCTTTTCTGCGTATATCCTCTGCACACAATGCCCAGGTCTCACTGCCATGCAACATTGCTGTTCGTATGCAGGCATCGTACAACCTGCCTTTCATATATATATTTAGGTTTGTTGGTTCACCACTGGATAGAATTGGTCATTCCGTATGGTCAATCTCGATGTAATATTATGGAGAGTACTCAACATAATGCAGTTCACCCGTCTTCATTTGTGTAGTTGGTGGTGCGAGTATGGAGTTAATTATTATAAAATAACAGCAGGCTGGACTGGTGTAAATCCTTGAAAGGTTTATTATACTATGATCACTTCAATGACCGGGTTCCATATGAATCCGGTGATATCATCAGGTATTCGAAATATAACAAAGGAACATAGCAGATAAAAAATTATATATATATATATATATATAAAAAATTATATATATATATATATATTTATATACATTTCACATTACTCCAGTTTACTCAGTTGTAGAAATGAGATGATAGTGACTGTGGTCCCTATCATTCCACTGCAAAGTGGTCGTGGAGGTGCCACGGCAAAAAAGCACCCAGCACTCACTGTAAATGAGGTTGGTGTTAGGAAGGGCATCCAGCTGTAGAGATCAAGCCAGAATCAGTTCCCGTATGAGCAAGACAAGGTCAGCCGACCGGACACTGCCCACAACAGGACAACCCGTCTAACCCATGCTAGCGTGGAAGAACGGACGTAAAAGGGTGATGATGATGATATATATATACACAGTTGTACCCCCGGTATTCATGGGGGTTAGGTTCCTAGAGCACCTGCAAAGATTAAAAAAACGTGAATATTGGACGTGGTCCATAAATATGCCTATAAACGTCAAAATATAGCGTAAAATATAGGTCGGCAAATGCAGTATATTGTTATTAATAATTTAGCGTTAAAAAGCGTGAAAAAATACATTGCTACAAAACAGGCCATACAAAAATCGCAGATATTTACGATTCCATGAATATGCGGTTGTTTCCACAAACAATTATTAGTTAGGTTCTAAGGAAAATTCTGCGAATAACCAGGACCGTGATGCTGGTGCTACATTCATCATCATCATCATCATTTCATTTTACGTCCGCTTTTCCCTGCTTGCAAGGGTGGGACGGGAACTGATTCTGGCTTGATTTCTACAGCTGGATGCCCTTCCTAACACCAACCTCATTTACAGTGAGTGCTGGGTGCTTTTTTGCCGTGGCACCTCCACAACCACTTTACAGTGGAATGATAGGGAACCCAGTCCCTATCATCTCATTTCTACAGGTGAGTAAACTGGAGCAATGTGAAATAAAGTGTCTTGCTCAAGGAAACAACACATCACCCAGTCTGAGAATTGAACTCACAACCTTTCGATTGCAAGGCCAATGCTCTAACCACTAAGCCATGTGCCTACATTGTATGTATATATATCAAAATGAAAAAACGGGTTTAAATACTCATGTTAATATCCTGTAATTAATTGTTTCTACTTTTGACACTAGGCCAGCAATTACACAGTATATTACTGGTACTTTATTTTATCGACCCCATAAGGATGAAAGGCAAAGTTGAATGTGCTCAAAGTATAAGCACTGGGCTCTTTACAATGCAATATATAGAAGTTTAAGTTTATTTTTCGTATCTCCAAACTTTTCGGTTTGCATGAGATTTGTATATATACGTGTGTGTGTGTATATATATGTATATACATATATAGAGATATATGTATATATATATATATGTATTTGTGATATAAATTTGTGTGTATAGCCATTTAAATATATATATATATATATGTGTATGCGTATAGCCGTATGTATATATATATATATATATATATATATAGTGAAAGAGTGAAGAATAACGTGGTCAACAGTACAAAAAGGGTTTTATTTACAGTATTAACAATTGTTTAATTGATTAAGTTGTCTAAAAATTGCTAATCACTTGAAGTTGTGTCACTAAATTTTAAATACAATGTATGCTTAACTAAATCATCAGAAAAACTGATTAAAATTATACACAGCGCTGTATGATAACCACTCCCTCATGAATATATTATCGAGCAGTCAAGGGGCGGACGGAGGCTCCGTAAGCCGTAGTGTAGGCAATCCATCTAGGAGAGCTACCACTCCAAATATATTTGTGCGGGGTAGAGAAGTCCCCTCAGTCCAGTAAGACAACTTCCCTAGTGCTGGTGGCACGAATAAAAGCACCCAGTCCATGCTGTAAAATGGAGGGGTGGATAGGGCCCCTGAGTCCAGTAAGACGACCTCTCTAGTGCTGGTGGCACGAATAAAAACACCTAGTCCATGCTGTGAAATCGAGGGGTGGATAGGGCCCCTGAGTCCAGTAAGACGACTTCTCTAGTGCTGATGGCACGAATAAAAACACCTAGTCCATGCTGTGAAATCGAGGGGTGGATAGGGCCCCTGAGTCCAGTAAGACGACCTCTCTAGTGCTGGTGGCACGAATAAAAGCACCCAGTCCATGCTGTAAAGTGGTGCTGGTGTTAGCAAGGGCATCCAACCAGTATATATAAACTATGAACACAACAAATGAAATTTGCAACAACTGCGTAAACAGCAATAACACTAGCCATGTTAGGGCTGCACACAGTAGTGGGGTGGTTAGTGAGGCCATGTGTGAGAACCCCACGACCGTCATCAAGCAATCGCACAACAGGAAAAAGAACGAGACGTCGCATCTCAGAGTTGCCACACTTAATGTTGGCACTCTAACAGGTAGATCTGGTGAGATAGCGGAGATGCTGAAGAGAAGGCATGTGGATGCGTGCTGTGTGCAAGAGGTGAGATGGAGAGGTGCCTCTGCAAGACTAATCGCAGGCAAACATCGTAGTTATAAGCTTTTCTGGGTGGGTAATGATGATGGGTTAGGTGGGGTGGGCATATTAGTGGCTGAGAGATGGATCAATAAGACAATAGAGGTAGTTCGAGTTAATAATCGAATAATTAAGCTTAGATTAGTTGTAGGCAAGAGACTACTGACAATCATCTCTGCCTATACTCCCCAGGCAGGCCTAGGTAAAGAAGAGAAAAACTGCTTTTACAAGCAACTTTTACAAACAGCCTCAATGACAGAGGACAAAGATATTGTTATGCTAGCAGGGGACTTCAGTGGTCATGTTGGACAGCTCCAAGGTGGTACACTGGGGTACATGGTGAGCACAGTTACGGCTCAAGAAATGAAGAAGGAGTGAGGCTTCTTGAATTTTGTGATGCAAATGCACTAACCATTTGCAACACTAACTTCCAGAAGCCTACCAACCACCTAATAACCTACAAATCAGGCGAGCACATAAGCCAGATTGACTTCCTGCTAGTTAGACAGCGAGACAGACAGATGGTGTCAAATACTAAGTCATACCCCGGGAAGAATGTACCCCACAGCATAGGTTAGTCGTTAGTGACATCTCAGTAAGCAAGAGAAAGAATGAGACATACAGGAAGGTGTGGAAAATATAAATTAAAATATAAATTTAGCAAAGCCCTTCAAGGTGTGTATGACGAAAAAGAAGACGATTTAGTGTTGTATGACATAGATGATAACTGGAATTTCTTGCGTGACAACTTACTGCAGGCTACTGAAGAAACTTGTGTTTGGGGCAGAGCTTCAACCAGGCAGAGAGTGACCTGGTAGTGGAACAGCACAGTAGAGACAAAAACAGCCATTAGAGACAAAAAGACTAGCATGGAAGGCTTGGAAAAATGGTGGGAGTAGAGAAGGATACACAGCTGCTAAGAGAGAAGCTAGACGTCAGGTGTACTTAGCACGCAGGGAGGCTGAGAGTAGGAGGTTTGCCAATGTTCTGCGATGGGAAGATCAGAGGCGTGCGGTGTTCCACATTGCAAGGCAGGTGTCAATGCAAATCAGAATGTTGTTGGAGATAAATGTGTCCGGAATGATGCCGGTGTACTTAGTGTCACGAATGATTAAAAAAAGAAGGCCTGGAAATGTCATTATGAGAGACTGATGAATGTGGAGAACGAATGGGAGAGAGAGAAATTACCTCCAGTAGACCCGACAGAGGGACCAGCTATTGAGATTGACGAATATAGGGTACAAGAGGCAATTAAGGAAATGAAGAATGGTAAGGCTGCTGGACCATCGGGGATAGTTGCTGAGATGCTGAAGGCATCAGGAGAAGTAGGCACTAAACTGGTTGCACGCATCATCAATCAAGCTATATATGGTGGTGTCACACCCAAAGACTGGTGCAGCAGTATTCTCATAAATAGCTACAAAGGTAATGGAGATGCTCTGGAGAGGAGCAATTATAGGGGCATAAAGCTGTTGGATCAGGTTATGAAAGTGGCAGAGAGAATATTAGCGCAACTGATTTAAAAAAGGGTCAAATTAGATGAGATACAGTTTGGTTTTGTGCCTCGGAAAAGTACAACAGATGCCCTCTTCTTAGTGAGGCAACTACAAGAGAGGTTCTTAGAGAAGAATAAGCCACTATACTTAGCTTTTGTTGACTTAGAGAAGGCCTTTGATAGGGTACCCTGATCTGTCATCTGGTGGTCCCTAAGGAAACTAGGTGTAGAGGAATGGCTTGTGAGGACAGTGCAAGCTATGTACAGGGGTGCTGTCAGTAAAGTGAGAGTAGGAATGGAGTTTAGTGAGGAATTCCAGATACAAGTAGGTGTACATCAGGGTTCGGTCCTCAGCCCGCTCTTGTTCATTATAGTCCTCCAAGCCATAACAGGAGTTTTAAGACTGGCTGTCCATGGGAACTTCTCTATGCTGATGATCTGGTTCTTATTGCAGAATCAGTAGAGGAACTAGAGAATAAATTCTGGCTATGGAAACAGCAGTTGGAATCAAGAGGACTGAGAGTGGACATAGCTAAGACAAAAGTGTTGATGAGTAGAAAAGAGGACAAAACTCTGATTCCGTCAGGGAAATGGCCATGTTCGATATGTAGGAAAGGAACTGGCGTAAATTCTATAAAATGTATGCAATGCAGATCTTGGGTACACAAGAAGATGTGGGATAGCAGGCAAACTAACAGTACTACGTATGCAGTAGATGTACAGGGAAAGTTGGTAGTAGTAATCGCAGTGATAGACACATTTTTCCAATGCAGGTGGGTTCTATAGAAGTGGTTGATAACTTCCGGTCTAGGTGATCAGATTAGCATGGGAGGGGGGGTGTTCCGAGGCCATAGCATCTAGAATAAGGACGGGTTGGAAGAAGTTTAGGGAGCTGCTTCCTCTGTTGACACAAAAGGGTTTCTCCCTGCGTACGAAAGGACGGTTATATGATGCCTGTGTGAGATGTGCGATGCTGCATGGTAGTGAGACATGGGCAGAGGATATGCGATGGCTGGAGAGAAATGAAGCAAGCATGCTCCGTTGGATGTGCAATGTCAATGTACGTGAATGACCAAGCATAGACGAGTTGAGAAAGAAACTGGGTATAAGAGGGATAAGTTGTGGTGTGCAGGAGAGAAGACTGAGATGGTATGGACGTGATGCGCATGGAGGATGACCGCTGGGTAAAGAAGTGCCAAGAAATCCCAGAAGAAGGAAGACGCAGTAGAGGTAGACCACGCAAAACATGGGCGGAGGTGGTGAGAGCAGACCTCAGATTGCTGAAACGCACGGAGGAGATGACGAAGGACCGTGATATGTGGAGAGATGCTGTGCTGAATAGGACCCGTCCAACCCTTGCAAGCAGGGAAAAGCGGACGTAAAATGATGATGATGATGAAATGAACACACAAAGAAGTGTGTTTTGAATTACAAGGGATGAAAACCACTATAGTGCAAAAATGGTAAAATACATAATAACCGGAAAAAGTGAATTAAAATGAACTAACCATTTCAATAACTATTAAACTCCTGGACAAATTACAGATACAGTTTGTTTTGCCTAAAGTTAGTGACTGTATCATAAAGTCTCATGGTTTTCATCCCTTGAAATTCAAAACACACTTCTTTGTGTGTTCATTTCTATATATTGCATTATATATATATATATATATATATATATATGTGTGTGTGTGTGTGTAATATGTGTGTATATATATATATACAAAAATATATGTATATATATGACAATCTAGGATTTAAGAGTTAAAACTCTTTGGCATTGCTACTATGACAATGATTCCCACCACCGCCACTTTATCTTTTTCTCTCTCTTACCATCCCTTTTCCATAAAGACTTGTTACAATGTGGGATTAAAAAAAATTCCACCACTACTACCACAACAACCCCTCTCTCTCTTTCTTTCTCTCTCACACACACACAAACACACTTACCATCCCGTCTCCAGTGTAACCAACGTTTTACATGAAATAAAATTATAGATCCAATAATATAGATCCTGTAGTTCATTGAAGGTAGGAGGTTCTTTCTGTGCTACGTATACCTGATATCTCATATAGTTTTTATATATTAAATTAGTCACTAAGTAGCTGAAGTATACTATAGGTTCAGGTATGGCTGTGTGATTAAGGAATTTGCTTTTCAACTATGTGATTTCGGGTTCACTCTCTTTGTATGGAATCTGGATAGGTGTCTTTTAGTGGATGATTTCCTTGGTCTAATCTAATGATCGGCTCCTTTCCATTATATTATACTAGCTGAGGTACCCAGCTTTACCCGGGAGAACAATTAAGAGAACACAGATAAAAGAGAAAACGACTGTATTGGATGTGTTGTCTGGTTTACAGTATGAGGTGAGACCGTAATGTGTGTGTGTGAGAGAGACATACAAAAAACAATCATAAAACTTCCTTATTTGGCTGGGGGAGTAAACTGCCGATTAAATTGTAGCATTTGCCTTGGATTTTAAATGTGAAATAACCATAGTCAGTATGATCTTTTTCAGCTCCAAAGGATGTTATCTAAAACGCAGTTAAAACCGATTCTAGACTTTTGTTGGATGTCTCTCTCTCTCTCTTTAGATGTGTGTGTAGTTTTTGTGTGATTCAACCAACCAACCAACCAGCCAATAAACATCTCTCTTTTATATTGATTTTAATGTTTTTTTGTTTTTTTCAGTGAAAGTCAGTAATAGTGATCGTACTTCCAGTTTGAAGGTTGTCTCTCCTCCAAGTGGGATTCGTATTGGTCTTTCCCGCAACCAAAAAGTAAAACCCCTGCATCCGACAGTGAAAGCACAGCACTGATAGAGCATATACATTCTTACATACATACATACACACACAGACATCCACTCATTCATACATATATGTGTATGTATATATATATGTGTGTGTGTGTGTATATATATAATTTTACCTCCACTTCTGTACACACACATACACACTCACATGTCAAGTCACTCTGATCTTTTAGATGATTGCAGTGGTGCCAGACTTAAGTAGGAAGAAAGAAAACTCAGCTTAAGTAATCATATACCAGCTTCCTCATTTGATAACAGAAAGTAATAACTCAACGTTCTATCATAATCACATCATCACACTCACTTGTACACGTATAGAATACACATATGTATATAAAAGTTTGCATTTATGTATGTGTGAGTGTGTATATCTATCTCTCTCACTCTCTCTCTCTATATATATATATATATATTTATGTATATGGCTGCTAAACAACAGAAGTATATGATAAAGTTGTATCTAATCTATATATCATCATCATTGTTTTTTACATCCGCTTTTCCATGCTTGCAAATATATATATATATATGTGTATATACACAGTATAAAGGTAACTGAGACTGTGTAAATTTATACACACCTTTACACATTCATACTTATATATTCTTTATATAGATACAACTTTATCATAGACTTCAGCTGCTTAATTCACAACTTAATATATATCTGAATTAACTGCCAACACATTACTACTATAAATGAGAAGTTATATAAACCCCTTGTTACGTATTTCCTTGTGGTTGATTAGATGATATACACACCTTCTGATGACCCAGCTAGGTTTTCAAATCGATTAAAGGTGTTTATTATTTTTCAATTTGCAGAGAAATACATATATTTGGCAGGTTTATATGTGTATATACTAAAAATGTGTAAATTTATATACACATTTATATTATCATCATCATCATCATCATCATCATCATCATCGTTTAACGTCCATATTCCACGCTCGCATGGGTTTGGACGGGAGTTTTCCCACTTGAGGCAAGAGTGATTGTCTTGCTCGCATAGGACTGTCTGGCGGGTTTTCTACGGCTGGATGCCCTTCCTAACACCAACCACATTTACAGTGTGGAACTGGGAGGTTTTTACCATGTTACCTACACGGCCACATTACAGCGTGGACTGTGTGTTTTTTTGTCATGACACTTACACGACCTCATTTGTTTCGGGCTGGATGTTGTGGTACCAACATAACTTTACATTGAAAGGGGTGGTGTGGATGGGGTGGGGGTAGTGGGACGGGGGTGTATTTCGTTAGAGATGCCTACTGACTAGTAGTATATATATATATATATATATGTGTGTGTGTGTATTTATATACGAGGGTCGGCTAAAAAGTTCATAGGCTGACCAAGTCCTTGGAAAGAAACAATGCAGTTATTAATAAGAAGAGTTGAAATTAATACATGCAAGATTTCACACATCTAGCATCACTTCTTCATAGTCAGCCTATCCCACCCTCGTATATATGTATGTATATGTGTGTGTGTATATATATATATATATATATATATATATATATATATATATATATATACACAAGATGGGAAAAACACTGAGACATGGAGACAATAAATGAAGAGAAAAACAAGGAACACAACATTGAACTTCTGGTCTTCACCTGTTCTTTTCAACAGAAGTGTTATTATTTTGTAAATATGCAGTAATATATTTGTTATATAATGAAAAGTTTGTTCTTTATTTTATAAAATTTCATATCTCCTCTGCTCCTTGTTAGTGTTGTATAAAATACACAGATAAAGCCACCATGATGCATGTAAGCAAGACATGGGTGATGAACATGGAACAACACAAGGTTGGAAACAAGAGAAATTGGAATGATCTGGTGGATGAGTGGAATATAGTTGTAAGAAGAGGAAAGACAAACAATAAATTGCAGCGGATGGTGGAAATAAAGCCAGTGATGAATGTTCTGGGAAAAAATGGAATGAGATGGGTGATGTGTTGAGGAAGGGTGAAAGTTACTGGATAAGAGGAGTAGAGCCAGTGATGAATGTTGTGAAGAAAAATGGAATGAGATGGTTGGATCATGTATTGAGGAAGTGTGAAAGATACTGGATAAGAGGAGTAGAGCCAGTGAGAAATGGAATGAGATGGTTGGATCATGTGTTGAGGAAGAGTGAAAGTTACTGGATAAGAGGAGTAGAGCCACTGATGAATGTTGTGAAGAGAAATGGATGGAATAAGATGGTTGGATCATGTGTTGAAGAAGGATGAATGTGACTGGGTGAGTGGAGTTATGAAAATAGAGCCAGTGATAAATGTTGTGAAGAGTAATGTAATGAGATAGTTGGGTGAGGTAATGCGTTGAGCAAAGATGAATGTAACTGGGTGAGAGGAATGATGGAAATAGAGCCAGTGATGAATGTTGTGAAGAGAAATGTAATGAGCTGATGAGGTAATGTGTTGAAGGATGTGACTGAGTGAGAGGAGTGGTGGAAAGAAGTGGAGGAAAAGGAAGACCAACAAAGACATGGCTAAACGTAATTGAGGAGAAAATGAAAGCCAACAAATGTAGTACCCCCCCCCCCCCCCCCAAAAAAAATAAAAAAGAATAATGATAATGAAAATTATTGTGTTCAGTGCTCAAGTGCATTATAACTCATCAAAGGTGCATATATAGTACATAGAATAATGTACAAATGTCAGGAAAGTGAACAGTGTATGAGTCATGATATACACACAGATGCGTGTGTATGGAGGGGGTATATCAGGTGTAGTGTTGGTGAATTTTGGGGACCATGGAAATCTTGAAGGTTTAACCATTTTCATTCCAAAACTGCAACAACTTTATGTTCCAAATGCTAATTAAATAACAAACAAACAAACAAGCATTTTAAGGCCACTTTCCTTGCTAAAGCAAAGTTAAGCTTTGTAGGTCCCATGACAAACTTTTTCGTTTCACCCTATCGTCAGCACCCCCCCCCCCCCACATCAAACCCATGACTTATTTCTTCCTCTATCTTTAGTTATGTTTCTTGGTCTTCCCCATCCACCACTTCCTACATTCATTTCCATCTATCCTCTGTTATATTATTAAATCTTTCCAAATTATAAATTATTTTCAAAATTTATTTGAACATCATTGGCATTTTTTATTTTTGTTAGTTTTTTTAAAGAAATATGGTAATAAAAGCATAGCTACTGACGATATGATCATTAGTTCCAACCTTATTAATATAGTTGTGAATGTCTTCATCTCCAACAAGGGAAATAACTCTGCTTGCTCTGGTTTGTTTGGCATGTGAAAGATTGTTGAGTAATAGAATGTTCCAACAAAAGCCATAATTGACATGAAAGGAAATATTTGAAAAACCCAGATATAATAATGGTTTCTGATTTTAGGGGAGGAGAAAGTAAATTAAATCGACCCCAGTGCATTACTGGTGTTTTATTTTATTGACCCTGTAATTGTTTCTACTTTTGGTACAAGGCCAGCAATTATCTCAGTGCATTACTGGTACTTTATTTTATCTACCCCGCAAAGTTTAACTCAGAACGTAAAGGGTCGTAACTCTGTGTTGCAAAGAAGGGGTGTCCGACGCTCTACCGATTCTGCTAATTCACATAAAAATTGTTTTTAACATAGATACAAGGCCAACAATTGTTTCATGGTGGAGTGATTAGCCATTTTGTTAGCATGTGATTTTTTAATAATTTTGTGGTGAGAGAAATAGCTAACGTAATAATGCCTTGTTAAAAAATCTCCGCGTACCTCATGTTGAACCTAGACGCATTGAGAATGCCACTGAATCTGCAAACCACGAAGTGATTGCCATTGGTGTGCCGGAAGACATAGTTGATCTTCAGGCATTTGCTGCCAGTTCATCCAAAGACTTGGGCTGTGCTCCCGCAAAGGGTGCTCTACGCCTTGGCTGACCAGGCCCGAAACCCAGGTTAATTAGACTGTCGTTTTCAAACTCGACTGAGGCACGTTCATACCTTGTAGCCTCTGATAAAGCTAGGCGTGAAAATCGAATTGCTTTCCGAACACGTCCTGGTCTTCCACCTGATGTCCACCCAAAGTTGCGTGCTGCAGCTTCCCTAAACCGCAGCTCGGCAGAACATGAAAGCTTCAGCCTACGAGATGATGGGCAGATATGGAAGTTTGTTAAGGCTGGCGAATCATGGAAAAGAGACACCAGCTGGTCTGAAAACACTGTACCCACAACAACTGACAATAAAGAAACTGAAAAAACTCTGGGAAACTAAATCAGAACAACCTGCCATCCCCTGCACATAATCATAGACTGGAATCAAAGTACAAATGGTTGTCCTTGAATGCACGTAGTCTATGCAATAAGATTCATCTTTTTGACTCCTACGTCAAAAGTATCAACCCGGACTTCATTACAGTCACGGAAACTTGGGCACATCCCTTACTCTGTGATGGGGTTTTCAGCATGACTGGCTACAACCTGTTTCGTAAAGACCGTATTAATCGTCGTCGTCGTGGTGTAATGGTCTACGTTCGGTCAAATCTGTCGGCAATTCCTTGTGCTGATTTGAACCAATCACAGCAGGAAATTTTTTTCTGCGATATACG
Organism: Eledone cirrhosa; assembly: GCA_964016885.1. Classification (NCBI taxonomy): domain Eukaryota; kingdom Metazoa; phylum Mollusca; class Cephalopoda; order Octopoda; family Eledonidae; genus Eledone; species Eledone cirrhosa. The sequence continues at coordinate 245,584,817 of OZ024742.1, forward strand.
TATGACCATGTCAACACTGCTACTTGGAGTCGTTTACCGTCCCCCAAATTACCATCAGGACACTCAACTTTGTGATATCCTCAGAGCTGCTGCCAGGAAGACAGCCACTTATGTTTTCATTGCAGGTGACTTCAATCACCCTGAGATTGACTGGGAGACCTTTCGTTGGCCGCCAAGTGCAAATGACCTCCTTGAGCTGGTGCTGGACTCGAGTTGGTCCCAGGTGGTCACCTCCCCAACGAGAGGTAACAACACTTTGGACTTACTCTTCACCACTACTCCTGAAACGGTCATTAGTGTTACTGCTGAGGAACCTTTAGGTGACTCTGATCATGCTATGATCATTGCCAATCTATCCCTCATGGGCAGTAACAAGAACCACAACCATCTCCAAACTGCTCACTTTGACTGGAATAAAGCAGACTGGAACTGTTACTGCACCGAGTTGCAACGGCCAAACTGGCTTGAGTTCTACGACTCTGGAGATGTCAACACTGTACTCCAGAACATCCTGAGCTCAATATGGACAGCATGTGCAGCATCGGTGCCACGTAAGCGGAAAAAACATCCCAAAAGCGCAATTTGGGAGACTGCAGCAGTCCGTCTTGCCAGAAAAGAACGGCGCAATGCTGAACGTGAGTACAAACTTCACAAATCAGACATTAATAGGAAGAGGCGAAATAGATCGTCCAACCACCTCAAACAGGTGACAAAAAAGGCAGTGCTTCAATTTGAGCAGCGCATAGCAACCAGCCCTGACAGTAAGGTGTTCTGGAAGTATGTTCACTCAAAGCAGAGGCCTCACTCTCCAGTTGGTCCTCTTCGCAATCCCCACGCAAGCCAGGTTACTGACGACCCCAAGGAATGCGCAGAGCTCATTGCTGAATGCTATGCAGGCATTTTCACTATTGAAGACCAGAGTGTACCATCTCCACCACCTATGACACCAGACTCTATTACAACCATGGAATTTACACCTGCAATGCTGCGACGTCACCTAAAAAATAAACACAACCATGCCTCTCCTGGTCTTGATGGTGTTACGTACCTGCTTCTTAAACGTGGTGGGTACTTCCTTCTACACCAGTTATCACGCTTCTTCGAATTCTGTCTGAACAACAGTGCTACTCCAGAACAGTGGAAAACTGCCAGTGTTATTCCTCTGTTCAAAAAGGGTGACCGCACATCACCTGTGAACTATCGTCCAGTCAGTCTTACTAGTTGCATCGCCAAACTGATGGAATCCTGTGTCAGAGAAACACTTTGGAACTTCTGGAGCTCTCACAGTCTTATCCGGCACTCGCAATTTGGATTTATCCCCAACTCCAGCTGCTGTGATCAACTTATTGAGTTTGTTGAAGACATCACCCGGATCACTGATGGCGGCTCATGGGTGGATGTTGTTTACCTTGACTTTGCGAAGGCCTTCAATTCTGTGCCACACAAAAGGCTTATGGCAAAACTCTCTGCAATGGGTGTGAAGGATGATCTTTTTAAATGGTTGAAGTTCTTCATTCTCAGTCGAAGAGAGGTAGTCACGGTTCTGGGACAGCATTCCTCACCATATGAGATGTCATCTGGTGTACCACAGGGATCTGTTCTTGGCCCCCTTTTGTTTGTGGCATATATTAATGACATAGATGCCAACTTAAGGAATGCCACAGTACTAAAGTACGCAGACGACATCAAGCTGTACCTTGAGATAAAAAGGACAGATCCTGAACACTATAGATCTTGCTTGCAGTCTGACCTGGACACAATGCAACAGTGGATCTCAGACTGGCAACTCAAGCTAGCTGTGAACAAGTGCACCACCATGCATTTTGGGAGTAAAAACCCAGCGTCCACATACTCCCTCCACAGCACTAATATCAAGAAGTCTTCCTGTGAATGTGACCTGGGTATTACGGTCAGCAGTGATTTGCGTTGGACGAGGCACGTCTCTAAAATTGTCAAGAGGGCCGAGGGTGTCTTAGCATCACTCAGCAAGACCTTTGTCAGCCGCTCTCCAGATATCTATTTAAGGCTGTATACAGCTATGGTGCGACCACACTTAGAATTTGCATCACCAGTCTGGAACCCCTATCTTGCTCAGGACATTGACCGCCTGGAAACTGTTCAGAGATGTGCAACCAAGCGAATACCCTCCATCAGGCATCTACCATACTCTGAGTGCCTTGCTTCCCTGGGCATGGATTCATTGAAGCTCCGACGCCTGGCAACTGACTTGGTAAACACCCACAAAATTGTTAACCATGTTGCCAACAACAACCCTGAGTACCTTTTCGATTTCCATGTGTCTAACACACGTGGACATGCCCACAAAGTAAGAAAACAGCACAGTTCCCATCACTTTCAGAAACATTTTTTCACGCTCAGAGTTGCTGAAGCATGGAACAGACTACCTGCATCAGTTGTTAGCTGTCGAGACACTGCATCCTTTAAGGCCTCCATGCTCCCCGAGATCCGCCAACACTACAGCTAACACATACAAACATGTACTTCCCTGACATTTGTGTATTATTCTATGTACTATATTGACGAGTTGTAGTGCACCTGAGCACTTTACACAATAATTTCATTATTATTATTATTTCATTATTATTATAATGGGTGAAACATGAATAATAATTGACTACAATTGTAGAGAGTAAAAGGGAGAGAAGTAGTGATAATGGTGATTGTGAAGTAGTAGTAATTGCATGGAGATACGGGTAATAACGTGTTTGATACTAACCCACCTCCTTGTTCTATGATACAAAACTGTTTGTTTTAACTCTTCTGATATCAACCCACCTCTTCTGGTTCTATGATATAAAATTGCTCATTTTAAGATGTTTATATTTAGATTATAAACTTCTATAGTTTTGTGTAAGGACCTTTATTAGATAATGTTCCAAACAGCAACTTAATGATGAAAAAGTTAAGCTGTATTACTAAATTCTTGATTATTTTTCAAAATTAATTGAGATACTTAAGATTATGTATTTTGTTAGAAATATGGTAACAAAAGGGTTAAAGTGTTTATATTTACCTTAAAAACCCTTCAATTATAATTTTACTCTTGTTAAATTATATTCTTAACATCAGCTTGTTAATGTGAAAATTAGTTATATTACAAATTCCTTCAAATTCTTGATTATTTTCAAACTTAATTAAAAATCATAAGCAGTATGTTTTGTTGGAAATCTGGTAACAGAAAGGTTAACCATTTGTTAATGACCCTAATCATGCCCAGACATCAGTTCACTAAGGCTGAGCCACCTCTCCCTCCTCAAACTACTTTATCAAAATGTAAACAAGTATGTACATAGGTAAACTCATTTAAATGACTCTACATAAACCCTTAAGAAGAGACTTCAGTTATGTCTAGGCCATGACAACCTCACTTGTGCTGGTGCCATGATAAAACACACCCAATGCATTCTGTAAAATTGTTGGTGTTAGGAAAACATCTAGCCATAGAAAACTTGCCAAACATAGGATTGAGAGAACTCTTCAGTTATGTGAATGGCACAACAACCCTTCTAGTGCTGGTGTCATGATAAAATGCACCCAGTACACTCAGTATAGTGTAGGAATACACATGAGCAAGATGCAGTCTCCAGCCCATCTGTGAGGGCAGTGACTTCGATTGAATGCTGACTTGGTCTGTGGCAAGCCATCCAACCTATGTTAGCAAAAACATGTTAAACGATGATGATGATTGTGATGTCCATTCTGTCAGGTGTTGTGACCAACAGATGTATATTAGCAATTAAAAATCTGATTGGGTTGATTGTGAGAGATGATAGCAACACATATACATGTATATAGGATTGAGTGAACTCTTCAATTGTATGAATAGCATAACAACCCTCCTAGTGCTGGTGTCATGATAAAATGCACCTAGTACACCCTGTATAGTGTAGGAATATACTGGCAACTGACTTGGTAAACACCCACAAAATTATTAACCATCTTGCCAACAATAACCCAAAGCACGTTTTTTAATTCTATGTGTCTAACATCCATGGGCAAAGTCAGAAAACAGCACAGCTCCCATGACTTTCGGAAACATTTTTTCATGCTCAGAGTTGCTGAAACATGGAACAAACTACCTGCATCAGTTGTTAACTGTCAGGACACTGCATCCTTTAATACCTCCATGCTTCCTGAAATTCACTACACTACACCTGATATTCCCCCTCCATACACATGTATGCATGTATCTGTGTGTATATCATGACTCATACTCTGTTTACTTTCCTTACATTTGTACATTATTCTATGTACTATACATGCACCTTTGATGAGTTGTAGTGCACCTGAGCACTACACAATAATTTCATTATTATTATTAAAGAAAGTATTATTATTATTATTACATATACGCAAACTAGAGAGGAACGAAGCTTGCATGCTCCGCTGGATGTGTAATAGTAATATACGTGAACGCCAAAGCATAAACGAACTAAGGGAGAAATTAGGAATAAGAGGGATCAGATGTTGTTTACTCGAGAGAAGACTACGCTGGTACGGTCACGTGATGCGCATGAAAGACGACAGCTGTATAAAAAAGTGCAGGGCGATAAAAATAGACGGTAGCCACGGAGTAGGCAGACCCAGAAAAACCTGGGATGACTTGATAAATTCCGACCTCACACACTTACACCTCTCCAAGACAATGTCACTGGACCGAGATCTTTGGCGCTACACAGTAATACAGAAGACCCGCCTTGCCTAAGTACAAAGTGAAACCTACAGTCAGTAGGCACCTCTAACAAAAATACACCCCCGTACCACTACCCCCACCCCATCCACACCACCCCTTTCAATGTAAAGTTATGTTGGTGCCACAACATCCAGGCCGAAACAAATGAAGTCGTGTAGGTGTCACGACAAAAAAAAACACACAGTCCACGCTGTAATGTGGCCGTCTAGGTAACACGGTAAAAACCTCCCAGTCCACACTGTAAACGTGGTTGGTGTTAGGAAGGGCATCCAGCCGTAGAAAACCCGCCAGACAACCAATCTTGCCTCAAGTGGGAAAATTCCCATCCAAACCCATGCTAGCATGGAAGAAGGACGTTAAACGATGATGATGATGTTCATCCACCAATAATTATAAGAATACCAATGCAGTGTGGGTTATGGATAAATAAGTGTTACCCACCCACCACCTACCACCACATACAACAGGTACATTTTTGAAGTATACTTTGGCCTCTAGGTAATATCAGGTAATGCTATATAAGCAAAATAATTATTATAATTTCTATTTTTTCAAATTCCACGATGCTTAGATAAAACGAATATAAAAATAGTTATTAAGTCAAATAAAATAAATATAAATATAAGCCTGTGTGAATTAGAATATAGTGATTTGAAAATTTTGTAAATAGAATTTGAAACTTTCATCATATTTTTGACTACAGAAAATAGACTAATATCAGGACATATGAGCCCGCCATAACGGAAAAAATAGGTATCAGCACACATAGCCATTTTTTTTTTTTTCCTTTACTGGGGTTCATATGCCCCAATATTAGACTATTTTCTGTAGTCAATATTCAGTGAAAGCTAATTCTATTTGCATAAATAGAAATGTATAAATAAAAATATTTTCTTTTTATGTCAATTTTCCATTCTAACATGGGTTGAACCAATTGTCTCAGTTCAAAGCTAGACTGGTTTGGTAATCGTGTTTACCCATATGTTGCCTATTTGACATGGTTTCTACAATTTGATGCCCTTCCTAATGCCAGCTCTATTACTATACAGCTTGTAGCAGATGCATCTTATTGTAGTATCAGCACTACCATTTTACAGGGTGGGCTGGAAGTATTTTATTGTGGGACAAGCATGAGTGTGATAAAACGCATCCAATACACTCTGTAAAATGTCTAGTGTTAGGAAGGACATACAGCCATAGAAACTTTGCCAAACATCGTTGAGAAAATTCTTCAGTTGTATCAAGGGCACAACAACCTCCTTAGTGCTGGTTCCATGATAAAACACACTCAGTACACTGTGTAAAGGATGGGCATAAAGCCATAGAAAACTTGACAAACATGGATGAGAGGACTTTTCAGTTTTGTCAACCACCCTAGTGTTGGTGCCATGATAAAATGCATCAAGTACACTCTGGAATTGTTAGTGTTAAGAAGAGCATCCAAACATAAGGTTGAAATGATTCTTCAGTTGTGTCCAGGGCATGACAGCCTCTCTTGTGCTTTACGCCCTGATAAAATGGACAGTACACTCTGTAAAGTGATGAAATGTACATAAGTGAGATAAGGATCTTGGTCCATTGTAAGAGTAGTGACACTGATTAAGTGCTGACTTGGTTTGTGAAAACCTATCAAATCCATGCCAGCATGGAAAAACACATGTAAAAGGTTGATGACGATGATGATGATTTTGTGTTCATTTGAAAATAAGTGTCTGCCATAAATGATTGTATTAAGTGCAGTTTAACAATAATCAAATTCAGGTATGATATTTGTATAGTATTTCAAGATAAATATATTTAATTGCACTAAAAAAGAAAAGCTTATTTTTCTGTTTTTGTTGTATTGAACATGTAATACAATATATGTGAAGATCTAATCTTGCCACACATGAGGTTGAGAGGACTCTTCAGTTGTGTCAAAACCATAACAAGCTTGTTAATTCTTGTATTACAATAAGATACACCCAGTACATTCTGTAAAATGGATGGTGTTAGGAAGGGCATACAGCCATAGAAAACTTGCCAAACTGAAGGTTGAGAGGACTCTTCAATTGAGTCATGGGTAAGACAATTTCCTTCGTATTGGTGTCACAATAAAGTAAAATCTGTAAAGTTGGTGTTAGGAAGTGTATCCAGCCATATAAAATTTGCCAAACATAGGGTTGAGAGGATTCTTCAGTTGTGTCCACCTCCCTTGTGTTGGTGCTCAATAAAATGCATCCAGCACACTCTGTAAGGTGTAGGAACATATGTAAGTGAGATGCTACCCCTGGCCTATCTGTGAGGACAGTGACTCTGCTTGTGTGTTGACATGGTTTGTGAAAACCTGTTCGACCCTTGTTAGCATGGAAAAACATTAAATTTGAAAATAAGTATCTGCCATAAATTATTGTATAAAGCGGAGTTTAACAATAAACAAGTTCAGGTGTGACATGTGTATTGTATTTCAAGATAGAGGTATTTATTTGCACTTGAAAAGAAAAGTTTATTTTTCTATTTTTATAGACAGAAACATAACATGTGAAGATTTAACCTTTTTTTTATACTAACCCAACCTAAACCTATTTATATTAAAATCTTTCAGCATCATTTTATATAAGAACCTTATGATTTCTTCTTTACACACAACCAGTAATTTTGGCAAAGGGAGAAAGTCAATTCAATTGATCCCAGTACTTGACTAGTATTTTATTTTATCAAACCCAAAAGGATGGAAAGCTAAGTTAACTTTGATGGGATTTGAACTCAGAATATAAAGAGCCAAAACAAATACTACTACACATTTGTCAATTTGCTTTCATTATACTGAAATAATTAATAATTTTAATAAATCTTCAAAATTCTTCATTAATTAATTGAAATAGAGTATATTGCTGGAGCTGGTGCCAACCCTTACCTATGGTCATGTATCTTGGGTAATGACTGAAAGAATACGATTGCAAATACAAGTGACCAAAATGGGGTTCCTCCAAAGGGTCTTTAGAGTAACGTTACTCAATAGAGTGCATAGCTCAGAGATCAGAGAGTCACTCCAAGTAGAGTTGCTACTTCTTTGAATTGGGAGATCACAGCCCTGATACAACAAGCATGTGGTTAGAATGTCTAAAGAAAGAATCACTGGACAGATTTTATGAGCAAAACCAACTTGCAGGAAACCCAGGGTTAGACTATGTGCAAGATAATCAGATAACATCTATGAGCTCGGCTGATCTCATTTGGGGATCCAGCTAGATCAATTGGAGATGGTTGCTTCTGACAGGACTCTCCCAAGAATAAGTGGGCCAAGAGGAAGAAGAGTATATACTTAGAAATACTTCTACTTGGAGTTGCGACTGATAGATAGTATTAGTAATTGGAAAGACCAACGGAAACATTGTTTCCTTGGTCCAATTTGACGAAAGTCAATCGACTGTCGATACTTAGACAAACCTTTTTTTTTTCGTAGTCTGAAACATCTAATGCAATAAATAATATGAAGAGACTTAAACTTTACAAGTTGTTTTACAAATATTGATTGAATTTTGGGGGTTTGTCAACAGCTGTGGACCCAAATTAAAGACAACAGCAAGTTGTAGATATAGTAACAAGTGTCTTCAACCAAAGAGCTTTCATTGATTTGAGAGATTAGTATGACAATATTAAAACTTGCCATGTCATCACCATCATTATCATCATCATCATCATCATTATTATCATCATCATTATCCTTTTACATCTGTTTTTTTCCATATTTGCAGGGTTGAATGTGTCTTCTCCAACACAGCTGCCTTCACATGTTGTCTTCCTTCATCTTTTCCTCTGTGAGGTTCAGTTATTTGAGATCAGCTCTTATCATTTCAGCCCAGGTTTTCCTTGGCCTTCTTCTACTGCAGCTTCCTTCCACTGGCATCTTAGGACTTCTTCATTCAACCATCATCATCCATAAACACTGTGTCCATACCAGCCATAGTTTTGTTATAGTTTACTTTACACCCCCACTACCCCACACATCTCTTTTAAATAGCTTAAATACCTCTTGATTTTCTATCAACACAATAAGAAGAAAAAGGGAGCAAAGAAAAATAGATATCATCTCATTCTGTTTTGACAGATAAAGACTAAATATAGACATCATCTAACAGGGGGAGGAGTCCCAGAAGGTAGAATGGCTGATGCTGCAGTAGGTATCTCTGGCTCTTCTATACAGCAATGTTATTCAACATCTTGTCCACAGGGTACAAATAAGATGTTCCACCCAGCTAATGGTGTAAAGTTGGTCCTGTGTGGTCCACAAGGTACAAATAAGATGTACCACCCAGTTAATGGTGTAAAGTTGGTTCTATGTGGTCTACTGGGTACAAGTAAGATGTACCACCCAGTTAATGGTATAAAGTTGGTCCCGTGTGGTCCACAGGGCATAAATAAGATATACTGCCCATTAACTGGGTGGTACATCTTAGTATCAACTAAGAACCAATGCAGTACACCCAGGGCTTTTGTAGAATTTCCATCAACCCAAGTTCAATGACAAATCTTTAATCTACCCAATATTGTAGGAGAGAAAACTTGGCACCTAGTAATATTGATCTAAGAACTGTTGGTAACAGAGGTAAAATAATTACAACAATAAATTTTCATATTTCATTGGGCTTAAACAAAATAATTGTTTCTACTTTTGGCACAAGGCCAGCAATTTTAAAGGAAGAGAAAAGTTGATTAAATCAACCCCAGTGTGTTATTGGTACTTTATTTTATGGACCTTGTAAGGATGAAAGGCAAAGCTAACATCAGTGGAATTTGGACTCAGAACATAAAGGACTGTAACTATATGCTGCACAGCATTTTGTCCAACACTCTCTCGATACTGCCTATCCATCACCCGGGGCTTATACAAAATAATTGTTTCTTATATAGGCACAAAGCCAGCAATTTCGGGGGGGAAGGGAAAGTCGATTAAATCGACCCCCACTGCGTGACTGGTACTTTATTTTATCGACCCCGTAAGGATGAAAGGCAAAGTTGACCTCGGCGGGATTTGAAAGGGCTTATACAAAATAATGTTTTCTAGTATAGGCACAAGGCCAGTAATTTTGGGGGAGGGGAAAGTCGATTAAATCGACCCCAGTACATTACTGGTGCTTTATTTTATCGACCCCGTAAGGATGAAAGACGAAATTAACCACAGCGGGATTTGAAAGGGCTTATACAAAATAATTGTTTCTACTTTAGGCACAAGGCCAGCAATTACTCAGTACATTACTGGTACTTTATTTTATCGACGCCGTAAGGATGAAAGGCAAAGTTAACCTCGGCAGGATTTGAACTCAGACTGTAAAGGGACGTAACTATGCTAGAAAGCATGGCGTCCAACCCTCTACCGATACTGCCAATTCACCGGGCTTATACAAAATAATAAAATGAATACATATTTTGAAGATAAAAATGGCTAATACATTGAAATAAGATTAATGAAACAAATTTTTATTTGTATATTTCCAATAAGGAAATGTACAAATCACAAAGGAAATGTACAATTCACAGGCTGTTTCATGCTATTGCAACGTCACCAGGGCACAAGTGAGGTGTTCCATCCAACCAAGGGAGTAGAGCTTTTTGCCACCCCATTTATTTTTTTATGTTTACTCTCTTCCTTTCTGTAAATATATACAACTGATGTGCATAGATAATGATAGTTGGGTGAAGAAGGGGCAAGAAATCCCAGTGGAAAGAAGCTGCAGTAAAGGAAGACCTGGGCAGAAGTCATGAGAGCTGATTTCAAATCCCTGAAGCTCATGGTAAAGATGACAAAGGATTGTGATGAGTGGAGAGATGTTGTGCTGAAAACACCTATCCAACCTATGCAAGTATAAAATAATGATAATAATAAAGTTTGAATCAATAAAATGTTTTTTCTTTCATATCTAACGGCCTAATATTTACACCAAATATTTTTCTATAATCCTATAATTACTTTGTCCCAAGTCAACTCTACCCCACTCCAACTCCTTAACCTGTTTATAGCACAGAAAGACCATCAACACGTGACCACCTCTTAAAATCCGCGATGTTGTTGTTATTGTTGTTATTGTTGTTACTGCTGCTGCTCTTTTATTTTGATAGATCATGTTTTTAACTGACATTGTGTCAGTTCCAAGAAAGATTTCAGTGATGGTCACGTGTTGATGGTCTTTCTGTGCTATAAACAGGTTAAGGAGTTGGAGTGGGGTAGAGTTGACTTGGGACAAAGTAATTATAGGATTATAGAAAAATATTTGGTGTAAAATAAACCTTGCTATACTGTCTTAAGGTACTGGACAGTATCCAAAATAGAAACTGTCTGTTGTGGATACTCTCTGATCAATTTGCGCATCAGTATCGTGTCATTTAAAAAAAAATAATTTGAACACTGTCTATAACCAAGGCCCTAGATCTATAAGACCAGGGTTTAGCCAGTAAATCAGTCTAGGTCCTTGGAGAGCCAGGGACATATAAGAGTAGGGCTCAGCCAGTACATATAGGAGTAGGACATAGCCAGTACATATAAGTGTGTGATTTGGTTGTTATGTCTTACAGATCCATTCTATCTCTTTTGTATATTTATCCATACACACTCTCTAGTGTATCTTTATTTTTTAAGCGGTAGGATGTGATTTGAAGAAATGAGCCCAGTATAGATGAATAGTTAATTTCTTTAACTATTAACATCCTGTAATTATTTAGTAGAAAATATCTAAAAATAGGTTTGTTAACTCAAATGTTTATTGTATCTTTACTAGTGAACAGATTGTTGTGAAAATTTGTAGTAAATTAAAAGAAAGAATTTAATTTTTATTCTGATTCAGTCAATGTGATGTTTTGTACTTTTTAAGAATACCTTGCTTATGTGGTTTCATGCAATACAGGACGTTAAGAGTTAAAAAGCTTGTAATAGGCATGTCATTGACATGCATACATGTATTTTTTTTTAAATAAATGTTTACAGATAAGCTTTTTATAACATGATATTGGAAGGAGATTTTTTCCAAAGTTCATTATATGTCACTGCTGATACCTATGTATCTGCTGATCTCTCACATAGAGGCTCTTTCATATTTTGTTTGTTTTTCTACAAATAATCTTATTTTTTAAATAACCAGATTCATATTGAATTACATATATATATATAAATTAAATCTAACAAAGATATCTGTTTACAATCTGTCTAGCTCTGACCACTGTCTACTCACTCAATGAATTTATAAATATCATATGAGAGCTCTTAGTGTAGGTACAATTAATAGACCCAAACTGTATACTTTCCATGAGACGTCCTGTGCACAACAGTTGCATCGCAAGTGTTACTCACCGAAGTCATGCAATATTTTCAGTATATGAGGAACAAATCGATACTGGAGTGGGGTCATAACCCCTATGGGCCACCTTGAGCCTATCTTCTGCGAAACGCGCTTAATACACAATAAATATTTTTCATATGTAAATGAAACTTCCTAATTTTTTCTATTATATACACCCTGTCGGTGCATTTGAGTGCTTGATCTGGTACCAACACCAGTATTTCATCGTACTACCTACACTATATATATATAATGAGTATAACCAAAGTTGCAGCTGCTCAATAGCAGATGAATATTCGAATTATAATTCGATTGTTATAACAAGAGGCTGTCACAAAGCACTCAATGAGTGAGTAATTGATAAATTTCTCCTCAGAGTGAACACAAAAAGTTAAGTAATAGTGACACCATGAATAAAGCGACCAGAGGCCTGTTGCCACAGTAATACAACAACAACGCTATACACTAACAGGTTGAAAAACAAACCTGGACCATCTCAATAGATATGAATTGATAGATGCAGACATAGCTGTGTGGTTAGGGAGTTTGAAGTTTGGTTCAGAACCATGCATTATCATGTTCAGTCCCATTGCTTGGCACTTTGTGCAAGTGCCTTTCACAATAGCCATGGGCCAACTAATACCTTGTTAATGAATTTGGTAGAAAGATATTGTAAGGAAACTTTGCAACACATGGGAGTGTGGAAAACCTGATGTAAAAACGATGATAATGATAATGATGATACATATATATGTATGTACTACTAAAACTCAGTGATTGTGTCGTGTCTGTAATTTAATACACCAGAATGGGAAAATACTTTGCTTGGGTGGGTGTATGTCTGATGCTGCAAATATCATATTGACAATAGTTATAAAGTCTGCAGTGACAATTGTATCTGTCTGCCATAGAATAATACATTCTGCAGCACAGCAATTTAATAAAACTTGGAATCAGGTATGGACTGGTGCCAGAATAAGCATTTGGCTGTAGAAAAACATGCCAGAATACAAATACTTCATCCAAGCCAAGCAAGCATGGAAAAATGGATGTAATAAAGATGATGATGATAGTGATGTAGCTAGTCAAGCATACATTGAAATATTTTGTTATAAAGCAAAGTTTTAGAAAACTAAACAATATTTTTCACTCTGCTTAGTAATTATTGACAAAACATTTTAAACTTCCTGGCTTTAGTAGTTTGAAATACCAGAGTAGACATTTAAGCAAGTAAACAAACTGAATAAAAACAGTGGCAAAACATTTGTTGATGCTTGAAAATATTTGCAGTAAAAAATAATGGTTGTGATGCACAAAAAATAATGAAAAACTCAATAAATTTTTTTTACTACTGCTTAATCCTCCTAAAACCATCCCTGGTTCTGTGATACAAAATTGCTTGTTTGGTAGTGTTTATATTTATCTAAAAACTTTCCATCATAAAAAAACTTTGTTAAGTTATATTCTGAACACCAGATTATTAATGAGAAAGTTAGTTATATTACTAAATTTCTTCAATGCCTTGATTTTCTAAATTATTTAAAAACCATTGGCAGTATCTTTCATTAGAGATATGGTAATAAAAGAGCTAAGGGGTTAAAATGTGTTCATTGATATAGCAATTTTTATGATGAAACTCAAACATAGAAAGGAATAAATATCAACTGGGTGGATGATATAAAACAAAATATAGATTGGAATAGACACACTGTATCTTTTCCTATCAGAAGGTAACTAAATGAGTGGACTTTCCTATCAGGAGGTAACTAAATGAGTGGCCATAAAATACTGCTTCAAAGAAGTACCATCTAACCATCTAACCAATGCAGGCATAGCTCTGTTGTTAAATGGCTCACTTCACAACCACATGGTTTCAGATTCAGTCCCACTGTGTGGTATCTTGGTTTGTGTCTAAAATTTGTTAGACAGAAACTGTGTTGAAGCTTGTCGTTTATATATATACTTCGCAACAAAGATGCCTCTGAAAAATTCTGGGCATTTAATGGCAAGACAAAATCACAAACGAAGATGTGCTAACTCTCTGCAATGGGTGTGAAGGATGATCTTTTTAACTGGTTGAAGTCCTTCATTCTCAGTCGAAGAGAGGTAGTCACGGTTCTGGGACAGCATTCCTCACCATATGAGATCTGTTCTTGGCCCCCTTTTGTTTGTGGCATATATTAATGACATAGATGCCAACTTAAGGAATGCCACAGTACTAAAGTACGCAGACGACATCAAGCTGTACCTTGAGATAAAAAGGACAGATCCTGAACACTATAGATCTTGCTTGCAGTCTGACCTGGACACAATGCAACAGTGGATCTCAGACTGGCAACTCAAGCTAGCTGTGGACAAGTGCACCACCATGCATTTTGGGAGTAAAAACCCAGCGTCCACATACTCCCTCCACAGCACTAATATCAAGAAGTCTTCCTGTGAATGTGACCTGGGCATTACGGTCAGCAGCGATTTGCGTTGGACGAGGCACGTCTCTAAAATTGTCAAGAGGGCCGAGGGTGTCTTAGCATCACTCAGCAAGACCTTTGTCAGCCGCTCTCCAGATATCTATTTAAGCCTGTATACAGCTATGGTGCGACCACACTTAGAATTTGCATCACCAGTCTGGAACCCCTATCTTGCTCAGGACATTGACCGCCTGGAAACTGTTCAGAGACGTGCAACCAAGCGAATACCCTCCATCAGGCATCTACCATACTCTGAGCGCCTTGCTTCCCTGGGCATGGATTCATTGAAGCTCCGACGCCTGGCAACTGACTTGGTAAACACCCACAAAATTGTTAACCATGTTGCCAACAACAACCCTGAGTACCTTTTCGATTTCCATGTGTCTAACACACGTGGACATGCCCACAAAGTAAGAAAACAGCACAGTTCCCATGACTTTCGGAAACATTTTTTCACGCTCAGAGTTGCTGAAGCATGGAACAAACTACCTGCATCAGTTGTTAGACACTGCATCCTTTAAGGCCTCCATGTTTCCCGAGATCCGCCAACAGAACAGCTAACACATACACACATGTACTTCCCTGACATTTGTGTATTATTCTATGTACTATATTGACGAGTTGTAGTGCACCTGAGCACTTTACACAATAATTTCATTATTATTATAAGAGACAATGCCATACATCTGAATCTTGTCATCAAGGGCAGAAGAATGTAGCTGGCAGGACATGCCCTACAAATGCAGCACAATATCCCAGCAAGAACTGCAATGACATGGTTACCAGCTGGTGGGAAAAGACCAAAGGGTAGGCCAAAGAAGACCTGGGGATCTACAATAAAAGATGACCTGTGCAGGTGTAGCACCCAACCTTTATCAATGACAGAAGAAGATGGAAGAGCATAGTGGCCTATTGCTGGGAGGCTGGAGTAACCAGATGGTCAGATATATACAGGGTGCGGACGATATTTGTTCACAATTTTCAACTGCTAATTTTATGCAAATTTTTTTTACTTCCGTTGTCACTCTTGTCTTCATAAAAACAGTGACTATATTTCCATTATTTATTTTCAGAATAATTGATTATGAATAATTTTGAACCTCCAAATTTGTGGAAGAGACACGGAGTTCTTCTTGGAATCCGCGCCGGGAGCACAAATAAGGAAATTTCAGACTTTCTCAGCATCAGCAGGAGAATGGTGGAAAAGGTCAGAAAGGAATTGGAAGATTCAGGATTTGACTACGAAGCAACATCAGAGAGGAAAACACATGATCAACGATCTGACGCCTTCAGAACGCCTGAGTTTGTTGCTGAAGTTCAGGATATCATCAACAATGAACCTAGCAAGTCGATGCGTGCCATTGCAAGGGAGAAAGGCGTGGATGAAAAGCTCATTAGGCTGGTGGTACATGAAGACATTCGCTACGTTACATACAAGATGAGGAAAGGACAATTTCTGTCAAAGGCGATGCAAGAAAAGCGACTGAAGCACGCAAAGAAGCTGATCAGCAAGTTGAAACACCCACTGGAGCCAGACATGCTGTGGTTTTTCTCCGACGAGAAAAACTTCTGCCAAGACCAGAAGATCAACTCCCAGAACAACAGGTGGCTCGCTGTCTCATCCAAAGACGTGCCCAGAGTCACGCAGACAAAGTTTCCAGCGACAACATTGGTCTTAGGTGTCGTCAGCAGTCAAGGTGACGTCATGCCACCTCACTTCTTCCTTGAGGGCCTCAAGCTGAACACCGATGGCTACATCCGTGTTCTGAGCGAGGTAGTAAAGCCCTGGATCGACCAGGTAGATGCAGGTAGGCCGTATGTGTGGCAGCAAGACTCAGCACCCTGCCATACCAGCCGAAAGACCCAAGCCTGGCTGTCAGAGAACTTCATCGACCACACTTCACCTGACATTTGGCCTCCCAGCTCGCCTGACTGTAACCCCCTCAACTTCTTTGTGTGGGGTGCAGTGGAACGAGACACCAACAGATCTATCTGCAATATGAAAGACGATCTGAAGGCCAGGATCACAAGTGCCTTTAGGGGCCTAAGTCGGGGGACAGTGACGAAGGCCTGTAGCCGGTTCCGAGGCTGCCTTGAGGCCGTCATCAAAGCCAATGGCAGGTTTATCGAGTGAGATCGAAAGAACAAGTCATGAAGTCAAACTGACCCAAGTTTGATAAATAAATCTTAAAAAATAAAACTACTGTGTTATTTTTTCCTAGACAGTAATCTTGCGAACAAATATCGTTCGCACCCTGTATATATGTGTGTGAGTGTGGTCAGCATAGAAAGCAGATGTAAAATGATGTGACTCTGTATCTGTGCTTACGTTTGCTGGAAAAATAGACATTAAACAGCGATAATGATGTTTGCTTATGTCCTATAACCTAGTGGTTTGACAAAAAGAGATTAATAAGATAAATACAAGACTTAACAAAAAAAATAAATACTTGGAGTCAGATTGATCAACTAAATCTCTTCAAGGCAATGCCCTAGCATAGCCAGTGTCTAATAACTAGAATCAGTAAAAGAATACATTTTTTTAAAAATATTTCTGACTCGGACAAAATTAAAAGGTTCAATCAAAAGAAACATACTATGAGATATTTGAAAATATAGTCACCACAATGCAGATAACTAAAATAGTTGAATAAATCAAGTAAAGAACCCTTGAAGAAGGAAGTGTAGAGATGCATGCAGAGAATTAAATGATACACCTCTCATATGCCGAGTAAACATCATTTAACCATTATACTCAGCAGGCATCTCTGTCCACTTTTTTTTTTCCATCTCCAGCGGTACTTTACTTGGTTTATTCAACTATTATTTATAGTTATCAACTATTATTTTGGTTAGCTGCATTGTCGTGGCTATATTTTCAAACATCTTTTAGTATGTTTCACTTAATTGAACCTTTTAATCTTGTCCCCATCTATTTTTTAATTCTTTTATTGGTTCCAGTAATTAGACTGTGGCCATGCTGGGGCATTGCCTTGAAGAGTTTAGTTGTTCATATTGACCTCAAGTATTTCTTCTTTTGTCAAGTCTGGTACTTATTTTATTAATTCCCAATGCTTCATAAGTCAACCAAGCCTTGTTTATTCTACAAGATATATTGACGAAGGTGTATTGATATGGGATTAATAATAATTCACTATACAATTGTTTGGAATGTCAACCACTAAGCCTTCTTCCATTTAAAAGTATTGTACAAATTGCTATTATATAGAACGAAAATACCCAAACAAATGATTTTAAATCTGACACTTGGTTAGACATAAGAACAGTGCAAATCCTGGTACTGCTTTATAAGTTACCGTATATACTTCAATAAAAGTTGACCACCTCTTTAATGTCTGAGAAATAGGCAAAAATCCACACCTTGTTTATAAGCCGAGGCAGCTAATCAACATATTATTTTTAGATGGCGTAGTTTTGAAATTCTCATGAGCATAAAATATATTTATGAAGTTTTAATATTTTGATATTTAAAATATTTTAAGTGCTATTTGGAGTATAGTTTTTGTTTCCCAACTCCCATACATAATGATTTTTTTTTTACCAATTTCCAACTATTTTGAAGGCCATATTTATTCAAAACATATAAAAAAAACAATAGGAAATATGAATTTCATGATGATGACAGATAAACCAGTGTAATATTCAGGAGCGGTGTCAGGCAGGACCCATCCCTACTTACGGATAATTGTGTCCTGCATAATCAAAAACCGGATGATTATATTCACTTATGTTTTAATTTTGTAACAGTATATAATACTATGATATCTCAAAGTCTGTTGTCATGGATTCATGACCTGGCTACTGACACACTGTTCTAATAATGATTTCTAGTATAGGCACAAGGCCAGTAATTTAGGGGGAGGGGAAAGTCAATTAAATCAGCCTCAGTGCAATACTGGTACTTTATTTCATCAACCCCGTAAGGATGAAAGGCAAAGTTAACCTCGGTGGGATTTGAACTCAGAAGGTAAAGAGATGTAACTATGCCGCGAAGCAAGATGTCCGACGCTCTACCAATTCTGCCAATCCACTAATGCTGAATCTTTTTAGCCCAGACGTGAAAACATCAATCCTTTTGATACCAACCTGCTCAAAACCCACTCTGGATCTATGAAACAAAACAACCCATTTTAAAGGATTCCTATATAAATAAAAATCTCCCAACAATTTTAAATAAGAATGTTAAGTTGTTATATGGTTGGAACCATATAACAACTTAACATTCTTACTTAAAATTGTGCAAGAATTGCAGGAGCTGGTACAGTACTGTGCCGTCATCAGCATTCAGTGATCAGAAGAAGGGAGGTAAGTGAAAAAGTCAAACTTGCTATCTTCAATACGGTATTTGTGCCAACCCTTACCAATAGTCATGAATCTTGGGTATTGACCGAAAGAATACAATTGAGACTACAATCGGCCAAAATGGGGTTCCTCCGAAGGGTCTTTGGAGTAACATAACCTGATAAAGTATGAGCTCAGAGATCAGAGAGTTCTCTCCAGGTAGAGCTGCTACTTCTCCAGATTGAGAGATCACAACTCCAATATTATGGGTATGGGGTTAGAATGTCACAGGAAAGAATCTCTAGACATATTTTACGGGCAAAACAAGATGGTTGAATAACATCCATGAATTTTTTGTTGTTCTCGCTTGGGGATTCAGCCGGATCAGTTAGAGATGGCTGCTTCAGACAGGACCCACTAGAAGAAATGTTTGAGGACTCTGCCTCTATGACCCTCTCAGGAATAAGTGGGCGAAGAAGTTATATTTGGGGATGGTCATGTTGCCAATATTGCCAATAAAAAACACACACACTATATGATTTTCACTTCATTATTAGTTGGATTGGCAGTATCAGTAGAGGGTCGGACGCCATGCTTTCCAGCATAGTTACGTCCCTTTACGATCTGAGTTCAAATCCCGCCGAGGTTGACTTTGCCTTTCATCCTTACGGGGTCGATAAAATAAAGTACCAGTAATGCACTGGGTAATTGCTGGCCTTATGCCTAAAGTAGAAACAATTATTAGTTAATTCATCAAAGTTCTTTTATCACACATTCTGTGACCACCTCTCTTTTGTGCCTAATCTTCTTTCTGGTCTTAATCTGTTACTCCATACAGATTAAGACCAGAAAGGAGATGAGGCAAAGAAGAGAACAAATAGCCACTGAGGAGGTCACAGAATGTGTGACAAAAGAACTTTGATGATAAAGTGAAAATCATGAATTCATTTTTTTTATTGGCAATACTGACATGATCATCCTCAAATATAACAATATCGGCAATATTTTGATGATTTTCATCAGCTTCAAATACATAAATAAGATGCTGAAGTATCTGGAGTGATAATTTCACAATGAAACACTGTTTTTCTCCATTTACTATATCGTTGCGAGTTTTATTTATGCATTGCATTAAGAACATTCCCAACAAATTTTTATTATTTGAACTTTTTAATACATAAATATTACCTACACATACACCAACTGTTTTTCTCTGACTTAAGTATACTTTTTCTTTCAATCTTTTGTTTCACTTGCTTCCTCTACAGTATTCTCTTGGTTCATCTCTTTCAACTATTCCCTATTCATTTCGATTTACCCTAGTATTTTTAATGATCTCCATAATAGTTAAAGAATTTCTTTTTATATAATACCTTAATCTCAAAATATATTTCTTTATAATTTAGGATTTTCTTCTAATTATAAAGAAATAAAATTTTCTAAATATGTGGAAGGTGGTTGTCCTGTTTTCCCTTGGGAGTTTTGTACGTAGTGGATTTGTAAAACAAAAACATTTTAAATATCAAATTATTAAAACTTCATAAATATTTTCTTCACTGCTGAGAATTTTAAAACCACACCATGTGTTGATTTGCTGCCCCAACTTATAAACAAGGTTTGGATTTTTGCTTATTTCTCAGACAAAATAGGCAACTGGCTTATATAAAATATATTATTAAATCCTTCCAAATTATTTCAAAATCATAGGCAATGTTTTTCATTAGAAATATGCTATTTCTAGCAAGTTGAATGACCGTGCAGAAATTTTTCTATTGGCTTGTCCTAAGAAATTGTGGCAGTTAATGGTTTTCACTAGTTTGTATACCTGAACACAAAACATTTTATTTACCCCTGATAGAGTCATAAGTTTACTATCATGACATACAAGATTGAACACAACTGTTTTCTTCCAGAGAAAGAAAGCAAAAGAGACAGAGAAAATGAGAAAGATAAAAGGAGAATTGATGCTAAAACTAGACTGGTATTTTATCAACCTTGTCAGGATAAAAAGCACGATTTGAACTCGGAACAAAAACCAGAAGACATGCCACAAAGCATTCTATTATAATATGCAAACTATTATCAATATATTAATGGTTAAGACTTAAATCTTAAAATACATTTGTAAACCCAATAAAATCCACCTTGTACACTCTGTAAAGTGTGTGGCAACCAGAAAATATTGGTCTCTCTAGTCTAGTTGAGCATATAACAACCTCACTAGTGTTGGTGCCACAATAGATTGTACCCAGTACACTCTGTAAAGTAGTAGTGTTGGTATCACAAATTGCACCCAGTCAATGTTAAGTGCTAGTGCCACAATAACATGCAACTGGTACACTCTGTAAAGTGGTTAGTGTTATGAGAGCATGCAGCTGTATAAAAAATGCTGAATATGGAATGCACAAGTAAAACGTTCCCAAACCTGCCTTGACAACTCATCCGACCTTCGCCAGCATGGAAAGTCGATGTAAAATGAAGATATTGAAATAAACAACAACACCATGTTGTAAAAAGATATTTCTGAATAAAGAAATACAAAAAGATTACACAAATTATTTTTTTAATAAATCAACCATTCCTTAAAATTATCATATTTCTGATTTTATTGAAAATAAGTCTTTTAAAAAAAAAAAAAAAAAAAAAAAACATTTTAAAAATGCCAACTAATTTACATTGTTCACAATAGGATTTAACAATAAAAGATCAATTGGAAATACGAAATTGATACCTTAACAATTTGGAGGGAAAAGTGTGTTCTTTAAAAGCTATTAAAAATAGTTGAGATATAGCTGTGAACTCAGTTTCTAAAATAATTATCTGAAAACGTTTTGTTTTTAAAAAAAATGTGTATCTTACTTTATAACACATTTTAAAAAACTCATAACATCCTGTAATGATTTAGCAGAAAATATTTAAAAACAGGTTTGTTAATTCAAATGTTTGTAGTAGCTTTACTAGTGGACAGGCAGTTGTGTAAATTTTCTGTATCAGTGTAAAGACTTATTTTTAATGTAATGCAGTTAGTGTTTTGTATTTTTTAAAGAATACCTTGCTAATGTGATTTGTTAATTCAAATGTTTATAGTATCTTCACCAGTGGACAGATCATTGTGAAAATTTACAGTACCACAGTAAAGACTAATTTTTAATGTGATGCAATCATAGTGGTGTTTTATATTTTTCAAGAAGGTATTGGTAATGTGGTTTGTTAATTCAAATGTTTATAGTATCTTTAGTGGGCAGATCATTTTGAAAGTTTACAGTAATTTAATTTTTAATGAATGTATTGCTTATGTGGATTCATGCAGTACAGGATGTAAAGAATTAAGTAGTATTTATGATCCAGTTTTGAAAGCAAACTATCAGCAGGAAATTCTGTTTTAGAAGAAACCTGCATAATGATGGTGAATTTGAGAGGTTGTACAAATATATATAAAAGGAAAGGAAAAGAAAAGAGCTGATTGTTCGATCAGATCAAGGAAACAATGTTTCCATTAGTCTTCCTATTGCTGATACTATCTGTTGGTTGCAACTCCTGGCAGGATTTGAACTTAAAACACACAGAGCCAGATCAGATAGATTTGGCAGGATGTTTTGCACTAACAATCATGTCAACCTACTGCTCCAGATTGGTGCTTTATCAATCCTGAAAGGATGAAAGGTAAAATTGACCTAAGAAGGATTTGAACTGAATGCAGAAAGCCAGAACAAATACTGAAGCCACCATTACAAAGTGACCTCAATAGTTTTTTATTTTTATTTTTTTTTAAAAACTAATTTCCAATTTCAAAATGTCTAAAGGAGATTGTCAGGAACCTGCAGCACCAAAGCTACATGTCACTTGTTATCTTAGTAGCAACAAGCATTTTAAGGCCATTTTATTTTTTCCTGCTAATGCAGAGAGTAGCTTTGTGGACTATGAAAGGCTTCATGCTCATCATGAGATCTTTTTTGAAGCAATGTTTCCTGACTGGATGTCTATCCTGGTGCCAACCCTTGATAATGTGCTCTTAGACGCTCTGAATTATTTTATTTTATTCATTATTAATTACATATTAAAATAAAACCCTTGACTTACGATGAAGCAATTTCACATTAGATTCAAAAACCAAAATTGCCTTGCATAAGAAAATAGTTAGCTAAATTCATGTTTTCTTGTATTTTTGTTTATAATAAATTAGGCAGCACCAATTGACTCTTATTTTAGTCAAAAGTGGCTCTTCAGATTTAAAATACTTCCCTGGTCTAAAGTAATATGTATAAAAGAAAAAAGGTTAAAAAATGAAAAAAAGAAAATATATTTATAAAATACTTTATTGAACCCCCAGAATTCTCACATGATATGCAGTTAAATTTTATTAATGAGGGAGTTGAATAATAAAAAAAAAAAAAAAAAAAAAAAAAAAATCTATTTGAGAAATTATGTATAGAAGGAGTCACAACTTTTCTCGTATTCTTTGAGGATGGGGAAATAATAAAACAAACTTTGATTATAATTAAACATAAATGAAAAAATTTACTTTCTGAAAATATTTCCTGATGAAATAATAAAAAAAAACAATTTACAGCTCACACCTATGAAGGTTTAGCTGGCTTCTTATAAGGTTACATGTCACAGGAGGTTTCTCAGATATTTTAATGATAGGGGCCCAGTTCTTACAGCTCACACCCAGTAGGTTTAGCTAGCCTATGAGGTTGCCTCTCATAAGAGTTTTCTGGTGTGTTTTAATGATGGAATGGACTAACCCTATCAAGAAAAGCAATGTGAAATGAAGTGTCTTGTTGAAGAACACAAAACTCATCCAACTTTAAAATCATGAGTCCAACACCCCTAGGCCATGTGCCTTTGCTAAAAATATGAGGTTCGACTCAAAAGTTCATAGTCTGACTAGGAAGGAGTGATGCTAGAGCTGTGAAATCTCGCATGCATTAATTTCAACTCTTCTTAACTGTATTGTTTCTTTCCAAGGACTGTATTAAAAAATAAACCTCATTGGGTCATTGAGCTTTTCAGCTGACCCTTGTATATCCTAATGGAACTTATTTATTGAAATAAACTAACAACAAGCAGACACCATCTTATATTATCAAATATCAAGAGATGTTGTAGAGACAGGGTATGAAGATTAAAAAAAAATATTCAATGATGGGTGAGTAAAATATATATCCCAACATATTTTGTTATGAACAAACTTATGAAAGCTGTACAAATTTGGAAAGTTCATTGTGAGCACCTCCAGATCCTCTCGTTATAATACTGCTAATATTTCATTCTCACTATTCCAACATTAATTTGCTTCAGATCAGCTGAAAAGCAAGTAGACTAGGATGGATTGTTTTGAGAATTCATTCATATCTACACACACAAACACAAACACACTCTTTTTTTCTCTACTTCTTACCTTCATGTAGTTTAAATTGTTTTTTTTTTAATCCATTAATGAAATTATCAAATATTTGTGTCATGCTGTTGGCCATGTTTGATTAAGATAAAAAAAAAAAAGAGGCAAGATCAAGTTGAGGGACAGGGGAAAAAAGTTATAAGGCAAAAAAAAAAAAAAAAAGAGTATTGTGTTCATTTTTATAATTCAGTCATGTTTGTGTGATTGCTATTGCTGCTGGTTGTCGTGGTGGTGGTGGTGGTAGAGATGATAGATGATTCTGTTAAGTAGATCTCGTGATTATTCGCTCTTGTCTTTGGTTTTCCACCTTGATACTCCTGGTATTGGCACTCTGGTAACAACAGCATGGCCAACATCATATCCTTTCCCTGCCACCCATTTGACACTTCCTACACCAAGACTCACAGCTCCAGTTGCTGCCCCAGTTGCTGTGCTGTACAAACCACTCGACACTCGCCAAATCATACCAGGTTGTTTGCTGGGATCTGGAAATAAAAAGATACAAATTTCTTAAAATGTTTATAAACTATTAGGTTGATTAGAAATTAATGTAGCTGTTATGCTTTTATTTGTTTCAACATTTCCTTAAGAATAAAAACTTGTCCAAGGTATGTAAAATTATGCATCATTTTAAAGATTATTTTATGCTTTTCTATGTAATCCACTTAAATATATATTGCATTTTTGTCAATTATCAGATCTTTGTAGTTAAGATCTGAAAAACAGGATTTTAACTAAATTTATTTCCATGAGTTTAAACTCAGCCCTGGTGTAACACAAATGACTACAAACCTCAATGAAGTTTGGGGCCAAGGAAGTATTAATGAATGCGTAGTGCAACATTGATTTTAAAAATTTCATTGTGGTGAATTCTTGAAGATAAGCATGATTACAGATGTCTTTCTGCCAGTGATGACTGAATTCAAACACAACTCTTCAAAAACTTGCAAGAGAGCTAGGTATAAGCATTGGAACAATTTCTGAAAATTCAAACCAAACCGGAAGAAGCTTGTTAAACTAGTTCCACATGAATTGAAGGAAAACCAGAAGGAAAAAAAAAAAGTTATGAAATTTGCTCTTTGCTTCTTTTGTGCAACAAAACCCATTTCTTGATCCTATTGTGATGCACAATTAAAAGTGGGTCTTATACAACTGAAGATATTCAACACAGTGGTGGTTGAACTAAGATGAAGTTCCTAAACATCTCCCAAAGTCAACATTGCACCAAAAGAAGGTTATGGCAACTGTTTGGTATTTTGTAGCCAGATTAATCCACTACAGCTTTCTGAATCCTAGTGAGACAATCACAGCAGATAAGTAGTGTAATAAAATTGGTCAGTAGAAAAGATTCAATCTTCTTACATGACAATGCTCAATCATGCATTGTACAGCTAAGCTCCAGAAGTTAAACAAATTTGGCTGTGAAACTGCCTCATCCAGCTTACTTACTGGATCTTTCACCAACTATCACTTTATTAAGCTTTGTGACAACTTCTTGAAAAGAAAAGTCTTCAACAATCAAACAGCCACAAAAAAGTTATTTCAAGGAATTGATCGCCTTTAGAACTTTAGAATTATATGTTAACAGAATAAATAAATGTGCATCTTGACAAAAATGTGTAGATTCTGGAGTGAGATATTTTAAAAATTAATGTTTCAAAACATTTCTGAACAATCTGAACTCTCAGAATTCTCAGATGATATGCAGTTAAATTTTATTAATGAAGGAGTCAAAAGAACATTAAATCTATTTGAGAAATTATTTTAAAGTGTTTATATTTATCTAAAAACAAACAGCTTTGTATCTCAGAAGCAGTTTAAGGTATTTTGGTATCCAAATAATTAAAGAAAGCAAACAAAAATTTTCCCTAGAAGATAATTGGGTTAAAACTTAAAATTAAATGATCAAAAAGAAGCAACAATTAGAAAATTGAAGACAATACATTTATACATATAATGTAAAAATGAGAAATTTAATAGTATTTTTTTAATTTTGTTTTCAAATTTTATTTCAAATTTTTTTTTTTTCCCAAATGTTTTTTCCAGTTTGAAATTAGAATTAAAAAAAAAAAAAAAAAAAAAAAAAAAAATCTAATTTGAAATTAAATTAGAATTTCTTTTATTGGAAAAAATAAGGTTATATAACAAATTTAAATTTGAACTAATAAATTTCTAACTTAAGGTTACATTTTTTCTTTAATTTGATTCAAACTTAAATTTCAATTTCAACAATCCTTTTGATATCAGCCAAAACCAGCTTTGGTTCTATGAAACAAAACCACCCATTTTAAAGGGTTTCCATTTAAATTTAAATCTTCCAACCAGATATTTTTATAATAAAATAATTTTAGTAAATCCATCAATTCTTCATTAATTAACGGAAACAGTATATTTCATTAGAAATACAGTCATGAAAAGGTTCAATTATTCCTTACAAAGGTACAAGGGTGGAAGTGCCCGACTTAGTGGTTAGGATGTTGGGCTTATGATCATAAAGCAATTCATTTTATGTTGCTCCAGTATGCTCAGCTGGAAATGGGTACCAGCATTAGCTGGGGATTTAAGTTTGCAATAAACGGATGTCCTCTTCAGAGGGGAGTCTTGCACTTTCAGTCGATTCACACCACAGAAACTGGGATACGCACCAGCCTGATGAGCTGCTGAGCTCGAGAGACTTTAGAAGGTACAAGACAGCAACATTTTTTTAGGGTGGAGACGACAGTCAATTATATCAATCCTAGTACTCAAAGATAAAATACAAAGTTGATCTTGGGAGAGTTTAAACACAGAGCCTAAGAGGGTGCAATTAAATATAGTCAGTCTGATGATCCAGCAATGCTGTCAGTTTACATAAAATATGTTTTATCAGTTTCAAGTTCGAAACAAAAAAAACAAAAATTCCATATATATATGTGTGAAACTAATAAAACTTTTTGCACTGGAATAGTGCGTCTTGAACTATATATATATACACACACACACATTTTAAAATCAACACAAAATAGCAACTGCGCCACCAATATGTTACCCAGAAGCAAAGAGTTGGTTGGTGTGAGTGGTGAACTGATATTTATAGTTATTTACAGTTATCTAGGTTTTATATTTCCCTTATTAAATGAGATACTAATATGAGTGAAAACACATATTTTTGAAGTAATCATTTTACTATCATATCTGTTGCAAAAAACTATATATATGTGTGTGTGTGTGTGTGTGTTGGATGTATAATATTAGTGTGCATGAAGAACAGAAAGTGGATGAACTGAGAAAAGCTGGGTGTAAGAAAAATCAGATGTAATGTGCAAGAGAAAAGACTGCTGGTATGGATGAAAAATGCTGAGTGAAGAAGTGCCAGTCTGTGGAAGGAAGTTATATTAGAGGAAGCCCAAGGAAAATCTGGGCAGACGTGATTAGAACTGATTTCAAAACACTGAACCTCACAATGTGTAGGATGAAAGAATGCTACAAGTGGAGGGAGGCAGTGCAGGAAAGAACCTGTCCAACCTATGCAAGCATGAGAAAGTGAACAGCAAGTGGAGAGATTCTGTACTGAAAAGGACCTGTCCAACCCATGCAAGTTTGAAAAAACGGCTGTAAAAACAATGATGATGATGAAGTAACATGAAGGAGATTTTAATGCTATTTCTATCAAAACAAACACACTACTGACACCTACACACAAGCTTCTATTGCTATTGTTACAGCATGGATGTTATTAAACTTCTTGGTTGTACTATTTTGATGTAATCTCATTGATTAAGAGGGCCAAATTAAAAACAAAAGCTGTATTTTCAGAAATAACTACAAATTATGATACATAAATATATCTCATCATCAATCAGAGAGTGACTCCCACAACCACCACCACCACCACCACCACCACAGACATTTTAGTCACTACATAATCCAATGTATCCCTAGTATAAGATATGAACATTTGGCTGCTATTTCTAGTAGGTCAAGTGAAGTGCTATAGAAGCTTTATTTTTTTTTTGTATTGGCTTGAATATTAATAAACCTTAGTTTGATTCAATCAAAATATTTCCTTCCTCAACAATTTGGCATTTTGCCTAGTCTAAGGAAATAACAGTTACAATAACAACAATTCTTTCTGACAGTCACAAAGCCAGCAATTTGGAGGGAGGGGCATGTTGATTAAATCAACCCCAGTGTATTAACTGGTACTTTATTTTATCAACCAACATGGAAGGATGAAAGGCAATATTGACCTCGGCAGGATTTAGACTCAGAAAAATAGAGGGCCAGGACAAATGCCACAACGTATTTCTTCTGACACTAACAATTGTGCCAATATACCACCTTCATGATAATAATCATTTCTAATTTGGGCTCAAGGCCAGTAAGGGAATGTAAAGTCAATTATATTGATCCCAAAACTTTACTGGTATTTTATCGACCCCGAAAGGATGAACGGAAAAGTTGATCTTGAGATTTCAACACAATGTAAAGAGCTGTAATTAAATGCCACAAATCATTTTATTCAATGCTTTGATGGTTTCTAATTTAAGTACAAGGACAGTAATTTGTGGGAAGTGGAAAGTCGATTAAATCAACCTTCTTAAAGGATGCTGAATTAGTGGAGGCATGTGGATTGATTTACAATCATAATGTTGTGGGGTTCAATTCCTAGACTGGGTTATGTGTTGTGTTCTTGAGCAAAACACTTCATTTCATGTTGCTCCAGAATACTCAGTTGAAAACGAATACTAGCAGTAGCTGGGGGTTTAACCCTGCAATGGACTGGTATCCTGTCCAGGGGTAAGTCTTGTACACTTAGTTGCTTAACACCGCAGAAATTAGGATAAGCATCAGCCTGTTAAGCCTCTGGGCTCAAGACAGACTTTAGATTTTATAGATGCTGAATTAGCAGAAACAGTAAGATATATTTCTTTATTTGCCACAAGGGCGCACAAGAAATGGAACATCACAAGACGTGACAGCGGGGGTTTTACAGAAAATTGTGTAAACAAGTTTAACAATTATAAACAAATAATCGAAATCCCCAATAGGGGGTACATTACTGCGGGGTTGTTTTACACCCCATAGATAGACAACCCTTAACACCAGGATCATGTTTTGTAAGTGTTCCTGACTGCCCTCTTGTCTTCTTCAATCTACAGGTTTATATACAGTGAAAATCCATTCACTTAGGCCATTTTTGCCACATTAATCCACCTTTCAGCGATTTTACTGGGGTGCAGCACCTCTCTCCCCACTCTCACCATCCTTTTGAAGACCCTTGTTACCGGGGAAGGTAGACATTAAATGATGTTGATGATGAATGTGAGTTGGATTAAATAACTCATGGTGTTGTTAAATCTAATTCACATTCTGAATTAAAATCCTACTTTAGCCGACCGACCGTTCTTTCATCCTATCAGTGTTGACATCACTAAATACCAATCAAATACTGATGTCAATCAACTCGATTACAATTGTTCTTCAAAATGTTTGGCCTTGAGCCAAAAGTCTGACATTATTATTATGGCATTGCACTATTATTATTATGGCATGGTGGATTGGCATTATCGGGAGAGCGTCAGACACCATGTTTTGCAGCTAGAGTTATGGCCCTTAACGTTCCGAGTTCAAATGCCGCCGAGGTTAATTTTGCCTTTCATCCTTATGGGGTCGATAAAATAAAGTACCAGTCACGCACTAGGGTCGATTTAATCGACTTACCCCTCCTCCAAAATTGCTGGCCTTGTGTCTATATAAGAAATCATTATTACGGCATGGTGGATTGGCAGTATCGGTAGAGCGCCAGACACCATGCTTTGCAGCATAGAGTTATGGCCCCTTACGTTCCGAGTTCAAATCCCACCGAGGCTAACTTTGCCTTTCATCCTTACAGGGTCAAGAAAATAAAGCACTAGTAACACACTGGGATAATTGCTGGCCTTGAGTCAAAAGTAGAAAATTATTATGGCATATAGTTACATCCCTTTAGGTTGTGATTTTAAACCCCCACCAAGGTCAGCTTTGCCTTTCATCCTTTCAGGGTCGATAAAATAAAGTACCAGTAATGCAATGGGGTTTATTTAATCAACTTTCATCTCCCCCAATTGTTGGCCTTGTGCCTAAATCAGAAACCATTATTATTACCCGCCGAAGTTAACTTTGCCTTTCATCCTTACGGGGTTTATAAAATAAAGTACCAGTATTGCACTGGGATAATTGCTGGCCTTGTGCCAAAAGTAGAAAATTATTATTAGCACTTAATGGTAGAGTATTGGACATGCTTTGTGGCACACAGTTACGTCACTTTACTTTCTGAGTTCAAACCCTGCCAAGGTTAAACTTTGTCCATACTTACAGGGTCGATATAATCGTCTTTCCCCTTCTTCAAAATTGTTGGCCTTATGTCTAAATCAAAAACTATTATTAGCACTTATGATGCTGAAGACTGAGTCATGTAGTTAATAGTGCCACATTGTGAAGGTGCATGGCCTAGTGGTTAGTGTTAAACTTGTGATCTTAGAGTCATGTGTTCGATTCCTGGCTCTGATAGAACATTGTGTTCTTCATTTCATGTTGCTTTCCTTGATAGGACTAGGACTACTATCAATAAAACACCCCCCAAAACCTATGAATTGTAAACCCATAGAAGGCCAGCTAAACCTACATAGGTGTGAGCAGTGAATATATCTATTTCATTTTTCATATTTTGTGCTGCTTTATTCTTGGCATTAATGTCTTAATCTCCTCCCTCCCCAGTCTGTCTTTATTTGACTATTTGTCTGTGTATAAAAATAGCAAAAAGATATTTTTTAAAGTTGATTAGAATGAAAATAGATTTATTCAACATGAATTAAGGATTCTTTCCTTTCTTTTCTGTATATCAAAATGTTTATAAGAACCAGATTACTGAAATAGTGTGCAGTGAAGACAACAAAAATGCTAGTATTTAAAAAATAATCTAAATACATTTAAAAAGAAATATTTAAAATACATATTAGTTGTAATACCTTAAAAAATACTCTAAGAAATTGGGTATGATGGAAACATGCCAGCATCAAAATTCTTCAATGTCCTGTACCATTTGGAATAGCATTAGCAAGACATTCTTATAAAATATATAACAGTATTATAACTGCATCATTAAAAATTAAGGTATATACTCTAATACTACAAATTTTCACAATCTGTCTATGAGTAAGGATAATATAAACTTTTGAATTGACTTTTATTTTTTTAGATATTTTCTGCTAAATCTTTACAGAGCTAGAGTAACCATTTTTAAAAGGTGAGAGTCAATTGCAGAAACTTCATACGCTTCACAAAACATCAAATCAAAATTTACTTTCTCACAGAAGATTTTATTTTTTAAAGGTAGTCATGTTTGCTTTAGATAGTGATGTGGTAGATTTGCTCTTGTTATGGAACTATAAATATATATCGACATAATAAAACTAGCCCAGCTGTTAAATAGCTCATTGTTTGCTAGTTCTAAGAACAGGTGCTATCTGCCCACATGCTTATTTTTTTTTTTATTTTTTTTTTTACTATTTATCAAAATGCCAAACACTAATTTCTCTCGACCTATACATTGAAATGTGAAACGGAAGGTGATGGGTGGGGGGTGGGGAAGAGGAAATGTTACATTTAATTGAAGGTTGTTTTTCTTTAATAGCTTATGGTTAATATAGAATATGGTAGAGGTAAGAATATAAGAGTGAAGCATCTATAACCAACCCTAAAAGGTGAAGTGAATTCAAGTTAGTATCATATTCTGCTTGCAAGAGAGCTGACTTTTATCATCATCATCATCATATATATATAAGTAAAAATAACATAAGCATTGCAGTTAAGTGGCTAACATATTTCTTTGATTCCAAGTCTTGACTTCAAAACTTTATCAAAGACATTGCATTGATTCCTCTACGTATATTTAAATCAGCCTCACTCCATTTTAGCTCCTTTGATACTAACCCTACAAACACCACTCCATTTAAACCCCTTTTGATACCAACCAGCCCCAAACCAACCATTTTAACCCTTTAGATATTAACCCACCCCAAACCACCAATTTAAACTTGATGCCAAACTACCTATTCCTTTGATACCAACTGTCAAAACCAGCTCTAGTTCTATGAAACAAAACCACCTATTTTAAAGTGCATCTATTTAAATGAAAAGATTTTGTCCAAGGTGTTAGCAATGAGGCTGGTGCTTGCTGTCAAGAACCTGGTAGGGGAAGCGCAAAAGTGTGCAATCCTGACCAGGTCCATACAAGACAACCTCCAACTCATGCGATACATCATAGAGAGGGTAGGGTGTAAACCTGGCTTCAGTGGGGCTCTGATTAATTTAGATCAGTCTAAGGCATTTGATAGGGTTGACCAACAATACTTGGAAGCGGTTCTCAAGGCGGCAGGCTTCGGTCCAGTCTTCAGAGGCTGGATTGCTGCCATGCACACCAGTATCTGCTTGGCAGTCAAGGTGAATGGCTATCTATCGGAACCATTCCAAATCATGCGTTCCATCCGTCAGGGATGCCCTCTCTCCTCCATTCTGTATGTACTGACTCTCGAGCCATTACTGCGGAAGTTGGAGCTGTAATGGTGTCGAAAACCTCAGACATCGGGGTAATCGGCAACCTATTACAGGAATACAAAACATCGACAGGAGCAAGACTAAACCCAAACAAGTCTGTCGGTTTGCAACTCGGCACATGGAGAGGCAAACCCATGCCTTCCGACAGTGTCATTGGACTGTGGACGGAAGGACCGGTGAAATTGCTCGGGGTCTGGTTTGGCACTCACCCAGAACTGGGCTGAGCGAAAACTCTCCTTGAAAGGTCGAGTGGAGATGGCGAACACGTACATAGCGTCCGTCATCTACTACCACTTGACAGTCGTGCCTTGTCCCCACGAATACCTCACCAAAATGGAACGCCTACTCTTCAAGTTCCTCTGGAAGAAACAGGCACCATTGGTGAGGAGATCCATCTGCTGTCAACACCCTTCTAACGCCATCTCTAGGTATTCTTGACCGGCAAACCGGTGTGGCTGTCATTTGTGAGACGAGCTCTTCCACAACTCGTCTCACTAACAGAGCTGCAGTCCTGGGTCAAGCGAAGAGCGAAAATGAGTGCCTAGCACCTCAAGTGCCTTCAGGCGCTCACAGCCCTCTACCAAGCGGAAACGGCAATCAGCGGAGACTCAACTTCGACATTCTATAGGGGATTAGTGGAAAATAAGTGCGACAATGTTCTCAGGGAAACTCTAGGCATCGAGGAGGATGAACAGACCAGTCTGTTCGGGAGGACTTTCCGTCCAGGGCCTATGGATAACTTCCAAAGGTCTCTGGCCTGGCAGTGCTAGCGAGGAGCTCTACCAGTTCGAGACAAAATCTACAGGCACGGACGCCCTGGCCGAGATCCTGCCAAAAGGACCTGTCCAAGATGCGAGCAGGACATCGAAACCGTTCTGCACGCAATTGTTCAGTGCCTAGGGGTGACCGACCTGTGGAATTATGTCGAACAGCTGTCAGGTGTGGGACGCGAGTCCATCGTGAGGATCACCCCACTGCTTTCATTTAAGAATGAAAACGTGTTCCTGGTGTTGAGGGTTGTTCTATCTACAGGGTGTAAAACAACCCTGCAGTAACATTCCCCCCTCCCCCTACTGGGGATTTCAATTGTTATTTTATATATATAGTTTGTTATTTATTAATGTTAAAGTTATGATTTTCATGTAAAACCCCCGCCATCACGTCTTGTAATGTCCCATTTTTGTACGCTCCTGTGGCAAATAAAGAAAGCTATTTAAATGAAAATCCTCCAACATAATTTTATATAAGAACTTTATATTAAATTACAATCTCAGTAAACAAAAAAAGAAAAAAAGTTAAAAAAAAACATACCATTTTCTACATCTGTCTTTTTATCTTGGTTGTTTGTTTCACAGTTTGTATTTGATCTTGTGTCAACTGTTTCTGGAACTGGTGATTCCTGTTGGAAGAATAAAGTTGAGAGAGAACTTCATTAATTAATTGTTCAACTATTTTGATGCCAATCCACCTGAAACCATCTTGTGGTTCTACGATACAAAACTATTTTAAAAGTATTTATATTTATGTAAAAACCCTCCCATCATACTTTTATATAAGAACATTTGCTATGTTATGTTCCAAACACTATTCTGTCCACCGGGATGACGAGGTAGACTGACCCTTAACTTTCATCTATGGTGGTGGCATGTGGAATACATTTACATGCATTTTATTATAACCTAACAAAAAATTCCTACAACAATTGTAATTCATGTTTTGGTGGATAATTTTTGTTAAACAAGAACAGATTCCTTGTGAGTATAATAATGAAAAAGTCAGTTATATTACTCTGCCCAAATTCTTGATTATTTTCAAAATGATTAGAAAATCATAGGCAGTGTCATTTGTTAGAAATATGGTAATGAATTGGTTAATTCCAGATAAAAAATAACTGAAACTAAATTGTTTTTGGTGATAATCTTTTTTTTCTTTAATATTACCTTTTAAATCACTGGATTGTGGTGTGAAGGTGGATTGAGTTTTTGAGCAAGATGCTTTGTTTCACATTAAGTTTTATGATGGGACTGGAGCCCGTCATTAAAAATCAAAGAAACCTATGAGACACTCTTGGAGGCTAGTTAATCCCATATAGGTGTTGGCTGTAACAACAACAAAGGGGGCACCTATCATTAAAACACCCAAGAAACTGCCTATGAGATGCAACCTCATAGGAATCCAGCTAAACCTACATAGGTTTGATATGTAAATTTCATTTCTTTCCATACTGGGGCAAGAAGCTTAGTGTTAGTAAAATAGTGTTTTTACAACATGTTTACAGCATGGCATCCGACCCTCTACCAATACTACCAATGTTGTCAACATATTGAATGTTAATCCTTCATCAGGAAAGAGTGAAGTTAGGAGAGAGAAGAGGTTGAAAGAGAAAAAGGAGAAAAAAAGCGGGATTATTAGGAAGGGTGAAGTGAATAGGCACTATGTAGTCCTGCATGAATGTGTATATGTGGTAGTGGTGGCAGAGCATCCAAGTCTATCAGTGTTGCTGGTATGTACATGTATGTGATTGAAGTGCATCATATAAGTCACCATTATTGGTATAATCATTCCCTTTAAGGACCGAGTTCAAATCCCTCCAAGGTTAACTTTGCCTTTCATCGTTACGGGGTCGATAAAATAAAGTACCAGTAATGTACTGGGTAATTGCAGGCCTTGTGCCAAAAGTAGAAACAATTATTGGTATAATCATTGGTGTGGCTTTTTTATATTAAAAATATTCTAGAAATAGCAGCCAATATTTCTCAA
The DNA here is from genome assembly GCA_964016885.1 of Eledone cirrhosa. Lineage (NCBI taxonomy): Eukaryota > Metazoa > Mollusca > Cephalopoda > Octopoda > Eledonidae > Eledone > Eledone cirrhosa. The sequence continues at coordinate 245,620,355 of OZ024742.1, forward strand.
AATCTTTAAAAAGGGAACAAAAACAATCAGTGTAAGGTGGTTATGCTGGTGACAGTATAAAAACACCCAGTCAACACTAAGATGGTTGACATTAAGAAGGGTGTCCAGCCATAGAAACCAAGCCAAAATACAGATCTGTATAAGCAAGACAGTCACCTGATCTGAGTTATCTCTCAATGTGACAACCCGTCTAACCCATGCAAGTGTAGAAAAATAGACATTAAATGGTGATGATCATGTTATATTTTGACTTTGTAATACAATGTTCAATTCATTTAACTTTGTTGTTAAAATGCTAATTTTCAAAGTCATTCTTTGTTTTCAGGAAAGGCTATATCTCCATCTTTAAAAAATGTTGATATGTGGTAATCTAATAAGAAGTAACCCTATATTCAAACATCTCTATTATGAAGCAGTCAATCTAAAGAATGTGCATCAACTTCTTCCAAAAAATATTTGACTATTTTTGATGATAACTCTGGTTTTATGAATCAAATTCACCCAATTTTAAAGGGTTCCAATTTAACCCATTTTATACCAAACTGCCTCTGTTTCTATCAAACAAAATAAACCATTTTAAACAGTTCCTAATTAAATTTTCTAATAATTTGACATGAGTATTTTATTTCTAACCCTTTTGAGACCAGCCCACCTAATCTATCTCTGGTTCTATGAAACAAAACCACTCATGTTTAACTGTTGATACCAAACCATACCCGTGTCTACAATTCAAAACTGTTTTAATGTGTTTGTTATCTAAAAACCTTCCATTGTAATTTTATATAAGAACGTTTGTTAATTTATGTTCAAAATACTAGATATATGATGAGAAAGTTATATTACTAAATCATTCCAAATTCTCTATTTTCAAAATGATTTGAGACATAGGAAGTATATTTCATTAAAATATGGCAATGAAAGAGTTAAAGGGTTCCTATTTCAACTAAAATCTTAGTTGCCATCTTAATGAAATAATTTTAGTAAATTTCTCCAAATTCTTCATTAAATAATTAAAACAGTAAATTTCATTAGTAACACAGTCACAAAAGAGTTAAATAATCTTCTTTGTGCTGCTTTGTCTCGAATGCAATTTATCGTTTTCAGAGTTACTGACATAAATTTCTAAATGCTAAACATAATACCTGTTTGTGTATGATGCAATAGCAAGCAATAAAACTTTGAAATTCTATTTTTTCTCCAATATTCAATAAAGCTATTTTAACTGCCAATCAATGTTTTTTGTAGGTTAATGTTTCAAAGTTACAAAGCTTCTAAAAGTACTATACATATTTTTTCCAGTTATTCTTTCTTTAACGTCTTGTATTACATGAAAAACATTAACAAAACATTCTTGAAAAGTACACGACAGTACTTATGACAGTATAAAAATTAAAAATTCAAGTCTTTGCATTAGTCAACTGTAAATTTATCCACTAGTAAAGATACTATATTTGAATTAACTGACCTGTTAAATCATTACAGGATGTTAAAGGTTAAGAATAAGGTTGAATAGTTCTTCGTTAGTAGTGCAATCAGAAAAAAAAAAAACATGTGAAAATATGCTTAATTTTGCAATGTCACATGTGTCAGTTGATAGACATTGTTTACTGTTATCAACTCATTTTGTCTTGATATCTGCATACTTTGGAGGGAAATAAAATGGAACAACATTTACAGCTCATACCTACGTAAGTTTAGCTGACCTCCTACAAGGTTATCTCATAGGTTTCTCAAGTGTTTTAACCCTTTAGCATTTACATTACTCTATATCTATTATTGTATTTTTGTGGTAAAGGCTTTACCTCACATAATATCGAATCTACGATATTTTGATATTTATTTACAGAACAATACTTAACATCAGTATGAGTGGCCAGTTACGGCTGGTTTGAATAGAAAGAAATGAAAGAATTCTGGCCATTACAACTGGTTTAAATGCTAAAGAGATAATGATAGGGAGCCATGTTGTTGTTACAGTTCAAATCTATGTAGGTTTAGTTAGCTTCCTCCAAGGTTGCATCTCAAAGGAGGTTTCTCAGGTGTTTGTATAAAAGGGGCCCTAGTTATACACAGGTTTAATTGGCATTCCAAGGTATCTGAAAGGAAGTTTCCAGGGTGTTTCAATAATAGGGGCTACAATCCTATCATATCATACTTTGCATAACAAGGAGGATTTCTCATTGATTTTTAATAGTCTTGCATGGAAAATTACCTTAAAACACTTGTATTTTCAAATAAGGAACTAGTAGCTTCCAAAAAATGCTTTGAAATGAAAATGTTTACAGCTGGATACTCTTTATAACACCAACGACTTTACAGAGTATACTGGGTACATTTTATTGTGGTGCCAGCACTATCACTTTACAGAGTGTAATGGGTGTATTTTGCCAACACCATTTTTCAGAACATATTGGGTACATTTTATCATGGCACCAAAGTCATTATGGAAGAGTCATCATAGCTATTTAAAACACACACTCTTTTATTTCTTATAAACTTATTCCATTGCAATGAGATTGTGTTAGTGATCAGCTTGCAGGTGTACAACAAACTTTCTGACAGTTTCTCAACAGGCACACATCCTCTATAAATATTTAATTATATATGAAGCAGTGTGTCTGAGGCCAGCTTCCTCCTCAGTCATTGCAAACTCAACTCAACCTGTTGTAAATAAAGTTGGCTTCAGAATGGAAGGCAAAGTTTAGCTCTGTGAAATCTGAACAGACCACAGAAAGCTGGAATGAATACTATGAAGCATTTTATCAAACATTGTAACGACTGCCACCTTGCAACACGCACACACATGTAAATCTGAGTTATTTTCTTTTATTTACAGGCACTTGGAAAGAATATGAGACCTTACAGATTCTTGTTTCACTCCACCCAAAAATTATGTCTTCTGTATATGTTACATACCCTCTCCCATTTGTTATATTCAAATAATCTACTTAATTTTAGAGACCTGAATTGGGAGGAGGCTACAAAACTCCCATAGCACAAACTAAATATATTGATGCTTCCATAAACACACTTTTCAGATTGTTTTTCAGTGTTCATTTCTAGGTCAATGAAAGAAACTCAAAACTTAAAATAACTTCTCATAATTTTAGAATAACAAGTCTCTACAAGAGTTTATAACCATATTCTTAATTCCTAAAAGTCCATTTGACTTTTTTCTTACCATATTTCTAATGAAAAACACTGCTTATGATTCCCAAATCATTTTGAAAATAACCAAGAATTTGAAAAAATTTAGTAATATAACTTTCTGGACAGATTTTATAGGCAAAGCCAACCAGCAGGAGACCCAGAGGTAGACCACAGGTAAGATAGTTGAATAACATCCAGAAGCTTAGTTGGTCTCGCTTGAGGATTCAGCCAGATCATTTGAGATGGTTGCTTCTGATAGTACCCTCTAACAGGCGTGCTTGAAGACTGTCCCCACAACCCTCACAGGAATAAATAGGTAAAGAAAAGAACTAACCTTCCTATTATTAAGCTGGTGTCTGGAGCATAAAGTTCCTTACATAAAATCATGATAAAAGGCTTTTTAGATAAACACTTTAAAACAAAAGAGTTTTGTTTTGTAGACCAAAGGATATTTTCAGGTAGTTTGGTATCAAAAGGGGTAATATATCTATTAAAACCTGTCCATCAAGAGAAACTAGTGGTTAGGTTTTAAGACAATCAATTCTTGGACTATGTGGCATGTATTCTTGACTAAGAAACTCCATTTCATTGCTTTTCATGACTGACAATTTGTCAGAAATTTACCTTCTGATGAAGTGCTTACATATTGTAGGCGAATTAGCAGAGTCGTTAAGATGTCGGATAGAATGCTTTACAGTATTCGTCCCACCTCATTGTGCGTTCCGAGTTCAAATCTCGCCATGGTCAACTTTGCTTTTCATCCTTTCAAGATCGATAAAAAAGTCCCAGTCCAATACTAGGGTCGATTCTTCCTCTATAGAAGAAATCGGCTGTGTTCAGACCTGGAGAGGGTTGGGCTTCGGAAGGTTTAAAAGTGCCCTAGATATGCCGTATGACAGTGCCTCTACGACTCCACAAGGAGTTATAGGATCTTTATCCTTTATTAAGATATTGTATTAGGTAATACTTTTATATTTCTCTAAGTCAAATAGATGAAAAATATTGGGTTCATTTAACATTTTAACATCTTCGTATTGTAGTGGGTGGGTTGACATGGGTCTACATTACAACTTAATCTTTTGTGTTTTAATCTTGTGTCAAATAATGTAGGAGTTCCAGCATCATCAAGGTTGTGAAGAGAAATGGAATGAGATGGCTGGGCGGTGTGCTGAGGAAGTATGAAAGAAACTGAGTGGGAGGAGTAATGGAAGTAATTATGGAAGATAGTAGCAGAAGGGGAAGACCAAAAAAGACAAATATAACAGAAGAGGAAACGAAAGCCAGGTAGTTGGAGAGGAGGTGAACACACAATGGAGCAAAATGGAGAATCTTGTCACAGAGCTCGCATTGCTAATCCCTGCTTTAGCAGAGGAAATGGCCTTAGCATGCTAATTAATGTACCCAGCAATACCAAGGCTATCCATACCTTTTCTCAAGTATCCTCCACAGTAATTTTTCACCTAATATATATTATTCAATCTTATTGCATGTTTAAACCAATGCAGTTTCCTCCTGTATATCTGATATTCAGCCATTTTTTCAGTTCATTGTCAGTCAACATTGGACATCTAATCAACCATAACTAGTTATTCTTCTCTAAATATTCAAAATTTTGGAAAGCTTGGTTGCTATATAAAGTTGTTCAAAATAAAACCAAGCGTTGATAAATAGTTAATGAGAGCTTTGAAGGCTCGAAACAATAGGTATCTCTTTAAAACACCATGCTTGTTCTCAGATATTCAACTAAAATTTAGGAACTGGTATCCCCAAGAAATTTTATATAGAAATGACATTTTTCATTGCTCAATCCAAAGACCATTACTCATATTGGAAGTGAATTTAAAAAGTATTTAAATTTCTCTCAGCAGTAACTCATAAAAATAGTAAAATCTAAGATAGCATCTAATGTTGATGATGATGGTACCCTCTGAGTATTTTAGCCAATAAAATGTTTGAAATTTGTTTTCACAAAGCTAGAATCAAATGTGATCTAATTTATAAGTTTTCTCATTAAAGTCACAGGCTTGGCTATGTAGTTAAAAAATTTACTTCACAATCATGTAATTTTGAACTCAGTGCTACTGCATGGCACCTTGAGTGTCTTTTATACTATCCACATGATGCCAAATGCCTTGTGAGTAAAATTTGGTAGATGAAGATTGCAGAAGTCTATATATATATACTCAGTTTTCAGCTTTCTATACTGGCATGGGTTGAACATGTCCCATTTCAAGACTGGATGGGTGGATCATGTCGCGCGCATGTGCGTGTGTGCGCGTGTGTGTTCTGTAATTTAGAAGTTTGACAAAAAGGGATTGATACAAAAAAAGAATAACAGACTTGAAAAAAATGTACTGTGGTTGATATCATCATCATCATCATTTTACGTCCACTTTTCCCTGCTTGCAAGGGTGGGACGGGTCTTATTCAGCACAGCATCTCTCCACTTGTCACGGTCCTTCGTCATCTCCACCGTGAGCTTCAGTGATCTGATGTCTGTTCTCACCACCTCCGCCCATGTTTTTCGTGGTCTACCTCTACCATGTCTTCCTTCAACTGGCATTTCCTGGCACTTCTTCACCCATCGGTCATCCTCCATGCGCATCACATGTCCATACCACCAGTCTCCTCTCTCACACACTACATTCTATCCCTCTCAGACTATCTCTCAACACATTCATGCTGGGTCGTTCACGCACATTGACATTGCACATCCAATGGGGCATGCCTGCGTCATTTCTCTCCAGCCGTCGCATATCCTCTGCAGTACTGCCCATGTCTCACTACCATGCAGCATCGCGCTCCTCCCACAGGCATCATACAACCAGCCTTTCGTAAGCAGGGAGAAACCCTTCTTCGTCAGCAGAGGAAGCAGCTCCCTAAACTTCTTCCAGCCCGTCCTTATATGGTCAACACAATTCCTTTCAAGGTGGTGATCCAGCCTAGCCACAGTCTATTGATTGAAACATGTACAAGAATAAAAAAAATATTTTGTGTTATTTCTTTCTATATGATTTATTCTTATACTTGTCTTTCAAGATTCTTGATATGAAATCATGTGTTGAAACATATTGTTATACTTTCGGAGAGTTATGTTGCCAATAAAATGTACCAGTTGAAAAAGAGAAAAGAAATGGAGCAACTTCACTGAATTTCTTTTCACAAGGATCTTGTATAAAAATAAATTGAATAGAAAGAAATAACAAAATAATTCTTTTATTCCTTTATATGACTATGGCCATAAATCAAATTTAGTTGATCTCCATGTTGGTGTTTAATAAACCAAAAGAAATATATACCTTGTTATACTTTGGGAAGATCATACTGTCAATAAAAATTGAATTTTATTTTAGTTTTTCTTTTTTTGTTATTAATCATGTATGTAATCCATTCATTGGTTGGTTAAACACCCAAAAAGTTATTTACTTAACTAGAATTTTGTTCCATATACTGACGCGTATGTGTGTGCATGTGTGTATGTACATATGCATACGTTTATATGTATGAGTATATAAATACAAACATGCAAACAAATTTTCAGGATGACAATCAACAGCTGCACATTGTGTTGCTACCACTGTTATGACTACCTCATACTACTCCTCTCTTTACAACAAAAACAGGGTGCTGTTACCACTGCTGTTATGACTACCTCATACTACTCTCTTTACGTCTGATGTACGAAATAGACGATTAGTGGAGCATATAAAAATATTATAAACAAATTGTTTTCTTCTGAGGTCGATTTTCCTTGAATTTTATTTTGCCTTATATTTTATAAGGCAAAATACATTCACATACATTCACGCAGGCAGCAAGCATAAAGAGGAGTAGTGTGAGGTAGTCAAACTACTCCTCTCTCTTTACGTCTGTTTTTTCACCATCCCTTTCTTTCCTTTTACACACATACATTCATGCAGGCAGCAGACGTAAGAGAAAAGTAGTGTGAGGTAGTCAAACTACTCTCTATTTAGGTGTGACGGAATCGCAGAAATTTATATATAGTCAACACTATCACCACATTTTCTGTGACCTGACCAATGACTTATCACCTGTCTCCTTTTCATCTCAACTTCGCCTCCATAGGAAAAAATCCCCACCTCACATTTTCTGGAGGAGGGAAGGGGGCGCTCAGACTTGCCCCACTGCAGGAGTTTTCTTTAAGCTTTAACCCCCAACAGAGGTGAAAAATCCAAGGGTCCTCCCTCTCTTCCCCCTCCGTTTTCCAGGAAAAAAAGACCTTTGCAGCATGTTCAGAGGTAAGATTAGTTGGTAGCACACAAAGAAAATGAGGAAAAAAGAAATGGTATAGAAAAATCAAGGGAGAGGGAGAAGAAAAAAAAAAAAAAAAAAAAAAAAACGAGTAATTCTTCGCTTTTCCGAGGAAAAAAGTCTCTAGGACTATATTAGGAGGTAAGTTTAATTGATAACACATACAAAAATATGAAAAATTATTTCCCACTGAAATTGGTGAGGGTGTCTTTCTATAACACCAAATCACTTGAAGCCACTTTGGATTTATGATACAAACTGCTTATTTTAAAATGTTTAGCCTTATATCAATTTTATTTTAGAAATTTTTGTCAACACTAAATACAAGTTTACTATTGAAAAACACATTCTTTTAGTTTAATCCAAATTTGTAGTTATTTCCAATATTAATTGAAATATATAAGCATTCTACTTCAATAGAGATGCAGTAATGAAAGGGGTTAACATCTACTTTTCTATGCTGGCATGGTTTAAAGAGGCTAACATAGACCAAGTCGGTATTTAATCTGAGCTACTGACTTCTCAGATGAGCCAGGGCCCTCATTTTCCTCAGACAAACATTCCAACACTTTACAGAGTGCATGTGGTACGTTTTATTGTGACACCGATACCAGGGAGGCTGTCATGTCCTTGATGCAACTGAAAAGTCTACTTAATCCTTTGTTTGGCCTGGTTCATACAGCTGGAGTCTCTTCCTAATATGACTATACAGACTGTACTAGGTTCATTTTATCGTGGCACCAATACTAATGAGGTTGTCATGCTGTTCACATAACTGATGAATCCTTTCAACCCTTTATTTAGAAAAAAAAACAAAAAAAACTAGTATTTCCTGTATATAATATGAGAAATTTGGAACAAAAAATTAAGTACAAAAAAGTGTGATTGTATTGCACACATGTTCACATTTTCAGAAATTTTTACCGAATTTAAAAATACTCATTTCAAATGGCAAGATTGCAAATATGTGCTGGTAATAGTTGAATACAAGTTGCTAAATATCCAGTTTTTACATTCTTTAATGCCATGAGAAACTGAATATTGTGAAATATGTGCAAGATCAAAATTTTGACATAATATGATGCAAGTTTACAAACAATTTTACTTTGACATGGCTTACTCTGGGGTCTTATACACAAGAATGTAATTTCTTTCTTTTAGCTTCATAAACAGCAGTCAAACTCAAATACAATATATAAAAACTGGATACACTTTCAACCTTGACATCACATAATCACTTAGCAGATAATACCTAAAAACAGGCTTCTTAATTCAAATGCTTGTTGAGAAAATATACAGAATCAAAATATATGTAAAGCTTTTGATACAAAACTGCCTGAAACCACCAGCTATTTGTTTTTTTTTAGTATTATAATTATCTGAAAACTTTCCTTCAATTTTGTAAGAACCTTTAAATTATGTTCCAAACATTAGCTTAATAATGAGAAAGCTATATTATTAAATCCTTCTAAATTCTTGATCATCTTTGTCCACTTATTTCTGAGAGGGTTGTAGGGACAGAGTTCTCAAGCACAACTTCCAGTGGGTCGTCACCAATTGATCTGGCTGGATCCCCAAGCGAAACTAGCCAAGCTCAAGGATGTTATCCAACCATCTTGCATGGATCTTCTGCCAAAAGGATTTGAAAATTATAGGCAGTGTCTTTCATTAGAAATATGGTAATGAAAGGGTTTATGCAATGCTGTCATAGTGTTTTGTATTTTTCAAGAATATCTTGTTAATATGGTTTTATATGATGCAAGACGTTAAAAGTTAATCCATACTGTGAAAAATATTTTTTAATGAGAGGTTTAAATTTAACAGATAACCTAACATTTTAACGCAAACTATAAACTGAAGTCTAATTTTTTAAACTAACATAGTGCTAAGATTTGAAGATATAATTTTCAAAAATAAACCTTTCAATTTGGTATTTATAAAAATACCATTATTTGTTAAATATGATGGCACCAAGATATTTATATTCATTGTTAAATGAAATTGGCTGATCTTTAAATAATAGTAATGGAGAGAGGGGAATGTGTGGAGGGAAGGATAGAGGGGAGGGGCAAAGATAGTGATAAACACAAAGAGAGACAAGAGAGGGAGAGAGAGAGGGAGACGGGGAGAGAGAGGGCGAGAGAGAGGGAGACGGGGAGAGAGAGGGCGAGAGAGAGGGCGAGGGAGCGAGAGAGGGAGAGAGACAGAGAGGGAGAGGGAGAGAGAGAGGGAGGGAGGGAGAGAGAGAGGGAGGGAGAGAGAGAGGGAGGGAGGGAGGGAGAGAGAGAGGGAGAGAGAGACAAGAGGGAGAGAGAGACAAGAGGGAGAGAGAGACAAGAGGGAGAGAGAGACAAGAGAGGGAGAGACGAGAGGGAGAGACAAGAGAGAGAGACAAGAGAGAGAGACAAGAGGGAGAGAGAGAGAGACAAGAGGGAGAGAGAGAGAGACAAGAGAGACAAGAGAGAGAGACAAGAGGGAGAGAGAGAGAGACAAGAGAGGGAGAGAGAGAGACAAGAGAGGGAGAGAGAGACAAGAGAGGGAGAGAGAGACAAGAGAGGGAGAGAGAGAGGGAGAGAGAGACAAGAGAGGGAGAGAGAGAGAGAGAAGGACAGAGAGAGAGAGACAAGGAGACAGACCGAGAGAGAGAGAGACGAGAGAGAGAGATGAGAGAGAGAGTGAGACGAGAGCGAGAGAGTGAGACGAGAGCGAGAGAGTGAGATGAGAGAGAGAGTGAGACGAGAGAGAGAGTGAGACGAGAGAGAGAGTGAGACGAGAGAGAGAGTGAGACGAGAGAGAGAGAGAGAGAGAGACAAGGAGACAGACAGAGAGAGTGAGACGAGAGAGAGACAAGGAGACAGACAGAGAGAGTGAGACGAGAGAGAGAGTGAGACGAGAGAGAGAGAGACAAGGAGACAGACCGAGAGAGAGGAGACAGACCGAGAGAGAGGAGACAGACCGAGAGAGAGGAGACAGACCGAGAAGGAGAGAGAGAGAGATAGACAAGGAGACGGACCGAGAGACAAGGAGACAGACCGAGAGACAAGGAGACAGACCGAGAGACAAGGAGACAGACCGAGAGACAAGGAGACAGACCGAGAGACAAGGAGACAGACAAAGAGACAAGGAGACAGACAAAGAGACAAGGAGACAGACAAAGAGACAAGGAGACAGACAAAGAGACAAGGAGACAGACAAAGAGACAAGGAGACAGACAAAGAGACAAGGAGACAGACAAAGAGACAAGGAGACAGACAAAGAGAGACAAGGAGACAGACAAAGAGAGACAAGGAGACAGACCGAGAGAAAGGAGACAGACCGAGAGACAAGGAGACAGACCGAGAGACAAGGAGACAGACCGAGAGACAAGGAGACAGACCGAGAGACAAGGAGACAGACCGAGAGACAAGGAGACAGACCGAGAGACAAGGAGACAGACCGAGCGACAAGGAGACAGACCGAGCGACAAGGAGACAGACCGAGCGACAAGGAGACAGACCGAGCGACAAGGAGACAGACCGAGCGACAAGGAGACAGACCGAGAGACAAGGAGACAGACCGAGAGACAAGGAGACAGACCGAGAGACAAGGAGACAGACCGAGAGACAAGGAGACAGACCGAGAGACAAGGAGACAGACCGAGAGACAAGGAGACAGACCGAGAGACAAGGAGACAGACCGAGAGACAAGGAGACAGACCGAGAGACAAGGAGACAGACCGAGAGACAAGGAGACAGACCGAGAGAAAGAAGACAGACCGAGAGAAAGGAGACAGACCGAGAGAAAGGAGACAGACCGAGAGAAAGGAGACAGACCGAGAGAAAGGAGACAGACCGAGAGAAAGGAGACAGACCGAGAGAAAGAGACAGACCGAGAGAAAGGAGACAGACCGAGAGAAAGGAGACAGACCGAGAGAAAGGAGACAGACCGAGAGAAAGGAGACAGACCGAGAGAAAGGAGACAGACCGAGAGAAAGGAGACAGACCGAGAGAAAGGAGACAGACCGAGAGAAAGAGACAGACCGAGAGAAAGAGACAGACCGAGCGAGAGAGACAGACCGAGCGAGAGAGACAGACCGAGCGAGAGAGACAGACCGAGAGAGAGGAGACAGACCGAGAGAGAGGAGACAGACCGAGAGAGAGGAGACAGACCGAGAGAGAGGAGACAGACCGAGAGAGAGGAGACAGACCGAGAGAGAGGAGACAGACCGAGAGAGAGGAGACAGACCGAGAGAGAGGAGACAGACCGAGAGAGAGGAGACAGACCGAGAGAGAGGAGACAGACCGAGATGGAGAGAGACAGACCGAGATGGAGAGAGACAGACCGAGATGGAGAGAGACAGACCGAGATGGAGAGAGACAGACCGAGATGGAGAGAGACAGACCGAGATGGAGAGAGACAGACCGAGATGGAGAGAGACAGACCGAGATGGAGAGAGACAGACCGAGATGGAGAGAGACAGACCGAGATGGAGAGAGACAGACCGAGATGGAGAGAGACAGACCGAGATGGAGAGAGACAGACCGAGATGGAGAGAGACAGACCGAGATGGAGAGAGACAGACCTAGATGGAGAGAGACAGACCGAGATGGAGAGAGACAGACCGAGATGGAGAGAGACAGACCGAGATGGAGAGAGACAGACCGAGATGGAGAGAGACAGACCGAGATGGAGAGAGACAGACCGAGAGAAAGGAGAGACAGACCGAGAGAAAGACCGAGAGAGAGGAGTCAGACCGAGAGAGAGGAGTCAGACCGAGAGAGAGGAGTCAGACCGAGAGAGAGGAGTCAGACCGAGAGAGAGGAGTCAGACCGAGAGAGAGGAGTCAGACCGAGAGAGAGGAGTCAGACCGAGAGAGAGGAGTCAGACCGAGAGAGAGGAGTCAGACCGAGAGAGAGGAGTCAGACCGAGAGAGAGGAGTCAGACCGAGAGAGAGGAGTCAGACCGAGAGAGAGGAGACAGACCGAGAGAGAGGAGACAGACCGAGCGAGAGGAGACAGACCGAGCGAGAGGAGACAGACCGAGCGAGAGGAGACAGACCGAGCGAGAGGAGACAGACCGAGCGAGAGGAGACAGACCGAGCGAGAGGAGACAGACCGAGCGAGAGGAGACAGACCGAGAGAGAGGAGACAGACCGAGAGAGAGGAGACAGACCGAGAGAGAGGAGACAGACCGAGAGAGAGGAGACAGACCGAGAGAGAGGAGACAGACCGAGAGACAAGGAGACAGACCAAGAGAGAGAGACAAGGAGACAGACCAAGAGAGAGAGGCAAGGAGACAGACCAAGAGAGAGAGACTGACAAGGAGAGAGACTGACAAGGAGAGACAGAGAGAGACAAGGAGACAGACTAAGGGAGAGAGAGAGACTAAGAGAGAGAGAGAGAGACTAAGAGAGAGAGAGAGAGAGAGAGAGACAAAGAGAGAGAGAGAGACAAGGAGACAGACCAAGAGAGAGAGAGACAAGGAGATAGACCAAGAGAGAGAGAGACAAGGAGATAGACCAAGAGAGAGAGAGACAAGGAGATAGACCAAGAGAGAGAGAGACAAGGAGACAGACCAAGAGAGAGAGAGACAAGGAGACAGACCAAGAGAGAGAGAGAGAGACAAGGAGACAGACCAAGAGAGAGAGAAAAGGAGAGACAGAAAGAGAGAGACTAGGAGACAGAGAGAGACAAGGAGACAGACAGAGAGAGAGAGACAAGGAGACAGAGAGAGAGAGAGAGACAAGGAGACAGAGAGACAAGGAGACCAAGAGAGAGAGAGAGAGACAAGGAGACCAAGAGAGAGAGAGACAAGGAGACAAGGAGACCAAGAGAGAGAGAGAACGAGACAAGGAGACAGACAGGGAGAGAGAGGTATGCAGGGAGAGGAGGGGGAAAAGTAAATATCTACTGTTTAAGTGGTTTAGTTTACTGAGAGTCATAATGACTAAAGCACTGTCCTAGTTTAATCTATAAAAATAAAAATCAACAAAATTGGTTGACTAAGCATTTCATTGACAAAAATATTTATCAAAGGTAAAACATGAACTTCATATCATTATCATTGAACAGTAATCTTATTAGTTACTTCTGAAAATAGAGCTACAGCTCAGATGTAATTTAATACCTTCTAGACTAATGGTAAAAGTCAATCTCATGTGGAAACCCCCTATTTTAAAAAAAACTTTTGGATATTTCCATGTATTTCAAAGTCAACCATAGTTCTTTAGGGACAATAGATCAAGATATTATTCTGAATATGAGAAGATTACTTTTTTTTAAATAATATATTCTGATGTAAGCAACTGGAACTATTTAAAAGAGCTACACAGCCTTATTTATGCTTTGCTAGTACAAAATATTTTGATGCTTAGAAATATAAGTATTTTTATAGCAATTCATTGTTTTAGAATCCATTTAAGTTCCAAACACTAGTTTAATTTTTAACATCTTGTACCACACAAGACTGCATTAGCAAGCCACTCTTAAAAAATACAAAACAGTATTATGCATCAAATGAAAAATTAAAGCCTTTATACTGTAAATTTTCACAGATTTTCCAACCAATGAAGATACTATAAACATTTGAATTGACAAACCAGTTTTTAGATATTTTCTGCTAAATCATTAGAGGAGGTTAAGAATTATTATTAGCATTTACATTACACTATATTTACTATTGTATTTTCGTGGTAAAGGCTTTACCTCACATAATATTAAATCTATGAAATGTTGATGTTATTTATTTTGAGAACAATACCGTATGAGTGGCCAGTTACGGTCGGTTTGAACAGAAAGAGGTGAGGGAATTCTGGCCGGATATGGCCGGTTTAAATGCTAAATAGTTAAAGTTATATTACTACATCACTTCAGATCCTTTATTTTAAGTTATTTGAAAATCTCAGGCAGCTTATACATATGTAGGCATAGCTGACCTCCTACGAGATCACATCTTACAGGAGGTTTCTTGGGTGTTTTAATGATAGGGCTCCAGTTTTATGAATATTAACATTAAATCAAGCATCTTGCTCAAGAACACCACACACTGCATTATCCAAGAATTGAACCCAAGACCTTATGATCACAAGTCAAACAACCTCATCCCTAGGCCATGGGTGTTGGACTAACGATCATTAGGTCTTGGAGTCCATTCCTGGACCCAGTGGCACATTTGGGTCCTTGTACAAGGCAATTTATTCTTGTTCATGAATCTAAAATGTGTGCCCCTATAAGAAATCAAAAAGGTAAAAAATACAACAGTACCTTGTCCAGGAATTGAACTCAAGACGTCACTATCATGGGTCCAACATCCTAACCACCAGGCTATGTACCTTCACAAAATAAATTTTGATCCCAGGCTAAAACTAATTCCCTTCATTTACATAATCTTACTTGATTCCCCTATAAATGTCTGCTCTTGTACCTAACTAAGTAGGTAATCATTTAAGCTGTTGAGATTAATCTAGGACAGTTTGGAAAGCAGAGAGGTAGGCTCATTAAATACTTCCCTTTGAGTATTGCCAATTAGTATTTGTTCTTGTATAAGAAATAATTAGATTAGTAGTAATAATTGAAAATCAAGTTCAGTGGTAGGTGACATTTTAATATTTATATTTATACAAATTCTAATATACTTTTCTTTATAATGGAGGTGTGTGGCCTACTGGTAAGTGTGTTGAACTTATGTTCATAATGTTGTGGGTTCATTTCTTGGACTGGGTTGTGTGTTGGGTTCTTGAGCAAAACACTTCATTTTATGTTGCTCCAGTGTACTCTGCTGAAAATGAATACCAGCAATGGCTGGGGATTTAATCCTGTGATGCACAGGTGTCCTGTCCAGCGGGGGAGAGTCTTTTACTCAGTCGCTTCATGCCACAGAAACCAGGATAAGCACCAGCCTGATTAATGAGCCTCCAGGCTTTATCGACTGGTATTTAAATTATACATTCCCATTATCCTCTACAATTTATTGTCTTCCTCTCTCTGAGTGACACTGCTCATTCACTGAACCAATGCGGGTGGGGTACACAATATGAGTGATTATGTGATGGAGAAATGAACAAGTTCAGTAGAGCTGAGTGAAGTGGTACAAGATCAACCCATTTTGAGGTACAGTGGCTACCATGATAGCATTAGAAGAGGCAGAGTAAGGACACTGCTTCATTTGTGTTGTTGGACCTCCAACAAGTATTCCAGTTGTCTAATCAATGGAACATCCTGCTTGTGCAAGTGGCTGAGTATTACACACACACACACACACACACTGTACTCTTAGCACAATTCTCAAGAAGATTCAGCAAATTACAGCCAACACACTTTTGCCTGTCGAGTAGACTGGAGAAACATGAAATAAAGTGTCTTGTTCAAGGACATAATGCTATACTAGGAATCGAACTCATGCACCTTCACATGTTCGTTATATGGCATTAAACATACGATAAAATGTTTTTGATCCAGTAAGGACCTCAATGTATTCGTGTGAATTTTTCAGAAGAGGAATATTTTAGACAACTATGTATACTGAATGAAACTAACGTAGGATGGTAGACTTAATTCGTCGCCCAGTTTAACACCACCACCTGAACATAGGCGCCTTTAATCAAGCATTTATGTGATGGGTCTGAAAAATTAATCGGAACCTTTGCATATTTTTTATGGTAGCGAAAAAAAAGGAGCCCATGCCTAGTCACGTCAACCCTTGATCTGTTACTGGTGCAAAGATTCGGACAAGGTCTTTGCTTTGGGGGTACATTCTTCTTTCCGTTACACCAACTAGTCACAGATGCTCTGAACGGAATCATGGACACTGCTCGTCCTTTCAAGACTAAACAGTAAACATTTTTTTTTTAAATAACTGGACCCGGATATCCTAACTCGAACTCCAAACCCTTGAGTTGATAGTCCAGTTACGATATCCACTCCATCATATTTCTTTCTCACTAAAAAATACTTGGGAAAAACATGAACACCACAGATTCTCGGTGTCATATCCGATAACAAAAAAAAATATGCTTACGTTTGCAATTATTTTATAGCCTTAAACATGAAAGATTCATGTTTAAAGAAAGATTATAACTTCAGCATTCATAGAGATAAACTAAGGAATTTCAATAAATGTGGCAGGAAATATGTATCGATGCAAAATCGAAAAGTTAGCGATGTGGCATTATCTACTTTAAAAAATATATACGCGGGCGCGCGTGTGTGAGTGAGTGTGAGAATGTGAGAGTGAGTAAGTGAGTGTGTGTAAGTGTGTGTGTGAGTATGTGTGTGTGTGAGTGTATGTGTGTGTGTGAGTGTATGTGTGTGTGTGAGTGTGAGTGTGTGTATACGGGCAGATCACCTGCATAAAGAATTCAGATTAAGGATTGGATTGGCATTATGTATGTATGTATATATATATACAAAGAACTATTGCAATATGCCTTATTTTTCCTCTATAAAGTTAGATGCGTGTGTATGTGCATCCGCACACATTCACACATAAATGTATGTATACGGATGTGGATGTGTACGTGTGATTACACACATACACAAACGTATGTGTGTAATCGTTAGGGAAATTGATAGTGCATACATCGACGTGTCTAAGTTAAAAAAAAAAAAAACTACTGCAATCTTGATATATTTTCTAAGTTTGAACAATGAAATTATATACTGTGTGTGTGTGTGTGTGTGTATATGTATATATATATATATATATATATATACCCTATAACATTTGCAATGCCAGAGCTTTTGAGCAAACATTGTAAAAGACCCCACACACACACAAAAAAAATAGGACATAAAAAATGACACTGAGTCAGGCATATATCTAAATCTAGCTTTAATTTTTACTTTAATATTTTATAATACATATTTTAGATTTAATTCCAAAGAGAAGGTAGTTATGTATAGTATAATTTAAAGGAATTATAGAAACATACGGGGGGCTGGGGAAATTGAAATATTATATGTATGAAGAAAGTACTTTATGTGGCATTTGCAAAAGAAAAAAAAAATTACGTGTAACACTAACATATTTATTACATGTTTCTAGAAGAAATTTCAAATTTGCTGATGTTAGCGGTTTTCATATATATTTGATGTGTTTTGTGTGATAATAAAGAGAGTTGTGGTCAGAAAACTAAAACTACTGCAGACTGGAAGATGGGGAATGACATTAAATATATTCTAGAAAAGAAAGAAATTCTTATTCTTACCAAAAACTCAAAAGATTTATGATAAACGAGGAACAGGAAAAAAAAAAAAAAAAAAAAAGCGGATGAAGTGTTTTATCCGAGACGTAATAATCATATATATATAAGGGAATAGTTTTTAAGTATCAGATTGGATGTCTCCACTTTAAACGCCTTTTCTTTTTAAAATAAAGATTTTAATTTACACTTTATATCCAAATGTATATGCACGTACGCGCATATATATATATATATATATATATATAGTCGCATATATGTTATGAAATACTGTTAGCTTCTCGCTAAAACAATTTCTATACCTTTCATTTACATATATATATATATATATATATACACACACACGTATATGCACATACACGCATATATATACACGTATATGCACATTCACGCATATATATATATATATATATATATATATATATATATACACGTATATGCACATACACGTATATTATTATATATAAATATATACGTATATGCACATACAGACGCATATATGTACATACGCACGCGCATATATGTGCACATACACGTATAACAAAATACTGGGTTGTATAAGTATAAGAGACGTGGTTTGTGTGTATGCACATATACACACATGTTTATGCCTATAAATACACATACATACAATACGCATATGTATATGCACATACAAATACGCATATATAAACACATACATGCACACACACGACATACCTATTAACAACGTCAAATCAGACAACAATTATACCATTAAAATGTGCCAGACATAAGTTCTCAATTTAACCCTCTCCCACACATTCACAAATTAATGACAATGTCATTTTTTTTTTGTAATTAACACATTAACACAGAGAAAAATAAATTACGTGTTTGACGTACGGTCGGGAAAAAAAATTCACTCAATATTATTATTATAAAAACGAAACAAACTTCTAGAACAACTCGGCTTTACTAAACAAAAACAATTTGCTAAAGCTTTTACCTCTCTAATGTCAGGTTTATTTTTATTTATAAATTAGAGATAATCAAAATAAAGCGACTGTAAACAATAACAAAGAAAAGTTAGAGCACTGACTGTAAATAAATTTCTTACGTGTAAAGGAATATAGCTAAAAGGTGTTTCTAATATTTAACAAGTCGACGTTAATTGTGGTAAAGATTTGTATATAAGAATAATAAACAGCATGCCTCGCTATTTTATTGCTATTAGCATTAAAGAGAATGAAATAACGAAACAAATTCAAAGAACTTACCTTATAAATACAGGATTTTACACTTTGGTATAAGCGAGACATAGTGATGTTTAATAGATATATATTTATATATATCAAAAATAGAAGTAATAGCTCGTCAACAATGTTTTGGTATTGGAACGGCTACCTGCTCAGCTAAGATTTTCTTTGTTTTGCTTGGGATTTTCTTATGTAAAAAGACCTTTCTTGGAACGAAGACAGACAAAAAGTACCAGCAGAAACTGGTTTCTTCAAATGTCTACCTATATGTCACTCCTCCTGGGTTCCGTTGGCGCTAAATTCAGTAAGCGTATACGCTAAACACAAAATACGTATATTATATACATATAAATGTAATTCTGTCACTGACACATTGACTTTTTTTTTCAAAGAATGGGAACTAGATAATACGTTTTGAAATTATATATTTTTCGTCCCCTGGGCCATAAACACAGAAAAAAAAAATAGGGAAATATTTCGTATTAACACTATTTATCAATCATACAACCTCCAGATGAAAGGTGAAAATTACGAGACGAATATAGTGTATAAGACTGGTGGATGGTGGTGAACTAATACTGTAAAGAGATGAAGAGGCGAAGAAGGAATAAAGCTGCCACGTTGTTTATTTTGCCATGTTGTTAGTCGCTGACGTCCGAGACCAGCTTTTCATTGGTTCAACGTATTGTCTCGTTTTCGTTTCAGCGAATCCAATTTCAAATCCAGACTCCAAACTTGCACGTTCTATACTTGCTTCCAACACAACATTCAATCCATGTCCAAGCAGTGATTTCAATGTTGTACAATGTGATTTCTTCCCCCCTTTTTTTTTTCAACATTCATCTTTTCTCTCCTTCTATTGTCAACTGTTTCGCTGCACTAGGTTTTAAAATGTCCAAATCACGACGGCGCCCCTAGGATTCCAATAAGAGTTAAGGCTCAGAACTGGAGCATACAAAAACAATAACATATCTGAAGTTTTATTAAATTTATTCTCAGAGTAACGCTTTTTATTTTTGTTGATTTATAACTGTTACAGTAAAATAGGTTCCTTTTATTACTTTTACAAATAATTCAACATAGCAATACAATATTATTATTTTTTTTTTTTCGTCAGCTCTTTGATAATGATAATAATTGTTTCTACTTTTGGCACAAGGCCAGCAATTACCCAGTACATTACTGGTACTTTATTTTATCGACCCCGTAAGAATGACAGGCAAAGTTAACCTCAGTGGGATTTGAACTCAGATCGTAAAGGGACGTAACTACAATGATAATAATGGGCTCATACACAAAAAAGGCACACCAAACCGCCAATTTTATATATCAAAGTCGGCCAGAATTGAAAAGTTATACATACAGGTATTAAATTTAAAAAATCTAACCATCCTTTTACATCCACTTTCCACACTGGCATGTGTTAGACAGGTTGTTGCAGTCCAAGACCAGATATATCGGAGTGATCTCATCCTGCTCATATTACATATTTTGCACAATTTCTATGGCTGGATGCCCTTCCTAACATAACCACTTTAGAGTGTTTACTGGATGCATTGTTTTTGCAATACCAGCACAAACACTTTATATAGCAACATCAAATACTTTTTATTAGAATACAGTTCTGATAACAACCTGATGTCTCTAAAGTTGAGAAAATTTGATGAATTTTGCCCCAGTAAGAACATTAAATACCTTTTGTTAAAAATAAAGTTCTCATTGTCAAAGGGATAAAACTAAAAAAGCCCAGGAAAGGGCGCAAATAAACTGCTATGGCCGTCGCAGGGGCTCTAGGGCAATGCCCCCCCTCCCCATTAAATCTGGCCATGTGGTAGAATATCTTGCTTACATCTATTGTGGTTTTGGCATGGTTTCTACACCTGGATATTTGTCCTATCATCAACCAATTTACAGGTTATATAAGGTGTATTTTTATCATTGAACCAACACTAGGGAGGTTGTCATGTCCTCAAAACAACTGAAGAGTCCTCTGAGTTGCTAGTATTTATTTTAATGACTCTGGAATTATGAAAGGCAAAGTTGATATTTGCAAAGATTTGAATTTAGTATGCCAACAATTTGTCTGATTCTCTTATAATTCTTTCAATTCACTGCCTATAGATGATTTTACTTTTTGATTTATGAATGTGTGTGTCACAGTGAAGTATTTCCTGATTGGAGGCAATATAGGGTTGAGAGGACATTTTAGTTTGGTAAAAAATATGATAACCATTCTAGTGTTGGTACAATGATAAAATGCACTCAGTGTACTCTGTAAAATGGTTGATATCCAACTGTAGAAAACATGCCAAAATATATTTGAGCAAGAAATGGTTCCACAACCAGTCTAGTATCAGACCAAGACAATTCATCGAATCCATAGCAGTGTGGGAAATGGACATAAAATGATTATGATGATGTGTGATTTAGACAAAGAGGATGGGTAGTGTCTCTGACACTTTACCAGGACTCCAAGAGTGATGGAAGGATATCATCATGATACCAAACACTGAGCTTGAATGCTTCCAACAGATAAAAACACCCATGCACATGAACTCAAACATGCATCGAGTAGGCATTTCTTAACCACTATACTCTTTCCATACACCCCCACGCTCCAACACACACTCACGCACTTCTGTCTACACTGATACTAACATAACCTTACACTGTAAAGTTATGTTAGTATCACAATAAAAAAAAAAGCACCCAGTCCACACTGTAAGGTGGTAATGTAGGTGTCATGACAAAACGAACCCAGCCCAGACTGTAAGGTGGTTGTGTAGGTGTCACAACAAAAAGCACCGAGCCCACACTGTAAGGTGGTCATCTAGGTGAAATAACAAAAAGCACCCAGCCCACACTGTAAGGTGGTCATCTAGGTGAAATAACAAAAAGCACCCAGCCCACACTGTAAAGTGGTCATGTAGGAGTCATGACAAAAAGACTCCAGTACACACTGTAAATGTGGTTGGTGTTAGGAAGGGCATCCACCCATACAAACCTAGCCAGAAATACTTCTATATGAGAAAGACATGGTCACCTGACCCAACTTGCCTCAAATGGGACTACCCTTCTAACCTATGGTAGCGTGGAAACTGTTGGTAATGAGATAATATATATATATATATATATATATATATATATATATATCATCATCATCATCATCATCATCAGGTTTAGCGTCCGTGTTCCACGCTTGCATGGGTTTGGACGGAGGTTTTCCCACTTGAGGCAAGAGTGGTTGTCTTGCTCGCGTAGGACTGTCTGGCGGGTTTTCTACAGTTGGATGCCCTTCCTAACACCAACCACATTTACAGTGTGGGGCTGGGAGGTTTTTACCGTGTTGCCTACACGGCCACATTTACAGCGTGGACTGTGTGTTTTTTTGTCGTGACACCTACACGATCTCATTTGTTTCGGCCTGGATGTTGTGGGACCAACATAACTTTACATTGAAAGGGGCGGTGTGGATGTGGTGGGGGTGGTGGGACCGGGGGGTGTTTTGATAGAGATGCCTACTGACTGTAGTAGGTTTTTACTTTGTATTTAGGTAAGGCGGGTCTTCTCTATTACTGAGTACCGCCAAAGGTCTCGGTCCAGTGACATTGTCTTGGAGAGGTGTAAGCGTGTGAGGTCGGAATTTATCAGCTCGTCCCATGTTTTTCTAGGTCTGCCTATTCCGTGACTACCGTCTATCTTTATTGCCCTGCACTTTGTTATACAGCTATCGACTTTCATGCGCATCACGTGTCCATACCAACGTAGCCTTCTCTAGAGTAAACAACATCTGATCCCTCTTATTTCTAATTTTTTCCTTAGTTCGTTTATGCTTTGCCGTTCACGTATATTACTATTGCACATCCAGCGGAGCATGCAAGCTTCGTTCCTCTCTAGTCTGCGTATATCCTCTGCACACAATGCCCAGGTCTCACTGCCATGCAGCATTGCTGTTTGTATGCAGGCATCGTATAACCTGCCTTTCATTTTTAGGGAGAACCCTCTAGCGGCTAATAGTGGTATAAGCTCTCTGAACTTTTTCCATCCAGTTCTGACTCTAGCTACTGTACTTTCAGAGCACCCTCCCCCACTGCTGATTTTGTCACCCAGGTAACGGAAGCTGTCCACTATTTCTATAGAACCCTCTGCGCAGTTGAAGGAGCTAGTATTTTGTGGGCACTTGCTGCTACTTATTGCACCAGAGCACCGGCCACATGTAAAATCTATGTTCTTAGTTAGCTTACCTGTGATCCCACTACATCTTTTATGCACCCATACTTTGCATTTAGGACATAAAATGGAGTTTCTACCTACGCCTTTCCTACACACTGAGCATGGCCATTTCCCAGATGGGACTGCCGCCTTATTTTCTTTCCTACAAACTAGAACTTTAGTCTTAGCCAGGTTAATTTTAAGGCTTTTGATTCTAGGCCGTGCTTCCATGTTTGGAATTTCTTCTCTAGTTCGGTCATTGATTCAGCTATGAGCGTTAGATCATCTGCGTATAGGAGTTCCCATGGGCAGCCGGTCTTCAACTCCTCTGTTATAGTCTGAAGGGCAATAATAAATAGTAGGGGGCTAAGAACAGAGCCCTGATGGACACCAACTTTTACGCTAAACTCTTCACTATATTCGTTGTTAATTCTAACCTTACTGATTGTTTCTTTATACATGGCTTGTATAGCTCTCACAAGCCATTCGTCAACACCTAGTTTTCTAAGAGACCACCAGATAATGGAACGGGGGACTCTGTCGAAGGCTTTCTCCAAGTCGACGAAAGCTAAGTATAGGGGTTTACTTTTAGTTAGGTACTTCTCCTGTAGTTGTCGTACAATGAAAAGAGCGTCTGTGGTACTTTTGCCTGACACAAATCCGAACTGCATTTCATCTAGATCAATTCTCTCTCTGATTAGTTGCGCTATTACTTTTTCCGTGACCTTCATGACCTGGTCGATTAATTTAATGCCTCTATAGTTACTCCTATCTAGGGCATCTCCTTTTCCCTTATAGCACTTAACGATGATACTGCTACGCCAGTCCTTCGGAACAACCCCATTCTGTACGACTTGGTTAACTATCCGGGTGACCATGGTGTGTCCCACCGAACCAGATGCCTTCAGCATCTCAGCAACTATTTCTGAAGGACCAGCCGCCTTACCCGTCTTCATATCTTTGATTGCCTTGCTTATTGTACTACCCTGGACTAACACTGCTGGTCCCTCTATTGGGTCGATGTGGGGAAGACTGTCTTTCTCCCATTTGTTCTCCTCATTTAGAAGCCTTTCGTAGTGACACTTCCAAGCTACCTTCTTATCAGCATCGGTGATGGCAAGTATGCCATCATCGTTAAGTACACACTTCTCCCCGACAATATCACGGTTTTCCTTGACACATTGCCTGGCAATCCTGAACACCTCACGTTTTTGGTCCTCACGTTGTAGAACATGCTTGAACTTTCTTTCCTCTGCTTCCCTTCTTGCGAAGTACACTTGTCTCCTAGCTTCCCTCCTGGCCACTTGATAGTCTTCTCTACTTCCCCCATCCCGCCATGCTTTCCAAGCCTGCTTTTTGGCCTTAATTGACTCCTCCACCTTACTGTTCCACCACCATGTTACTCTCCTCCTATCTACAGGCCTGCTCCAGCCACAGACTTCGTCTGCCGCCGTCAGCAGGTTTGCTCTCAGGAATTCCCACTGTTCCTCTATATTATACGACTCTAATTGCTCTTCCTTACTGTTGAAAGCGTCAAGTAATATGCTTTGAAATTTATTTCTGGCTATGGGGTCCTTTAGCTTCCATATTTTTCTCTTGAGGATAGTCCTCTTCCGCTGTCTAGTACGTCTCGTCCTGACTATGAGGTCGCTAATTATCAGTCTATGTTGGGAGGTGAATTCTTCATGGGGGAGGGATATAGTGTTAACAACAGACACTCTGTCACATATATATATATATATATATATATATATATATATCGAGGGTGTGTGGCATTAAGGTATTACTTCACTTATAAGTAAGTCTAGCACTGTTTCCAGGGGGATATGAAAGCAGTTTTAGTCTGTCTTGCAAAATTTCTCTTACAGTTTCTAATAATAATAAGCTACAGTGAAGAAGAAATTTAATTTATGTCCAGAAACCATGTCTTATAAGAAATATCATTGAATCTTGGAATGGATCTCTGTTAGTTTCGGCAATGAGGTATACCACTTGTTCGATCAATGGAACTGCCTACTCATGAAAGTGGCTGAGCACTCCATAGACACATACCATATTTCCCAGCATCGTAGATGCTACTTTTTTCCTAAAATAAGTCTCAAAAATCTACCATGCGTCCTGGAGGCCGAAGGTTGTTTATTATTTTCTTTCAAATTTTTGGTTGTCAAAATTAGCGTTTGTCCTTGAGGACGAAGCGTCTTCGCCGCCAGAAAATATGGTACATCCTTAATGTAATTCTCAGAGAGATTTACCATGGCAGTGTATGACAAAGGTGAGTCTTTGAATTATAAGTACAGTCCAAATAGCTTCCATCTACCCAATTTCACTCACAAAGTTTCAGTTGACTCAAAACTATGGCAATTGCCATTTGTCCAAGATGACCTGATGTGGGATTGAATATGGGACCTTATGTTTTGGAAGTAAACTTCTTAACCATTTGGTCATCCTGTATCCACTCATTTAACAAAAATACATATTCTATCACCTTCATTTTATTTCTTACTGTTTATTTTTTTTAAGTTTGAAAGGTGGAAAGACAAATATAAAACACACAAGCAGCTCTTTAACCCTTTCATTACGATATTTTTCAGCCTATGACTTTCAAATCATTTTGAACATTATCAAGAATTTTGAGAGATTCAAACTTTCTTATTATTAAATTGATGTTTGGAGCATAATTTTAATAGAATGTTCATATTTAAATATAAAGAGTTTTAAAACAAAGAGTTTTGCATGAAAAACCAGAAGTGATTTCTGGCAGTCAACTAACTGCAAATTCCCCTAACAAACTAAGTTTGTGTCATATGTTACCTATAGAACTGTGTCCTACACTATTGTTCTTTCTAACAAATTGTATTATATACACAGACAGATGTTAAATTGTGTGAAAATGTAAAGAAAAAGGCATATGTTTTTAAGTATGGATTTCCTTTATATACAAAAAGCTTCAGATGTCCAGAAAGAGATATTTTGCATTGTATGAAGTTAATTCACTCCTCAAAACTATTTGCAATGTGAATGAATGAGATCTAATTCGATGTACACTGAATCCTACCTCTATTTTATGATGAAAATAATGTAAAGGTGAGACCCACAAACAAAGGAAAAAATTATATATATATGAATGTATGGATTGTATATTTAATAATATACTGTATGTTTATTTAAAAACACTTTGAAGGCCTTTCACTATGAATTTAAGGTAGTGACTATGTCACATACCTGGCTTCAGCAAAAACAAATTCATAGCAAAAGGCCTTCAAAATGTTTTAAAATAAACATACAGTATATTATTAAATATACAATATGTACATTCATATATACATCACTATTTCAAAGCTTCTACACAAATATATATATATATATATATATATATATATATATATATATATGTTCAGTAGAAATTGTTTTGGTAAAAACAGGTGCAAGCAGGAGAAAGCTCTCTACATTCGTAGTTTGTAGTTACGATGGAGATTCAGTATAAGAATAACATTAAGAAAGATGCTGATATTACATAAATCGTTTATTCATAATAATCATTTCAACGGTTCTCTTATGCAATCCAACATGTAATTCATGCATTTGTTGTTGTTATGAGAACTGTATCTTCAGATAAAAATCCAATTTTGTGGTATGCTACAGGCAAAAAACATGTCCTTCTGCTCGTGCGCCTGGCTGACCTATAAGTTCCTAAAGGGTCTTTCCCAGCCCTCTCTGAACAGGTGTGGTGACTCAAGCATGATATTGGATACACCCTGTGGAGGCCCAAAGTCACCACAGCCCAACCCTATAGGGGAGGAGGGATGACTTGTGCAATCTCTATATCACCAAAATTATGGAGATAATGCAAAAGGAGAGCACAAGTTATTAATAAAAGAAATAACCTATTCAACACTTGCCACCACAGATCAACTGGAACCTTCCTCAGACTATACAAATTAGCAACATAGATGTACTGGCTATGGTCTAGTACAAAGCTTGACCATGGGAGCTGGGCATGGCTACACACCAACATCAACCTCGGGCGAAACCTGGATAGCCTGTATATGTCCACCCCGAATCACACTACCATCATTCTGTTAAACACTTATAGGATTGTATACTCACAACATGAGGGTCTGTATTTTATATTCCTTTGTTCCTTGTTCTCTGTATGTATACCTGCATTTGTATCACCACCATCTCATTTTGTTACTTTGTTTGCTGGCTACAACTCACATCCATATTTATTCTTAACAGTCTAGTAGTCTGTCCACACAATCCCTACTCCTTATTTGTCTGGGCATTGTTGTTGTTATCTTGTTGTTATTAATATCACTGTAGTTACTACTGACTACTATTGTTGTTACTAATTATTATTATTATGCACTGGGATAATTGCTGGCCTTGTGCCAAAAAGTAGAAACGATTATTATTATTATTACTATGGGAATTTATTTACAACGACCAATACCACCAAAGCGTTTTTTTTTTGTTGCCGTCGTCGTCGTGACAGAATTCATCACTAGTGTTGTTGTTGTTGCTGCTGTTTTTGTTGTTGCTGTTGTCTTGAATATAGCTGTCATCACACTGGTTATATCGCCCTCCATCAGATTTCTTTTTATTACTTCCACTATCTGTTGAAATCTAGCAACACATAGACTATTGTCTGGTGCTGGTCCTCCCCACACAGTTGAAGGGTTATCCTTTTGGCAATTTATGACGCCAGTTCTGTGGTGGGTACATGAGACCAGATTCACTAATTGACACATAGATAACGCCTCACTCCACAAATTGTAAACACAACTGCTGGGAAAGACCCTTTAGGAACTTATATGTTAGCTGGGTGCATGAGCAGAAGAACGTGTCTTTTTGACTGTAGCATATCACAAAATCGGATTTTCATCTCATAATAACAACAAATGCATGAATTATATCTTGGATTGCATAAGAGAACCATTTAAATAATTATTATGAATAAAGG
The DNA here is from genome assembly GCA_964016885.1 of Eledone cirrhosa. NCBI lineage: Eukaryota > Metazoa > Mollusca > Cephalopoda > Octopoda > Eledonidae > Eledone > Eledone cirrhosa. Next base: position 245,648,346 of record OZ024742.1, read on the forward strand.
ATTTATGTAACATCAGCATCTTTCTTAATGTTATTCTTATATATCATCATCTTCATCGTTTAACGTCCATCTTCTACGCTAGCATGGGTTGGACGGTTTTGTCCCACTTGAGGATTGGTCGGGTGACTGTGTCTTGCTCATACAAAACTGTTTCTGGCAGGTTTTCTACGGCTGGATGCCCTTCTTAACACCAACCACATTTACATGTGGATGGATGGAGTAGGGGTTGTGGGATGGGGTGTATATTGGGTTAAGAGGTGCCTACTGACTGTAGGTTTAAGTGTGTATGCAAGGGAAGGCGGGTTTTCTGTATAACTGCATAGCGCCAAAGATCTCGATCCAGTGACATTGTCTTAGAGAGGTGTAAGTGAGCAAGGTCAGTTTTTATCACCTCATCCCAGGTTTATTTTGATCGCTCTGCACTTTTTTTATACAGCTGTTGTCCTTCATATGCATCGCATATCCATAACGACGGAATTTTCTCTCCTGCACACAACATTTCATACCTCTTATGCTTAGTCTCTCTCTCAATTCGTTTATGGTTTGCATTTGCGTACATTACTATTACACGTCCATCGGAGCATGCAAGCTTCATTTCTTTCTAATCTACGCAAATCTTTTGCACACAGTGCCCAGGTCTCACTACCATGTAATATTGCCGTTCGTATACAAGCATCATACAATCTGCCTTTCATTTTTCGAGAAAAACCCTTGTGGTCAACAGCGGTATTAGCTCTCTGAACTTTTTCCATCCCGTTCTAACTCTGGCTACTGTACTTTCAGAACACCCTCCTCCACTGCTGATTTTATCACCCAGGTAACAGAAAGTGTCTACTATTTCTATAGAACCACCTGGGCAGTTATATATATGTATATATCTATCATCATCATCATCATTATCACCGTTTTTCCAAGTTTGCATGGGTTGGACAAGTCCTTTTCAGCACAGCATCTCTCTATTCACTGCGTTCTTTCACCACCTCCTTTGTGAGTCTTATCTTATGAGATTATCTCTCACCACCTCTTCTCAGGTCTTCCTTGGTCCATGTCTTCTGTAGCTTCTCTCCACTGGGATTTCCTTGTACTTCTTCACCCAGCGATCATCATCCATGTGCATCATATATCCACTCAAACACAGTCTTCTCTCTTGCATACCACTTCGCATTCCTCTTAAACCCAGTTTCTTCCTCAGTTCATCCAAGCTCTACCTTTCTCTTACATTTACATTGCACGTCCAACGAAGCATGATTGCTTCATTTCTATCAACCACTTCTATGGATCTTTCCTATGATTGAAAAAGGTTTATATCCTTAATGTTCAACTTCTACATACAAAGTTTCCTCTTCCTGTTTTCCTTGTTATACAACTACATCTTTTGTGTATCCAAGATTTACATTGTGAACATCGTTTAGAGTTTATGTCAACTCCTTTTCTACATATTGAGCAGGGCCATTTCCCTGAGGGAATTAGAGTCCTAACTTCTTTCCTACTTACTAACACTTTATTTTTGTTTACCCTCAGGCCTTTTGATTCCAAATTGTGTTACCATAGTCGGAACTCTAGTTCTTTTATCGATTCAGCTATAAGAGCCAGATCATCCACATAAAGATGTTCCCATGGATGGCCACTTTTAAACTCCTCAATTATGGCCAGGAGAACTATGATGAATAGCAGTGGACTAAGAACCGAACCCTGATAAACTCCTACCTGTACCTTGAATTCCTTACTACATTCACTTCCTACTCTCACTTTACTGACAGCTCCTCTGTACATGCCTTGCACTGCTCTCACCTGCCATTCTTCTATACCTAATTTCTTTAAGGACCACCAGAAAATAGATTGCAGTACTCTGTCAAAGGCCTTTTCAAGATCAACAAAAGCTAAATATAGTGACTTATTCTTGGCTAGGAAATTCTCTTGCAGCTGCCTCACTAAGAAGAGGGCTTCTGTAGTACTTTTCCCAGGCATGAAACCAAACTGCATCTCGTCTGATTTGATTATTTACCTAATTAGCTATGCTATAACTCTTTCAGTCACTTTCATAACTTGGTCTATTAATTTTATTCTTCTATAGCTGTTCCTTTCTAGAGCATCACCGTTACCCTTGTTGCAATTTATGATTGTACTGCTGTGTCAATCATTGGATATGACTCCATCTTGTATTACCAATGTAATGTAACTCTGTTCTAGGGCCCAAATGTACTGATCTAAACAACTGGAAATTACTTAGGAATATAGCCTGGCAATATAGCATGCCATCAGTGTTAGCCAATTAGTTGGCTCTGGACTGGTACTAAATTTATCAACCCTGTAAAAATAATTAGGCCAACTAGGAAACAGCAATTAATAAATAAATCATTAAACATCAGTGTGTACTGTGTAGTGGAAAATGCAGTGTTAGTCATTTTCTTAATGTGGCCAGAGCTTCTTCACCTTACCAAACTCTAAGTTGAAATTAATTTATTTGTGAGAACAAGGTGCACATTGTAGAGCTGGCCTAGGGTGGTAAATATCCAGGCACATATTGTAGAGCTAGCCTAAAGTCCTAAATACCCAAGTCCACATTGTATAGCTAACCCAGGGTGCTAAAAATCCTGATATATATTGTAGAGCTAACCTACGATGCTAAATATCCAGGCACATATTGTAGAGCTAGCTTAGGGTCCTAAATACCCAGGTCTACATTGTAGAGCTAACCCAGGGTGCTAAAAGCCCTGATATATATTGCAGAGCTAACCTATGATGCTAAATATCCAGGCACATATTGTAGAGCTAGCCTAGGGTGCTAGCCACTTGCATGTAACTTAAATAAACACATTGTTCTGTTGATGAACACTTGTCATCAGAACTGACAGAGATCCAACAAAAAAAAAAAGATGGTGTAAAGCATTGCCCACAAGCTTGTAAAAGATGATCTGATGATGGCAAACCTTTATATCAGACTTGTTATTGAACTAGTCAGCAGAAAAGGAACTTCTGGCAAGATGGGTAACAAGACCTGAACTTTATGGGTAGATTGCTCTTACTTACCTTTGTCATACAATAAATAACAGATTAACAAATCACAAAAACCATTATTATGAACGCAGGTAATGTTAAAAATAACAACACACAGATTTAACACAGAGGTGTATTTATTTTCACCACCAATTATTAAGACAATTTATTCCCTAACCCTAACCCAACACTAACACTATTTATACTTACCGGCAAAATAGCCTGGGGGGTCTATTTTACCGGGACCAGTAAAATAAGCTTAAAAAACATGTTTGTCTATTTTATCTCTTTTGTAAATTCAATAAGATTCATTAACTTTCTTTCCACAGCAGATTGGCAGTATCGGTAGAGCATCGGACAACATGCTTTGCAGCATAGAGTTACATCTCTTTATGTTCTGAGTTTAAATCCTGCCGAGGTTAGCTTTGCCTTTCATCTTTATTAGGTTGATGAAATAAAGTATCAGTCACGTACTGGGGTCGATTTGATCGACTTTTCTCTCCCCCAAAAATTGCTGGCCTTATGCCTATATCAGAAACCATTATTTTTCTCAACACAGATACACCCTCACAAGTTATTTGCTTGCAATTTTTCTTTCTCTCGCTCTGGTCGTGTTTTGATCTATAAATATATTTACATGAAAACTTATAAACAAAAGGTAGAAAGACAATAATAATAATGATGGCAATATCTGTATACAACAACTACAACAGTATGCGATGGGGCCCACCCACATCCCCGATAGACAGAATGGAGAAGGCGTTTCCCCGGAGGAAGGCAAGGGAGACGCGCTGGAAAAGCCACTCCAACTCGTGGGGCTCACACCTGCGGTTGGCCAGCTCAGCGCCTATGGTGGTGAGTAAGGAGGTAGCCCTGGGCCAAGGACACCAGAAGTCTCCACTACCAGGGGTACGACCGCAAACCTGTTGGAGAGCGACCGGTATTTCAGGAGTTTGGCCCCCTCAGCCCAACGTGCAGCAGAACCTGGGTCAGTCGCAGACTGCACCAAGTTGCAGCTGCAGAAAGTGTCAGTGCAAGTGGCATCCCAGACGAGGGGTTTGCCACCGCGGAACAGGAAGATGGTCATGCCATCTGGCCTTTGCCGTCCCCTCGATCCAGCCCCACCAGCTCGAGCTGGGAAGGAAGCCTGAAGTGTCCAAGCTATGCTTAATGACCTCGTTGAGGGCAGCATGGCATGGAATGTGGCCGGCACTGGTGACAGGAAAGCGGGTGGAGGCCTAAAGAGTCCACGGTGGAACCGCAGCGACATTGGTGTGGCTGGCAGATCCGGAGGCCGAGCCTCAGGGAAACGCTGATTCGCAGGCTATGGTTGTCTAGCTGCGTGCCAGTGGAGAAGGAGGGCAATGCATGGAGCCAGGCACCATTGTGGGGTTTGGAGGACGCACGAAAACAAGCAAGGCGGTGCTGGTCGAGCTGGCGCGTGAGCCTGTTTGAGGCCAGGCTTATATTTCGATTTATAAATGCTGTGTATATTTTTTTGGAAGAGGCTATTTTGCCAGTCGCGGTAAATTAGACGCCTCAGGATATTTTGCCGGTAAGAGTGCTCGATACCATACTTTGCAGCATAGTTACGTCCCTTTACGGTCTGAGTTCAAATCCGGCAGAGGTTAGCTTTGCCTTTCATCCTTATGGGGTCGATAAAATAAAGCACCAGTAATACACTGGGGTTGGATTTATGCCGAAATCAGAAGGGTCGGATGCCATGCTTTGCATGATAGAGTTACGGCCCTTTATGGTCTGAGTTGAAATCCTGCCGAGGTTAACTTTGCTTTTCATCCTTACGGAGCCGATAAAATAAAGCATTAGTAATGCATTGGGATAATTGTTGGCCTTGTGGCAAAAGTAGAAATAATTATTATGAAGGCAGGTAATGTTAAAAATAACAATACACAGATTTAAAACAGAAGTTTATTTATTTTCACCAACAATTATTAAGATAATTTAAACCCCAACCCTAACCCCAACGCTAACACTATTTAAATTTACCGGTAAAATAGCCTGGTAGTCTAATTTACCGTGACCGGTAAAATAAGCTTAAAAAACATGTTTGTCTATTTTACCGAGACCAGCAAAGTAGCCTATTCATATTTTGTAAAAATTGTGAACTATTTCTAATGTTATTTATACAACTGTGAATAAAAAAGTTTATTCGTCCCTAGTACTAAAAAGTTCCCTATTGCCTCAGCTCGGCATAACTAAAGTTTAGTACCCCTTCCCCACCTCATTTTTGTTTCCTCATAACTTTCTTAATAATACTTATTTTGTAATTAAATTTTGTAGATGTTTCCCATAATCTACATTATGATTAAGTCGATGGAATTTAAAAAAAAACCCACCTAATATTTTATTTATTTTTTTTTATTCCGTTCGCAGACCTGCCAACCTCTAAAACCCAAACGGGGAGTACCATGAAAAAAAGTGTCCTAAAACGAGGAGAAATTGGGAAAAATGGGAAGATTTTACATAATTGTTTCTACTTTAGACACAAGGCCAGCAATTACCCAGTGCATTACTGGTACTTTATTTTATCGACCCCGTAAGGATGAAAGGCAAAGTCAACCTCGGGGAGATTTTACATAATGAAAGCTATACCCATTTTCTCAAGAGAAGACATCTCTCACCCACCCCAAAATGGGTTGACAGGATGCGTTTGTTAATATAGTCATTTACTGAATACTTTCTCATTTAGAAGATGTTATTTTGTAGATGTTTGTGTATTGTATCACAGAAGTCACCATTGAAGTTGTTAAAAGCAATGTTGTGGAAAATAGCATCGTACGACTTTATAATTGTTTATAATATATAATTCATTTACAGATTACAAAGGTTTAGCTGGCATGCCAAGAGAAATGATTAATTAAGAGTTTAAGGAGGTACGGTCAACTGGCTGAGGCGTCAGCCAGACCCGTAGTGATATTTGTTGCTACATATTGTCTATGCTTGAAGGAACGAAAGCAAGAGATGTTTACCTTCACGGTGTCCAGCTGCAAGAGAGAGATTTTCGAATCGCAGTGGGAATTTTTCCCTCTGGGCGGAAGTCGAGATACATTTTCCTATGCTGGTAGCGATTGGCTGAACTGAGCCAAACAACGTACGGAGAATGTATCCATGAGCCCTCGGAATGTAGGTCACTACACTCTCTTCTCATTTCGAACCAGCTAGATTGGACTGTTGGGACTATAAAAGACCAGACAGCATGACAATCTTCCCGTAGGCTCCTCATCTGGGATGCTACATGTTGTGACACACCCAGAAGCAACCTACTGTATCCGGCGACTAGCTCAGGCTGCGTTGTACGTCAGGCCGAAGGAGAGCAAACTGTCGAGGCATCAGTCACTCTCCGATAGGTTTGTGGTCGAGTCTGTGGCAGTTGAGACTTCCGACGTTCTTTGCCTCAGGACGACATCCCTACTCAGTGTTATCATAGAGGAGTCGGCTATCTGCAAGAGCGAACCCTGCAAGTAGGAATGGCTGTTCCAGAGTGTCTCCCTCACCAGCCTCTTGGGCAACGTCTTCTCCATTCCGTCCCTAGGGGCCACCAGGCAGTCTAACCCTTAAATGAGAGTGACATCTGTTTGCAGAAGGTTAAACGAGAATCGAAGTGTATTCTACATAGAAAAGCAATTAGCATGAAGGTTTAAAAAAATATATATATATATATACAATAAGATAAACGTAAACTGTAAAAATAGTTCATCTTTTCAATTTCATGTTGATAATGAATATTATCAGTTAGGATAATGTCAGATTTTCTACAGGAACACAAATACCGTGATCTGTCAGCCATCTACATTTTCCAGCCTGTGGCGTTCGAGACGTTTGGGGAAGTCGGGCTACTGACTGCGAGATTCCTATCTTCACTGGCGGCTCGCTTAACTGATGTAACTGGTGAAGCTCGCAAGGGTGCTTGGTTATTCCAGCGCATCAGCCTCGCCATCACCCGAGGTAACGCTGCGAGTGTGCTGGCTTGCCTCAAAAATCATTAGAGAGGTTCCCAGTGCTCCTCGCGATACTGTTATCTTTTACTCTGGTAGTGGCCCGGTTGTCCACCCCTTTTGTATGTGGTCCCAGATGTGTGTTGTTTTTGTTTTTTTCTTTTCTCTTTCTTTTCCTTTCTTTTTTTGTTTTGTTTTCCCTCTCCCTTTCCTTTATACTATATTTGTTTGTGCTTTCGTTCTGTAAGCATTGTATTATTATATTTCTTTTTATACAACAGTGAATAAAATTGACATCACGATAAATACAAAGAAATGTCATATCTATAGAATTACGAAAAAAAAAAACTTTTTCTTTCATCAACATAATTATAATCCACAAAAGTTATGTTGAGCACTAAACTGTAGTTAGGCTTCCTACTCTATTTGGTCGATTGACATGATCGCTAGAAATAGCAGCCAAATCTCTCTCGAATCACACTTTGCCTTCTTAAAAAAGGTGACAATTGCTTCCCTTGAGGGCGTGCGACCCACGTTCGGAATCACTGCTTTTTATCTGATCGCTAGAAATAGCAGTCAAATCTCCCTCAAATCACACTCTGCCTTCTTTAAAAGCTCATATTGGGAATTATAGGATTTTATTTGTTTTAAATATATACATAAATAACATTACAAATTGCTCACAATTCTTTTAGAATGAAAATATAACATATATAACAAATACAATTAACTATTGCTAGGGACCTCTACATGGTTGCGAAATGGCAAGAAATGGCAAACAAAGAGAAGGACATATTAGGTGTTGTATTTTGAGGTGAAAGTCACGACTTGAATGTCTTTTATCAAAGATCTGCTCAATCAAGACAGTCCTGTGGCAAAATAATAACAAGTAATAAAAACAAATTTCAATTGATCTAAGCGGCTAAAGTTAATTTTGTTATATTGAAAATGTGGTAAGCGACAACATGTGTTTGTTTTCGTGGTAGCCGAGTCGTCAGTGAATATTGATAATAACACACATGTTAAAAGTATTTAATATATAATTTAAATTAAAATGTCTTTGACACGAACTATATTCACATCTTTCAGAAAGAAACAATTTTTTTTTACGTGTAGATTGTCATGGTTGTACTACGATCGGGCGAGTCTTCACTCAAACCAACTGAAATCTTCGCTTACGCCTAGGACAATATTTACTCGCCCTCAGCATTCACATGCATCAACTATTATTAATGAAGCTAAACCTAAAGATTGGGTGTCTTCGGCTTTACCCATGCGATATATGTTTGTCACGACATCAAAAACAATGTGGGAAGATATCCCTGGTATTAACATGGTATTTTTTTATGTCTATATTGTGTATATCAATTTTGTCCTTCATTTCCCCTCTACTTGCATTTTGACTTTAACCTGTTCTCTGCCTTATTTGCAATGAAAGACACTGCCTATGATTTTCAAATAATTTTGAAAATAAGCATTTAGAGGCTTTTAGTGATGTAACTAATTTTCTCATTATTAAGTTGTTGTTTAGAGCATCACTTGACAAAGGTTTTTACATAGAATTATATGATGGAGGGCTTTTAGATAAACAAACATTTTAAAACAAACAGTTTTGCATCGCAGAACGTTTTCGTATCAATAGGGGTTAACTATATATATAGGCGTGTTAAATTCATACAGGATTAACTAACGAAATTAACTGCTTGAAAGCAACAAGTTATCTTTCAATTTAAGATCAATGCAGGCATCGTATAGACGGCCTTTCGTTTGTAGGGAGAAACTTTTTGTCAACAAAGGTAGTAGCTCTCTGAATTTCCCAGCTACTTATTCTAGCTACTATACTCTTCACTGTTAATTAGCTCACCTAGGTAACAAAAACTATCACCTGCCTCTATGGAGCCTTCCAAGGATTTGAAAAAAGTTTATTTCACCGAGGCTCTTACTACTACTAACTACCCATATACATCTCCCATATACAAACCCTTTTCTGTTATTCTTTCTACAATCTCACTACACCTATTGTGTACATCATAAAGAGTTTATACCTACTTCTTTTCTATTTATCGAGCACGGCCACCTCCCTGATGGGATCAGGGTTTTGTCTTCGTTCCCACTTAGTGAAACTTTGGTCTTTGCTAGGTTTACTCTGAGCCCTTTTGATTCTAAGTTATGTTTCCTCAGCAGGAATTTATTTTCTTGCTCTTGCAGATTCAGCAATAAGAACCAAGTCATACAGAGGTTCCCATGGGCAGCTGTCATAAACTCCTCTGTTATGGCATGAAGGACTATAATAAACAGAAATAACAAAATTGTGCTGAGGACTGAGCATTGATGAATACCTACCTGCACATTAAACTCTTCACTAAACTCATTACTTATTTTCACTTTGCTGGTGGCTCTTCTGTACATGGCTTTCACTGCTCTCACAAGCCTTTCTTTATCCTAGTTTGCTTAAGGAACACCAGATAACGTCATGGGACTATGTCAAAGGCTTCTCTCCTGTTCAATGAAATCTAAATATAGCGGCTCACATTTAGCTAGGAACTTCTAGTAGTTGTCTTACTAAGAAGAAGGCATCTGTGGTGCTTCTTTCTGACACAAAACCAAATTGCATCTCATCTAATTTCACTCTTTTCCTAATTAGTTGTGCTAAATCTCTTTTGGTCAATTTCTTGGTTTATTAGTTTTATACTTCTGTTGTAGCTCCTTTCCAGAGCATTACCTTTTCGTTTGTAACAGTTAATGATTATACTGCTGCACCAGTCTTTGACTGTGACATCATCATGTGTGGTTAGAAAAAGCTATCTCACTTACAGCTTTTCATAGGCGCCGCTAAATCCCATTATTGGTTTCTCCTCTTCCACGTGCGTCCAACTCATTAACACCGGGAGCTGCCAAAACTCGCGTCCACACCGTTCCTGGTCACCACTAGAGAGAGGCCGATCTGCTGGCCCTTCCGGTCGAGCACCCTTCCATCCAAGCACCCCTCCGGTCAAGCACTCCCCAGCTTCCGGCCGCCGCACGCCACACCATCCCCCCCCCCCCCCGATCTCAAGGATCAATTTCCTCCTCGTCCTTCTGCATATGAAAGTCTGCTGTCCAGGTTGGTGGTTTGTGACTTTGCGATCTCCGCAGTGTTGGGCGGCACTTTGGGTTTCTTCTTCCTCGGAGTCCATTGACACAGTGATTCTAAGGACATCCAGGACATGACGTGGTACTCCGTCCACGGACACATTGTTCTGGGAATTTACGGCCGTCACCATTCCCCTTCCCCATTGAGATGTGCAACGTTCATCTGGGGGCTTAACCCAGACTTCTTCGCCCACCTGCACGAATGCACTCTCTCTCCCCACTGGCCGTTGTGGTGGCATGCACGGGTGCCGCCACTCGTATCTGAATACTGCTCTGTGTGGTACCGATTCCTCGACCTGTCCCACCTGAGGGGACATGTTGTACCAGAACACTGCCTCCATTGGTGAGATATGGCCCCACTCCGCCATTGCCTTGATCGTCCGGTGATCTCGCCCCACAATTCCATTCCTGCTCGGCCTGTGGGCTGCTCTGAAGAAACGGTCCACCTTCCATCCATTGAGCATCTCCCTCAGCGCCTCCGAGCGGAACACTGCGCTGTTGTCCATCAGCAGTTCGTCCACAGGACCCCGCTCCAAGAACACCTCTCTCAACATCCATATGATTTCCTCGGCTGTTCCAGTCTTCATCTCCCTCCATATCGCCATCCGTCCTGGTCCACAGTCGACCATCGAGAGGTACGTTCCCTGTCGGTAGTGCGTTATATCCACCGCCAATCGCTTCCAGTCGCAATCCACCGGGAGGCTTCCCGTTTCGTGCACACCCGGGGCGGGATCAATGGACTGACATCGGACGCAGCCTCTAAGCACCCTTTGAACACTGTGTCTGTTAACGTCCGAGTCGATTCTCCTGGCTAGGAACAGGCTCCTATCCACTCCCATGTGGTGCATGTCATGCAACCCTTTCAGATCCGACTCGGTCAGCCGACACATGGCAGCTATCTCATCTTCTACCTCCTCCAGCGCTTCCATCCAGGCTTTCTTCACCCTATTTTTCTCTGAGGGCACGAAAACTACGCTCAGCCTCAGGTCGAACTCGGTGGCCAGCTCTCCTAAATTTCCCAGGCGGCGCTTTATCAGCATCTCCGCCACCCCTCTCGTTCGCACTCTCTTCTCACTGGTGAGCACTGATCTCACCCATCCAAGTACAGTAGCCGAGTCGGTGCATATCTCAATGGTGCACAGTCCCCACCTCAGGGCAAGGTTCACCCCTCTCAACACTGCGTCCAGTTTGGCCACATTGATGTGGTTGCAGTCGTCCTTTTTCCTAAGCCAGGCTGCATCCTCAACCTCAACATCTATCTCCAACGTGACACCCAGCGCTATGCTGCTGGCATCGCACCATACGGTTCCGCTCTGCGATTTGGGAACATACCAGCGTCCCCGCACTGGGTCGTCAGCTTTCACCCTCCCCACGATCTCCTGCATCATGACCACCGTCTTCTCTCCCACTCTGTCACTCCAAGTCACCCCCTCCCACTCGTCTCTTGACATAGCTACATGCCGTCCGGAGCCACCCAGCAATCGGGTAGTGACCCGCCAACTTTCCACACACCGAGAAAAGCTCCCGCCTACTCATACTTGGGCCTAGTTCTGGAACTTCATTTCCCCTCTGGAATACCAAGACGCCCGTCCTGTCTCGCCGTAGCCTAAGTCCCAGCGCGGCTCCTCCCTCCAACGCTTCTGACGGCTTCGCAGCCAGTCCATACCCCTGTAAATGGCTCGTGACCTCCGCTGCCGACACCACAGACTCATCCACTAGGATGTCGTCAATGTAGGAGTTAGTGGCCCTCTTCATCTTGTCGGCCTTTCCCAGAATGGTCTTGAGGACCGCCGCCAAGATCTTCGGTGCGGAGCTCAGCTCGAAACCGAGCCTGGTCAGGCAATATGTCCGGCCCTTATACCTGACCTGCTGATACTGCCAGAGCTTCTCATCTATATGCAATTGCAAGTGTGCCGACTTTAGATCTACGATTGCTGAACCCCCCGTCATGCGTCTCCACTCAACCTTTCAATTGCAAGGCCAATGCTCTAACCACTAAGCCATGTGCCTCCATAATGTTTGTTTATAAATATGTATGAGCAGACATGTGTGTATGCACTTCTGTTGTCTGTGTGTCTATTTATGTATTTATGTTTAGATGTGTGTGTATGTCAACATGTCAAACATGCGGGCTGCATGCAGCCCTTTAGAAGCACACCTGCGGCCTGCACAAAGGTCTTTACAGCGCGAGCATGTTTTATCTTTGAAATATAAAATTTTAAAAATGAGTTGTAGTGTGTGCAATTAGTTGTCATGTGTGGCCCTCGGACAACACAAATGTGACCCATGTAGCCCTCGGGGGACCCTCAGTTTGATATGCCTGCTGTATGTAACTAAAGCATAACATACATTATGAATGGACGAAACAAACCAAGAATTATATTATGATGTTTTTGTTTTTATTCTCAGATGGATTCGTTTTTGACACTGGCTATGTTGATTCTCATGCTGATTCTCAGTACAACCCTAAACTTCCTGTGATCCTTGCTATCCATCATGTTATGTCTAGTCATGAAGACCTTGTTCCACTCCTTGCACCATTAGTCTTGAAAAATTACAGAGTTATTGGACTTAATCTTCCAAGTAAGTACAACTGTAACATTATAGAAGTACCTCCTAATATCCTGTAACGATTTAGCAGAAAATATGTTTTTAGTACCTTTACTAGTGAACAGATCTTGAATATTTGCAGTATCATTTCTGTAAAGATTTAGCAGAAAATGTACAAAAATAATGTCTTGAGCTCCTGATGGAATTGTAGGGGTATTGTTGTGACACATGGCAGCCTGAAGATAACTGATTTATTCTACAGAGAGAGAGATTCACCTCTAGTAGTACCAGTCTGATATTTTATTAATCTCAAAATAGAATGAATAAATAAGATGTCTCTCCCACCTGTCTAACCCATACAGTACCAGATTTTCCATTGTGCTTGCAAGTGCTTAAGCACAGAGCCCCCCCCCCCCCCCCCTAATTTTTTACAATGAGTTTTTCAAATGTAAGGTGCCTCATAACTTAACTAACTCAGGGCCTCATTTGTCCTAAATCAGGCACTGCGAGCATGGAAAGCAGATGTAAATTGATGAGGAGGAAAAGGAGGAAAAACAAAGTTGACCTTGGTGGAATTTAGACTCAGTGTGCCGAGAGCTAGGACAAATCCTATAAAGCAATTTATCAAATGTTCTAATCATCATCATTGTTTAATGTTCATTTTTACACGCTAGCATGGGTTAGACGGGTTGCCTGTTTGAGGCAAGTTGGGTCTGGTGAGTGTGTCTTGCTCATGCCAAACTGTTTCTGGCTTAGTTTTTACAGCCCTTCCTAACGCCAACCACATTTACAGTGTGCTGGGTGCTTTTTGTTGTGACTCCTACATGACCAATTTACAGTGTGGACTGGGTGGTTTTTGTGACACCCACATTACCACTTTACAGTCTGGACTGGTTGGTTTTTGTCACACCCACATTACCACTTTACAGTGTGGACTAGATGCTTCTTGTGACACCCACATTACCACTTTACAGTGTGGACTGGGTGGTTTTTGTGACACCCATATTACCACTTTACAGTGTGGACTGGGTGGTTTTTGTGACACCCACATTACCACTTTACAGTGTGGACTAGATGCTTTTTGTGACACCCACATTACCACTTTACAGTGTGGACTAGATGCTTCTTGTGACACCCACATTACCACTTTACAGTGTGGACTGGGTGGTTTTTGTCACACCCACATTACCACTTTACAGTGTGGACTGGGTGGTTTTTGTGACACCCACATTACCACTTTACAGTGTGGACTGGGTGGTTTTTGTCACACCCACATTACCACTTTACAGTGTGGACTGGGTGGTTTTTGTGACACCCACATTACCACTTTACAGTCTGGACTGGGTGGTTTTTGTCACACCCACATTACCACTTTACAGTGTGGACTGGGTGGTTTTTGTGACACCCACATTACCACTTTACAGTGTGGACTGGGTGGTTTTTGTCACACCCACATTACCACTTTACAGTGTGGACTGGGTGGTTTTTGTGACACCCACATTACCACTTTACAGTGTGGACTGGGTGATTTTTGTGACACCCACATTACCACTTTACAGTGTGGACTGGGTGGTTTTTGTGACACCCACATTACCACTTTACAGTGTGGACTGGGTGGTTTTTGTGACACCCACATTACCACTTTACAGTGTGGACTGGGTGGTTTTTGTCACACCCACATTACCACTTTACAGTGTGGACTGGGTGGTTTTTGTCACACCCACATTACCACTTTACAGTGTGGACTAGATGCTTTTTGTGACACCCACATTACCACTTTACAGTGTGGACTGGGTGGTTTTTGCCATGTTGCCATCATGACCAGTCGTCGTCGTCATTGTTGCTGTACCCATCGCCGCCTCCTCCCCCTCCTCCCCCCCTCCTCCTCCCCCCTCCTCCTCCTCATCCTCCTCCTCCTCCATTGTTGAGAGTTCCAACCAGAGAAATTAATTCTAGGAGGCATTGAAGAATTGTTTGAGTGGCAGCGTGTTGCATTGTGAGCAAGAGACTTCATTTATAGTTACTTTTCATGTTAGTCTGGTACCCCTATCATTAAAGCACCTGAGAAACCTACTATGAGATGTAACTCTATTAGGGTCCAGCAAATCTGCAAATTTCTGTTTTTTCATCACATTTTAGTAATAATTGAAATTCAATATTGTCTGACAAATTGATAATTTTAATTTTAGGTTCTCCACAAACAAAAGGCATTGGTTTGGGTCATGATGATGGTTTCCTTCACACCACTATTGAGAATGCAGAGTTTATTCATGATTTTATGAAAGAGATGAAAATACCACAGTAACTATTACCTTCTTCTTCGCTTACTGAGGGTCATGGGGAGTCCTCAAGCATGCTTTTTCAGCAGGTCCTGTCAGAAGCCACCATCTCCAATTCAATTGGTGTGACCAGCTGAGCTCATGGATGTTTTCCAATCATCTTGCTTGATGTCTACTCCTGAGTCTCCTGCTAGTTGTCATCATTAATATCTACAATTATATTGACTCAATAGGGTGGTGGATTGACAGTATTGGTAGAGGGCCGGACGCCCAGCTTTAATGCATGGAGTTACTGCCCTTGCCATTCTGAGTTCAAATCGCGCCGAGGTTAACTTTGCCTTTCATCCTTACGGGGTCAATAAAATAAAGTACCAGTAATGTACTGGTTAATTGCTGGCCTTGTGCCAAAAGTAGAAACAATTATATTGACTCACTATGAGCCTTTAATTCAGTGCATGTTTAGTGTATTTATTGCGCAAACTCACAAAAAAGCATTCACACAATGTCGACATCTTATACATTCATCATCATATACATGCACACACACATCATCACGATCATCATATATACACATACATACACACACATCCACTGGTTGCAGTTGACAGTAGTTATTATGAAGATGTTATTGAAGAATGTTCCCATTAATTTTCTCTACAATATTTTTTCCTGTCCAAAAGGGTTGATGTAATGGTTGGTCATGGCACAGGATGCTATCCTGTCATTCGTTTATGTGCAAAAAGCAATCTATGTAAATCTGCAGCTTTAATCTCTCCTGGAGGTCACTTACCATGCCCGTAAGTATTATTTTATTACTTCTATATACAAAACAAAATACATCTGGTACACCCTGTAAAGTCGCAGTGCCATAAAAGATACTTAGTACATGCTATAAAGTTATATAGTGCTAGTACCATGGTTAAATATGCCTAGTAAAGTGATAATGATGGTGCTATGATAAAATATACCTAGTATATGCTATAAAAGGTTAGTGCTAGTACCATGGTTAAATATGCCCAGAACACTCTGTAAAGTGATAGTGATGGTGTCAGGATAAACTATACAAAGTACACTCTGGTGCCATGATAAAATGCACCTTGTCCACTCAGTGAAGTGGTAGTGTTGGTACCGTGATAAAATATACCCAGTACACTGTAAAGTGATAGTGCTGGTGCCATGATAAAATGCAACCTGTACACTATAAAGTGGGAGTGCTGGTGCTATGATAAAATGTACCCAGTAGACTCTGTAAAGTGGTAGTACTGATGCCACAATAAAATACATTCAGTACATGCTGTAAAGTGGTTGGTATTAGGAAGGACATTCAACTGTAAAAACTATTTTAAAATATGGAATTTATGAGCAAGACATGTTATCCTGACTGGCCAAGTCTTAGAACGTGAAAACCTCTCCATCTCTTGTCAGCATGGAAAGTAGACATAAAATGATGATGATACACTTGTAACATATGAGCAAGATGAGGTGTCTCTGACCTGCCTAATCTTAGAAGGTGACAATCGATCCAAACTATGCCAGCATGGAAAATTGATGTAAAACAATGATGATGGAATGTATGAGCAAGATGACAACCTATCCAACACATGCCAACATGGAAACCTGATGTAAAATTATGATGATAATATATGTGTGTTGTTATAGATAACTCACACACATATATATATATATTAATATAGAAATGACTTCTACAGGATTAGAACCGTTTCATTTGTATAAAATCAGCAGGAATGTCCTGAAAATTTCATACAAATGAAACAGTTCTAGTCCTGTAGAAGTCACTGTTGTTTAACATCCGCTTTCCCTGCTAGCAAAGGTTATATATATATATGTATATATGTATGTAAGCATCTGTGATTAGAATATGGTGGCGATTGAAAAATTTGAAAATAGAATTAGAAGCTGTCACCATATATTGACTATGTGCTGATACCCATTTTCTTTTGTTATTGGGGTTCATATGCCTTAATATTAGACTATTTTCTGTAGTCAATAATAATTGTTTCTATTTTTGACACAAGGCCAGCAATTACCCAGTGCATTACTGGTACTTTATTTTATCGACCCCCGTAGTCAATAATAATAATGATAATAAAAATTATTGTGTACAGTG
Organism: Eledone cirrhosa; assembly: GCA_964016885.1. Classification (NCBI taxonomy): domain Eukaryota; kingdom Metazoa; phylum Mollusca; class Cephalopoda; order Octopoda; family Eledonidae; genus Eledone; species Eledone cirrhosa. The sequence continues at coordinate 245,665,388 of OZ024742.1, forward strand.
CTCAGGTGCACTACAACTCATCAAAGGTGTATGTATAGTACATAGAATAATGCAGGAATGTGCACAGTGTATGAGTCATAATATACACACAGATACATGCGTGTGTGTGTGTATGGAGGGGGAATATCAGGTATAGTGTTGGCGAATTTCGGGAAGCATGGAAATTATGAAAGATGCAGTATCCCGACAGTTAACAACCAATGCAGGTAGTTTGTTCCGTGCTTCAGCAACTCTTAGCATGAAAAAATGTTTCCGTGAGTCAAGGGAGCTGTGCTGTTTTCTGACTTTGTAGGCATGCCCATGGGTGTTAGACATGGAATTCAAAAAGGTGCTCAGGGTTGTTGTTAGAAAGATGGTTAATAATTTTGTGGGTGTCTACCAAGTCAGTCGCCAGACATCGGAGCTTTAATGTATCCATGCCCAGTGAAGCAAGGCATTCAGAGTATGGTAGATGCCTTATGGAAGCATTTTTGTTGGAAAATTATGAACGTCTGCACACCCAAAAATGATAGCAATATGCTTATGATCTTTGAAATAAATTATTAAAATGTCTCCTTTTCTCTTTGTTTGTTTATATATATATATAATGTGTGTGTTTATGTATATTTATATAGAGGTGTTCAGCCTCAGACACTCTACAAATTGTTCACGGATATGTGGGATATACCATACCTTCGACCGTTTGCAAAGATCCTTCTCTATGGATGCAAAATCAAGGGAAATTACAGGAAAGTTGTGACAGAAGATATGATAAGGAGTTTCTACGTTCTCAGTGGTATAGACTTTGATAGCGTGAGTATAAGTAACTTTTATTTTGATTTTTATTGTCGGTGCCACGATACAATGCACCCAGTACATTCTGTAAAGTGGTAGTGTTAATGCCACAATAAAATGTACCTATTATGCTAAGGGTAGAACTATGTTAAGGGTACATATATCTATGGAATACTCAACCACTAGCATATTAATTTCGCATGCAGGCTTTTCCATTGTTCAAACTACTGGAATACACATGATTGGAACCAATAAAGATCCAACAAACTTACTCTGTAAAGTGCTGGTGCCATGATAAAATGCACCCAGTACACCCTGTAAAGTGGTAGTGTAGGTGCCAAGATAAAATGCATCTTGTAAACTTTGTGAAGGGGTTTGTATTAAAAAGGGTATCCAGCTGTCAAAGTATGGAATGAATGAGAAAGACGTAGCTATATGACCATGGCATGTCATGACCTGTCCAATCCATGCCAACGTGGAATGTGGATGTAAAATGATGATGATGTTGATTGGTTTATTTATTTACCTTTCACAGTTATACTTGCTTGACAAAGACTTGATCTGAGATCATGTGTGGAAACTGGAACAATGGAAGAGACGTTTAAAACACTTATCATTGCCATCATTTAACCCTTTAATGTTCAAACCGGCCAAAACCGGCCAGAATTCTACCATTTTTTGTTGAAACTGGCTGTAACTGGTCACTCAAACTGGTGTTAAGGTATTGTTCTCAAAATAAATACTTTCAAAATCTCATAGATTCGATATTATGTGAGATAATTATGTGAGATAAAGCCTTTACCATGAAAATATAATAGTATATATAGAGTAATGTAAATGTTAAAGGGTTAATGTCTACTTTCCATGGGTAAATGTGTTGGATTTACAATCATAATGTTGTGGGTTCAATTCCTGGACTGGGTTGTGTTGTGTTCTTGAGCCAAACTTTTCATTTCAAGTTGCTCTAGGATATTCAGCTGAAAATGAGTACCAGCAATAGCTGGGAGTTTAACCCTACGATGGATTAGTGTCCTGTCCAGGGTAAGTCTTGTACTCTCAGTTGCTTCATGCCATGGAAACCAAGATAAGCACCAGCCTGATGAGCCTCTGGGCTTGCAACAGACTTTAGATTTTTTTCCATGGGTTGTCACTGTCCATGAATAGAGACCACATCCTGCTCATACACTCCATATTTTGGCATGGTTTCAACAGATGCATAACCTTCTTAACATCAATCACTTTACAGAGTGTACTGGTTACATTTTACCTTTCAAAATTGGTTGTTCTGTTTCATAGAACTAGAAGCAATTTTGTGTGGGTTGCTATCAAAAGCATGTTGCAATGTTACTTATGATATCGAAACATATTGGAGTTAGTCTCTCTCTCTCTCTCTCTCTCTCTCTCTCTCTCTCTCTGTCGTTATTCCTGAACTCTTGATTCAGTTTAGGGGCACCATAGTGATATACAGCTTGTCTTGGGCATTTGAACCATGTAGAGATCATCCCTCTCCATGTCTGAACACAGCCGGTTTCTTCCAGAGAAAGAGAGAAGTGCGAAAGAAATATAGAGGAAGAATTGACATTGAAAGGATAAAAGATGAAGTTGACTTTAGTGGGATTTGAACTTAGAGTGCAGAGAACCAGAATGAAGGATTCTATCCGACATTCTATCGACTCTGCCAATTTGCTGCTTATTGAAGCTTTAACCCTTTCATTACTATATTTTTATAATGAAATACAGTTTTTGAATTAATGAAGAATTAAGATGAATTCATTAAAAGTATTAATGATTTCGTTAAGATGGTATTTGTAACATAACTTAATAAAAGATTCTTATGACAAATTAGGTTGGAAGATTTTTATTTAGATAGGAAGCTTTTAAAACAGATGGCTTTTGCTTCACAGGACCATGGGTGGTTTTGGGCCAGTTGGTATCAAAAGGGTTAATCAAAAGAGACTAACACTTTAAGCCACTCTTGTGTTTTGACATCTTCACATATATAATTAATAAGAAAGATTTTCTGAATTCTCTAAATTTAACCCTTTAGCATTTACATTACTCTATATAAACTATTGTGTTTTAATGGTTAACAATTTATTTCACATAATTATCTCACATAATATCGAATCTATGAGATTTTGATATCATTTATTTTGAGAACAATACCTTAATGTTGGTATGAGCGGCCAGTTATGGCTGGTTTGAACAGAAGGAGGTGAAAGAATTCTTGCCAGATACAGCTGGTTTTAAATGCTAAAGGGTTAATACAATCAATTTTTATTTTAATTCATTTTGACTGTTTGCTCTTCATACAGATTGGTGATTATTTATATAACATGAAAGCTAAACAAATACCTATTGGTTTTGTTTACGGTAAAGATGACAAATTTACTGGTGCTGAAATATTAGAACATTATTGCAAGTTACTCGGCTTTGAAGATCAGCATTTTGCATATTATGATGCCAATGGCCAGTTAATAAAACAAGGTGAGTTTCTTTGACATTTTGTTAGGTGGTTTCTTTGGTTATTGTTTTTGGTTTTTAGTATATATCCTGTTAACCCTTTCCCAGTCTACCCTGTAAGTTGCTCATGTTGGTGACATGGCAAAAAGTGCCCAGTCCATTCAGTAAGGTGGTGACAGTGGCTGTTGTTTCTAATAAAATCCACTGTATTTGAATTAATAATTGAAAAATTTGGTGAGATTTACTAAAGTTATTTCATTAAGATAGTATTTATAAAATAACTTAACAAAAGGTTCTTATATAAAATAATGTTGGAAGATTTTATCTGAAATAGGAATGGTTTTATTTCATGGAACTAGAAGCAGTTAAGGAGGTAAATTGGTACTGTTGTTAGAATGTTTTAACTCTTCACATCCTGAAATAAAACATTCTTGAAAAGTGCAAAACAGCACTATGACTGCATCATATTAAAAATTGAAGTCTCTACTTTAGTTTACTGCAAAATTTTACAACAATCTATCTACTAGTAAAGTTTATTGCAAGCCCGGAGACTCGTCAGGCTGGTGCTTATCCTGGTTTCGTAGCATCAAGCAACTGAGAGTACAAGACTTCCCCCTGGACAGGATGCCAGTCCATTGCAGAGTCCCCCCCCCCCCCCCCCCCGCTATTTCTGGTACTCATTCTCAGCCGAGTACACTGGAGCAACATGAATTGAAGTGTTTTGCTCAAGAACACAACACACAACCCAGCCAGGAAATGGAACCCATGACATTATGATTGTAAGTCCAACACCCTTACCACTAGGCCACACATAAAGGTACCACTAGTAAAGATACCATAAACATCTGAATTCCTATCCAATCCAGAGTCTTTCCACTCCTGTTGGAGAAACCCCTCTCTGGTTGACCTCCACCACTTTCTGTTTGGTTTTGGTCATGTCAAGGGTGTAACCATACTTACCATGCTTGACCAATTGCGGGTTGGTGAGGTTATATAACCCATAACAACTATGGAATTTACACCTGCAATGTTGCGACGTCACCTTAAGAATAAGCGCAACTATGCCTCCCCTGGTCTTGATGGTGTGACATACCTGCTTCTCAAACGTGGCGGGTATTTCCTTTTGCGCCAGCTTTCTTTCTTCTTTCAATACTGTCTCAACAATGGTGCTACTCCGGAGCAGTGGAAAACTGCCAGTGTCATTCCCCTGTTCAAAAAGGGCAACCGCATGTCACCTGTCAACTATCGTCCAGTCAGTCTTACTAGCTGTATGGCCAAACTGATGGAATCCTGTGTCAGAGAAACACTTTGGAACTTCTGGAGCTCTCACAGCCTCATCTGGCCCTCACAGTTTGGATTTATCCCTAACTCCAGCTGCTGTGATCAGCTTATCGAGTTCCTTGAAGACATCACCCGGATCACTGACAGCGGCTCATGGGTGGATGTTGTTTACCTTGACTTTGCTAAGGCTTTTAATTCTGTGCCACACAAAAGACTTATGGCAAAACTCTCTGCAATGGGTGTGAGGGATGATCTTTTCGACTGGTTGAAATCCTTCATTCTCAGCCGAAAAGAAGTAGTCATGGTTCTAGAACAGCATTCTTCACCATATGAGATGTGTGTACCCTTTTGTTTGTGGCATATATTAATGACATAGATGCCAACTTATAGAATGCCACGGTACTGAAATATGCAGATGACATCAAGCTGTACCTTGAAATCAAAAGGACTGATCCTGAAATTTACAACTCTTTCCTACAATCAGACCTGGACACAATGCAGCAATGGATCACAGACTGGCAACTGAAGCTGGCTGTGGACAAGTGTACCACCATGCATTTTGGAAGGAAAAATCCAACGTCCACAAACTCCCTCCACAACACTGATATCAAGAAGTCCTCTTGTGAACGTGACCTGGGCATTACTGTCAGCAGCGATTTGCGTTGGACAAAGCATGTCTCTAAGATTGTCAAGAAGGCTGAGGGTGTCTTGGCATCACTCAGCAAGACCTTTGTTAGCCGCTCTCCAGCCATCTATTTAAAACTGTATACAGCTATGGTACGACCACACTTGGAATTCGCATCATCAGTCTGGAACCCCTATCTTGCTCAGAACATTGACCTCTTGGAAACTGTTCAGAGACGTGCAACCAAGCGCATACCCTCCATCAGACACCTACCATACTCTGAACGCCTTGCTTCCCTGGGCATGGATTCATTGAAGCTCCGACGTCTGGCAATGGACTTGGTGAATACCCACAAAGTTATTAACCATCTCGCCAATTGCAACCCTGAGCACCTTTTTGATCTCCATTGAAAAACAAACCTGGACCATCTCAATAGATATGAATTGATAGGTGTCTAACACACGTGGACATGCCTACAAAATCAGAAAACAGCACAGCTCCCATGACTTTCGTAGACATTTTTTCACGCTCAGAGTTGCTGAAGCATGGAACAAACTGCCTGCGTCAGTTGTTAGCTGCCGAGACACTGCATCCTTTAAGACACTCATGCTTCCCGAAATACGCCAAAACTACACCTGATGTACCCCTTCCATACACATGCACACGTGTGTATCATGAATTGTGCACTGTTCATTTTACTGATGTTTGTGCATTGCCCTATGTACTGTACATGCACTTTTTGATGAGTTGTGGTGCACCTGGGCACTATACACAATATTTCATTATTATTATTATTATTATTATTATTATTATTATATCATGACTCATATACTGTTCATTTTCCTGACATTTGTACATTATTCTATGTACAGTACATGCACCTTTGATGAGTTGTAGTGCACCTGAGCACTGTACACAATAATTTCATTATTATTATTATAGTTTAAGGTGGATGGCCGTTGACTCAGAGTTCATCCATCCTTTTAAAAGCTCTTGTTTTTTATCCTCCCCACTAGACCAGGGTTTGGTACAGTAGCTGGTTTAGTCACCAAACACTCGACCATGAAGCAGGTTGTACTAGGTTACATGGTACCAGTAGCAGACAGAAGCCTGATCTGACCACCATTTGAATTAACAAACCTATTTTTAGATATTTTATGCAAAATCATTACATGATGTTAAGAGTAGACAAAAATTAACTACTAACATAGGTACTAATTATATGCAAATTAGTACCTCCAATTCATGTTTACTATTTCATTTGGTAGGCTTTATTATGTAGTTCCTTGCACTTGTTTCGGTGTTGTAGATATTCTCTGATGAGACCTCAATTTGGGTTATAAATCTATTAAGGATGTTCATTTTTTCATCCATGTGCATGTGACATGTTTACAGGCCTAAATACTCAATGTGTATATTTATATACACATGTATGCAGTCTTGGTTAAGCCTGTACTGTATATATATATATATATATATATATATATATATATATATACAGATATCTATTTATCATACCAGCAAAAAAAAAAGGAAATTTACAGCTCACATCTATGTAGTTGTAGCTGGCTTCCTACAAGGTTGCATTTCATTGGAGGTTTCTTGGGTGTTTTACTGATCATGACCCCAGTCTTATCATGAAAAGCATGACTGTGATTCCAACCACCATTTTATATCTGTTTTTCATCATGGCATGGGTTGGGTATATTTTTATAATCTTAGTCATTTCTTATTCTCAGTCCTGCCCTCCTAGTTGTGTTGGAAGACTATGTATTACTTATTTGGCATTGTTTATACAACAGGATACCCTTCCTATCACCAATCATTTATGTATATGTTGGTGTTTGGTGTAAACAAATTTTTTTTATTTGCATTCCTTTATGTCAAAAGGTAACTTAGCCATTCAATAAATATCATCATTATTATCATTTTACATCCACTTTTCCATGCTGGCATAAAATACATACCAGACTAAAAATAAATACTGGGGTCAATATAATTGACTAAAAATTCTTGAAGGAGTGCCCCAGCTTGGTCACAATTTAGTGAAGGAACCAATAGAATATAATAAAATGTTACTGATAAAACAGATTTAAGCAATTTCATCGTCATCATTTTACGTCCACTTTATAGTAGATGGGTTGGAGCGATCTCACCTTGGTCACATGTTCCATATTTGGCATGGTTTCTAACTGGATGCCCTTCCTAACACCAACCACATTACAGAGTGTGCTGGGTGTATTTTTTTTCTTGAAAAGTTGTTTCAAACATTATACTGTCTTTGTTCAATCACCAATACTGTAACCTCCAGTCTCTCATCACATTTCCTTTTTTTAAATTTTCAGCTGAAACTACTGGAAAATCATTATACCATGGACTCATACTGGAACAAGGAAATCCAATTCTAAACCTGCAGAACCCACTTTTGTATTTAATAGAGAAACTTGTTAACAAAGCTAGAAAACTTTGATAAAATATTATCTATGTATATATATATACAGACACACATACATAATCCATGTCAGCATGGGAAAATGGACATTAAATGAAGATGATGACACACACAAACTGACTATCTTTATAAAACCATGGGAGATCCAACTCTTCCTTGTTAAGTAAAATTTCATACCAAATTGTTGGCTGAATACTTGTATTTTTTTTACAGTATTTAATCAAAGGGTGAAGGTGTGTGCTTTAATAGTTAGTGTTCAGCTCACAATCATAAGGTTGTGAGTTTGACTCCCAGAGCAGGTGTTATGTCCTTGAGGAAGACACTTTATTTTATATTGCTAAAGTCCACTCAACTGTAAAAATGAGTTGTATTTTTAAGTAAAGGGGACCAGCCTTATCACACATTGTGTCACACTGAATCTCCATGAGAACTACATTCAGGTTGCATGTGTCTGTGGAATACTCAGTAATACGTTAATTTGACAAGTAGGCAGTTCTGTTGTTTGAATCAACTGGAGTACTCATCATCAGAAATTATGGAGGACCAAGAAAATTTAGTAATAAGATTATAGTTATAAGATGGCTTTTTCAGCACTTCATCAGAAGATAAATTTCTCACAAATTGGCCATTATGAAAAGCCGTGTGAAATAAAGTTTATTAGACAAGAACACAACATGCCACCTGGTCTAGGAATTGAACCCATGATCTTATTGTATGTCTAACAACCTAACCTCTAGACAGGTTTTAATAAATATCAGAAACAGTTCTATATGAGCAAAACACAGTCACTTGACTCAACTTGCTTCGAATGGGACAACTCGTCTAACCCATGCTAACGTGGAAAATGGACGTTAAACGATGATGATGATTAACCCTTTTGATAGTAAACCACCTAAAATTGCCCCTGGTTCTACATTACAAAATCATTTGATTTAAAGTGTTTATATTTATTTTAAAAACACCTTCCAATATAATTTTATGTAAAAAAAACTCTTTTATGTTCCAAACTCCAGAAAGTTAGATATATTACTAAATTCTTCCAAATTTTATATTATTTTCAAAATTATTTGAAATCATAGGAAGTGTTTTTCATTTAAAATATGGTAACGAAAGAGTTAAACCATAAACAATATTTAAAGGGACATAATTCTGCTTGACTCAATTTGCTTGTGACAAAACGGTTAAACTTCTATATCATTGTTGTGGGGTTATTGATGCTGTGTACGAGGTTCAGCTGAAAAGTTCATAGGCTGACCAACATACTCATGGAATGACCAAATGAGGTTTATTTTTCAAATAGTCCCTGGAAAGAAACAATGCAGTTATTAATAAGATTTGAAATCAATGCATGCAAGGTTTCACAGCACTAGCATCACTCCTTCATAGTCATCCTATGAACTTTTCAGCCCACCCCTGTATTTTCACTAGAAAGGTGATTAACAGCCCAGCCAAACTTGCTCTGGCTCTATGAAACAAAACCAACCATCTTAAAGGTTTCATATTTAAAATAAAATCTTCCAACACGTGTAGCCTAGTGGGAAGGGTGTTGGACTTATGATCATAATGTCACGGGTTTGATTCCTTGGCTGGGTTGTGTGTTATGTTCTTGAGCAAAACATTTCATTTCACGTTGGTCCAGTACACTCAGCTGAAAATGAATACCAGCAATAGCTGGGGAATCTGTAAGGGGGTCATGCTGGTAACATGAGGAAAACAAAACACCAGTCGGTCCACCTTGTAAGATAATCATGTTGGTGACAAGGAAAAAGCACTCAGTCTACCTTGTAAGGTGTTCATTTTGGTGCTACGATAAAAAAAAGACCCAGTCCACACTAACGTGGTTGATGTCAGGAAGGGTATCCAACCATAGAAACCTAGCCAAAATACAGATTCATATGAGCAAGACATGGTCTCCTGATCTGACTTGTCTCATAACATAACAACACATCTAACACATGCAAGTGTGGAAAAATGTAGGTTAAACGATGATGATGATCTAAATATTTCACCAAACTCTTGGTGATTCTGTGGATTTTGAAGGACAATATTCTGGAGTGGTTACTCCGATACCTGTTTTGAAGTGCATTTCTTGAGGGTCTTGGACTCAGCATTACATCATTATCATCATTGTTTAATGTCTATTTTCCACGCTAGCATGGATTAGATGAGTTTGTGCCATTAGAAGCAAGTTGAGTTGGGTGACCGAGTCTCACTCATATAGCACTGTTTCTGGCTGGTTTTCTATGGTTGGATGCTCTTCCTAACACCAACCAACAGATTGACTCTTGTTTAGCTCACCCGAGACAGATTTTGGCTTGGTTTTTTACAGCTGGGTGCCCTTCCTACTGCCAACCACATTTACAGTGTGTGCTGGGTGCTTTTTGCAGTGTCTCCTATACGATCACTTTACAGTGTGGGCTGGGTGCTTTTTGTCGTGACAGCTACACAACCACTTTACAGTGTAGTACAAAAAGCTTATTAATTATACAGTGCTCATTCTGCCTACAATAGTGAGCCTTGACATATACTGAATCTCCTTGAGAACTACATTAAGGGTAGATATGTCTGTACAGCCACTAGCATATCAATTTTGCAAGCAAGCTGTTCTGTTATTCAAACAACTGGAATACATATGATCGGAACCAACATAGATTCAGCAAATTTACTCTGTAAAGTGGTAGTGCTGGCGCCATGATAAAATACACCCAGTACACTTAGTAAAGTAGTAGTGCTGGTGCCATGATAAAATACACCCAGTACACTTAGTAAAGTGGTATGCTGGTGCCATGATAAAATACACCCAGTACACTTAGTAAAGTGGTAGTGCTGGTGCCATGATAAAATACACCCAGTACACTTAGTAAAGTGGTAGTGCTGGTGCCATGATAAAATACACACAGTACACTTAGTAAAGTGGTAGTGCTGGTGCCACGATAAAATACACCCAGTACACTTAGTAAAGTGGTAGTGCTGGTGCCATGATAAAATACACCCAGTACACTTAGTAAAGTGGTAGTGCTGGTGCCATGATAAAATACACACAGTACACTTAGTAAAGTGGTAGTGCTGGTGCCATGATAAAATAGACACAGTACACTTAGTAAAGTGGTAGTGCTGGTGCCATGATAAAATACACATAGTACACTTAGTAAAGTGGTAGTGCTGGTGCCATGATAAAATATACACAGTACACTTAGTAAAGTGGTAGTGCTGGTGCCATGATAAAATACACCCAGTACACTTAGTAAAGTGGTAGTGCTGGTGCCATGATAAAATACACACAGTACACTTAGTAAAGTTGTAGTGCTGGTGCCATGATAAAATACACCCAGTACACTTAGTAAAGTGGTATGCTGGTGCCATGATAAAATACACCCAGTACACTTAGTAAAGTGGTAGTGCTGGTGCCATGATAAAATACACCCAGTACACTTAGTAAAGTTGTAGTGCTGGTGCCATGATAAAATACACACAGTACACTTAGTAAAGTGGTAGTGCTGGTGCCACGATAAAATACACCCAGTACACTTAGTAAAGTGGTAGTGCTGGTGCCATGATAAAATACACCCAGTACACTTAGTAAAGTGGTAGTGCTGGTGCCATGATAAAATACACACAGTACACTTAGTAAAGTGGTAGTGCTGGTGCCATGATAAAATAGACACAGTACACTTAGTAAAGTGGTAGTGCTGGTGCCATGATAAAATACACATAGTACACTTAGTAAAGTGGTAGTGCTGGTGCCATGATAAAATATACACAGTACACTTAGTAAAGTGGTAGTGCTGGTGCCATGATAAAATACACCCAGTACACTTAGTAAAGTGGTAGTGCTGGTGCCATGATAAAATACACACAGTACACTTAGTAAAGTTGTAGTGCTGGTGCCATGATAAAATACACCCAGTACACTTAGTAAAGTGGTAGTGCTGGTGCCATGATAAAATACACCCAGTACACTTAGTAAAGTTGTAGTGCTGGTGCCATGATAAAATACACCCAGTACACTTAGTAAAGTGGTAGTGCTGGTGCCATGATAAAATACACCCAGTACACTTAGTAAAGTGGTAGTGCTGGTGCCATGATAAAATACACACAGTACACTTAGTAAAGTGGTAGTGCTGGTGCCACGATAAAATACACCCAGTACACTTAGTAAAGTGGTAGTGCTGGTGCCATGATAAAATACACCCAGTACACTTAGTAAAGTGGTAGTGCTGGTGCCATGATAAAATACACACAGTACACTTAGTAAAGTGGTAGTGCTGGTGCCATGATAAAATAGACACAGTACACTTAGTAAAGTGGTAGTGCTGGTGCCATGATAAAATACACATAGTACACTTAGTAAAGTGGTAGTGCTGGTGCCATGATAAAATATACACAGTACACTTAGTAAAGTGGTAGTGCTGGTGCCATGATAAAATACACCCAGTACACTTAGTAAAGTGGTAGTGCTGGTGCCATGATAAAATACACACAGTACACTTAGTAAAGTTGTAGTGCTGGTGCCATGATAAAATACACCCAGTACACTTAGTAAAGTGGTAGTGCTGGTGCCATGATAAAATAGACACAGTACACTTAGTAAAGTGGTAGTGCTGGTGCCATGATAAAATACACACAGTACACTTAGTAAAGTGGTAGTGCTGGTGCCACAATAGTATGGATCCAGTAAACACTGTAAAGTGGTTGGCATGCAGCCATGCCAAAATATGGAATGTATGAACAAGATGACATCTGTCCAACCAATTATGTTTCGGACTGTAACCTGTCGAACCTATACCCGCACGAAAACGGACATAAATGGTGATGTGTTTATGTCTCTATCGGCCTGTTGTTTAAGTCCCGTGATCTAGGGGTTCGACAAAAAGAAATCGATAGAATAAATACCAGCCTTAAAAAAAGATACCAGGTGGTGTCCTTGCGTGACTGCAGTCACATGACTGAAATCAGTAAAATAATTTTTAAAATAATTGTTTCTACTTTTGGCACAAGACCAGCAAATACCCAGTGCATTACTGGTACTTTATTTTATCGACTCCGTAAGGATGAAAGGCAAAGTTAACCTCGGCGGGATTTGAACTCAGAATGGCAAGGGCCGTAACTCTATGCGTCAGAGCATGGCGTCCGACCCTCTACCAATACTGCCAATCCACCTCCTTCGCCAAAAAATAATGGTTTCTAATTTAGGCACAAGGGCAACAAATTTATGGGTCGGAGAGCAGTCAATTATATTGACTCCAGTATATACCTGGCACTTTATTTTATCGACGTCAGAAGGATGAAAGGCAAAGTTGACTTTGGCGCCATTTGAACTCAGAACGTCAAAATCTGGAACTAATACCGCAAACATTTTGTTCATCGCTAAATCAAGGGAGAGAACTCTGAAATTTGTTCGCCATTAAGAAGGTATCTTGGAAAATTTTGCAAGATCAAATTTCTCGTTTCTGCCGAATCAGTCTAGATCATCTTTCTGGCGAACTAAATAGACTAGGAAATTTATCACTGCCATACACAGCACCAATATATATATATATATATATATATATATATATATAAACAAAAAAGGACGAAGACCCCCCCCCCCACCCAGTAATCACGAATGACAATGGGCTTTTCACCTAGAAAGGTCTCTCCGAGGCACAAGCCAGGGCAAGGTGTTTTTGTGGGAGACCAGCAGTTGCCCATGCATATCAGTCCCCCCTCTCTATGCTACCGATGTTATCCAAGGGGAAGGCCGATACAGCTTGGCACCAGTGATGTCGCAAATTATTTCTACAGCTGAGGGAACTGGAACAAAGTGAAATAAAGTGTCTTGTTCAAAGACACAACGCATCACCTGGTTCAGCAATCAAAATCGCAACCTCACGATTGTGTATTCTACTTTCTAACCACACACAACATATATATGTTGGCGCTAAGATAAAAAGTACACTCTGTAAAGTGCGAGAATGTATGTAAATGAGATGCATCTCCTGGGCTATTTAAAAGATTAGTAACTCCAATTAAGTACTCATTTGGTTTATGACACCAGATGATGCTGTGCAGTTTCGGTAGAAAGGTGATTAATCCTTTTGATACCAGCCCAATCAAAATTTACTCTGGTTCTATGGAAGAAAAACACTCATCTTAACAGCTTCCTATCTAAATTAAAATCTTCCAACATTATTGTATATAGGAGCCATATATTAAGTTACTATCTTAGCAAGGAAATTTAGTAAATTCCTCAAAATTCTTCATTAATTATTTGAAGTAGAGTGTATTTCATTAAAGATACAGTCATAAAAGGATTAAGAATGTGCTAAAGAAAGAATTTCCAAGACATGTTGACCAATCTGTCAAATTGAATATCTGATTAACTCTTTTGTGACCTTAATTCTAATGAAATACATTGTATTTGAATTAATTGGTGACGAATTTGGAGGGAGCTATTAAAATTGTTCATTCTTTCATTATTAAATCGTATTCAAATTCCGCCGAGGTTAACTTCGCCTTTCATCTTTACGGAGTCGATAAAATAAAGTACCAGTAATGCACTGGGGATTATTGCTGGCCTTGTGCCAAAAGTAGAAATAATTACCGTATTTCTCGACGCCGAAGACGCTTTGTCCTCGAGGACGCATCCTAATTTTGACCACCAAAAATTAAAAAAATAAATAAATAAACCTTCGGCCTCCAGGACGCATGGTAGATTTTTTAGACTTATTTGAGGAAAAAAGTAGCGTCTTCAACGCCTGGAAATACGGTATTAAATCGTATTTGTAACAGCCTAACAAAAGGCTCTTAAATCAAATTATATTGAACGAATTTAGGAAGGAATCCTTTAAAATGGGTGGTTTTGTTTCAGAGAAACAGAGGTGGTTTGGTGTCACGAGACATAATAAATAAAGTATATTAAATTATATAATGTTTGTGATATGGAAAAGGAATAAATGAAGAAAAAAAAAAAAAGAGTCAGAAAAATAAACGAGAAGACATGCACGCGCACATCATGTCAAAGGCCCTTAACTCTTAAGTTGTAGAGCTCATCCGCTTCCAAAACTGAACACAGCCAATTTCTTCTAAAGAGAGTGAGGAACAGAAATAGAGGAAGAATCGACCCTAGGACGGGATTCATAATTTATTTATCAACATCGAAAGAATGAAAAGCAAAGTTGACCTTGGCGTGGTTTGAACTCAGAGCTCAGAAAGCTGGAACGAGTGCTGCGAATTACCTTTCAATTACACACTACAACAAGGAATGCCAGTATTGTCCTCTAAAAAAGTTTTAAGGCAAGCCAAGACACCCATACCTGGTTGTTGGATATCATCATTTTACACCCGTTTCACCCACTAGCAAAGACTGTACAGGTTGTCACAGACCAAGTCGGTACTTAATTGGAGATACTGACCTCGTGAAATGCATTCGATTACGACACCGCACTAGGGAGGTTATCATGTCTTTGACACAACTGAAGAGTCTATTTTACGAGATTTCTATGGTTGTTTTACGAAATTTCTACTTGACAGCGCCTACTGGGTGTGTTTATCTTGTTATCAACACTAAAGAGATTGTTGTGCCCTTGGCACTATTTAAGAGTCCTCTTGATCCTTTTGGTTTTTTTTTACAGCTGGATGCCCTTCTTATCACCAACAGCCTTGAATGACCCTTTCTACTCTATGGGGGACAAGCCTAAGTCTGTCTTAAGCAATTTAAGGCTCGGTTTCATGGCGTGAAGCGACTGAGAGTACAAGACTTCCTGGACAGGACGCCAGTCCATCGCTGGGTTAAACTCATTTTCAGCTGAGTATACTGGAGCAACGTGAACATGGTGTTTTGCTGAAGAACACAACATGCAACCCAGCCCAGGAATCGAACCCATGACATTATGATCGTAAGTCCAACACCCTTACCACTAGGCTACACGTCTCCACAAGGAGATGATAAATATATCACAGGTAAGTGATGATAGGTGGAAGGGGGAATGACAAGTATGAATTGTGGCTTTTTGGTGACGTAGGGAGAGGAGTGAGAAACTATGTCCAGCTATGGTAGGGTTTGGAAAGTTGATGAGAGGTAGAATGAGGTGGTCTTAGGTAGGTGAACTGTAAAAAAGCAGTGAAAAAATACTCAGTACTGTAGTAGAGAAGGAGAATATCTTTTCAAAGAGTTTGCCGAGACCAACTTTGCTTTTTAACCTTTCGAGGCCGATAAATATAATATCAGTCTAGTACTGGGATCGATTCTCTCTCTAAGAATAAATCAACTGTGTTCTGACCTAGAGAGCTATATGCGCGGACAGGTTTTAAGTCTTTGTGAGATGCTACTCAGAGTTTCACCTTACCAATCCCCAGGGGACTATATATATATATGTAGCGGCCCCTTACGGCTGTAACTCAGCACGTATAAGAGTTACGTCCCTTTGTGACGGTCGCGACTCCCAGTGGCAGATACGTATAGGAGTTGCGTCCCTTTGTGACGGTCGCGACTCCCAGTGGCAGATCCATGTACTAAATGGAGTTGCATCCCCCTGGGGACTATATATTTGAGAACTTGAGGCAATTCTCTCTCATTTCCTTCGCCCGCAACAAGAACACCTAAGACCTTGTCAAGAGATGACTCCTGTCTCACTTCCTGCGACGGCAGCCTAAAGAAACACTTGAACCGTACCAAGAGAAGATTTCTGTTCTTCTCCACACACTCCAGTCAGGGAGTTGTGACCAACTGACCATCAACATGTGGTAACAATTATTTATATCAATTTATTTGACTTCTGTGAAGTAAAACCATGTCACAACACTCACCTGCAATTATTGTCATTCTTAAATATATATATACACTGATACTAATATCCTAAATTGGTGACCTGAAGTTTTTTTTATATACACATGGTACTATTTCCCATTCCTTCTTTTTTTTTTTTAAAAACGTCAGGTCACCAATTTAGGATATTAGTATCAGTGTATATATATATTTAAGAATGACAATAATTGCAGGTGAGTGTTGTGACATGGTTTTACTTCACAGAAGTCAAATAAATTGATATAAATAATTGTTACCACATGTTGATGGTCAGTTGGTCACAACTCCCAGACTGGAGTGTGTGGAGAAGAACAGAAATCTTCTCTTGGTTAGGTTCAAGTGTTTCTTTGGGCTGCCGTCGCAGTAAGTGAGACAGGTGTCATCTCTTGACAGGTCTTAGGTGTTCTTGTTGCGGGCGAAGGAAGTGAGAGAGAATTGCCTCAAGTTCTCAAATATATAGTCCCCAGGGGGATGCAACTCCATTTAGTACATGGATCTGCCACTGGGAGTCGCGACCGTCACAAAGGGACGCAACTCCTATACGTATCTGCCACTGGGAGTCGCGACCGTCACAAAGGGACGTAATTCCTATACGTGCTGAGTTACAGCCGTAAGGGGCCGCTACACATATATATATATATATGTGTATATATATATATATATATATATATATATATATATATATATATATATATATATATATATATATATATATATGTGTGTGTGTGTGTGTGTGTGTGTGTGTGTGTGTGTGTGTGTGTGTGTGTGTGTGTGTGTGTGTGTGCGTTGTGTGTGTGTGTGTGTGTGTGTGTGTGTGTGTGTGTGTGTGTCTGATGGTAGCTAAGATGCTTCCATAGGCGGTATGCCGGTTGAGCACTCTATGCTCTTACAGAGCAGAGTATGATAGAATAGAAAACGAAAACTCAGTGATGCATCTGAACTCAATTTATTGTGTGTTACAATTGTTTCGTTGGTGGACAGCTCGAGACGCGATCATTGTGAGGTTCTGTCTGATTCTGGACCCGCAGGTTTGACGGACACGTCTAATGATTTCGGAGCATATTCTCTCACTGGGGTATCTGACTCTCTGGGCCAGTACCGTAAAAAACGTCATCCTCTTCGCGCGTCCTGTGATTGGCCACTAGTTGTCTACGTCATCATAATTCTGACCACAGGTACCAGACCGCTGACCATCAGGGCGTTAGCTGTCCCATAAATTACTGCTGTGTTTGGTAGTTCACACATCCACGCGCGCGCACACACATACACATACCCCCCCCCCCCGCCACACACACACACAATCACATAGATAACGACAGTCATACGCATAGACGCCCGCAATACACACACACACACACACATTTAAGGAGAACATAAACATACGCATACATGCATCCAGAGAGGCACGTACACACACAGACACATGCCCACATGCCTATATACATCAACATACACAAACACATGTTCATACACATGCATACGCATATATATACCTGTACACACAAATAAGTACAGACATATACATAGACCCCCTCCACCCCCACACACACATATATACACACGTACCCATATACATATATACACACACAGATACACACTCGCTCGCAAACACACATATATACACACAAAGTCATATAAAAATACACAATGGGTCATACATGAAAGGATGCATCTTGTTATAAATATATACATACATAAAAAAAGTACACGCACACACACACACACACACACACACACACACACACACACATATATATATATATATATATATATATACATATATATATATATGTTCCGCCCTTCCTTACCTGAATTCTTCCCTATCCAGAACATGTAATCTCTGCCTAGCCGAGAAATTTACCATTATATCTAATTTAAATTCTATAATAAATAGACGCAGAGATTTATTTTCTCTCTGCTTGCATAAATTCCATAGAACATTCCATAAAGTATACAGCTAATATCTCAATACCTTACTAGTTTAAAATCCTTTTTCTCAAAGGCTTATATATCTTTTACAAATATACCCATCTTTCTACCTTATTTCAGTATTATATATTATATAATACAATTTACTCATTCTATATCATTCCTCTTTATCATTTTCCTTTCTTCCTTTTTTCTTTTTAATTTCTAACCTCTAATCTGTACTTTTTCTTCCCAACTACTTCTCAATTCATATTATTACTCACCACAACATTATCCATTCTTCCATCTTTCCTCATATCATTGTGCCATAAAAATTATTTTTTTAAATACATTATAATATTACCATTAGAAGTCCTTCGTAAACATATAAACTTTTGACGTTAGATTTTTTTCTTCCTTAAAACTTTTCATATCTCTTCCATCCTTTCATGCTCGTTTTAAACCTACTACTTAATTTGACTTTTACATATTACAATACATAAAAACAAACTTAAACCCTAACTAATTTCTTTTAATATATTATATTATTACCATTAGAAAATATTTCGTAAACATATATACTTTTTGATGTTAGATATTTTCTTCCTTAAACATTCTTTTTTCTTCTTTCCTTCCGCGCTCATTTTAAACAAACTATTTACGTACACATATTACATTACATAAAAACAAACTTAAACCCTGACTAATTCCTCTAAATTCATAACTCATTCATTCTTCTCCTTCTTTTCACATTATATCCTTAATATCATTAATATTTTTATTTTAATAATACATATTAATAAATTCTTTTCTTCGCACATATTTTTAAACCCTTCAATCAATATACAAACCTTAATTTAATACTATTCTTAATTCCTTTTTCTTCATGCATAAACCTCATTAACTTTTAATTTCAAAATCTTTTAAATTATCTATTATCTTACAACGGCTTTTTAATTTCTCTCTGTGAGACAATATTTTTTTCTCAGTTGTAAAGGCTATATCTCTCTCTCTATCACCCATCTCTCCTCCTATCTCATCCTTCCTTCTTATACTCCTCCCCCACCACCCTTTACCCTTATTTCTTCCTCTTCCTTACATTCCCCCCCCCCCTCACTTTTCCCCAATCTCATACATCCATCTTAATTTATTTTTCATATGTTGATTTAAAACTTCACTATTCACAAGTGTTTTTTAAGCTTCATATCATGTCTCCCTATTTTATCTGATGAGAACGCAGATATCATCCCATGATGATATTTGTTTTTGAAATGCACATAATAAAAAACTTGGAACTCTTTTAACCATCTTTTGATCTTATATTATATTATATATATATATATATATATATATATATATATATATATATATATATATATATATATATATATATATATAAATATAAGGGTTATCATATACATAAAATTAAAGATATATATATGTTGCAACTGTTCACTTTTAAGGTCTATGAAGAATTAATAAATTAAAATAAAAAAATCAGAGCATTATATCATAAATCATGTCTTTAGAATCATCAGATATTAACATATATACTATTTCTTCTTCTAATTAGCATAATTAACGATATACAAAATCAAATCTAGCAAGCTTTAAGAATAAATTTTCTTATGGGGAAATCTCCGACAAACAATCGACCGTAGCCTCTTCGCGGCAGCCCCGTTCCATTATTTATCGAACATTTCGACAGCATGCAGACTTCGACCAAATATACCATCAACCACACACAATTAGTAGTAAAATTAAACTTAGAAGAAATGCGCACATACCGTAATTATATATATATATATATATAAAAATATATAAAAAGAAATATACATATAACGGCACATAAAGATACACAGTGGGCTATACATAAAAGGGTGCACCTTGTTATATGTGCCTACACAGATGTTGTTACGTTGCGAACATGGATCAATCCACGTATGGAATCTTCACGCAAAGCCACATAATGTGCGTTATCTATGTGATTGTGTGTGTGGGGGTGTATGTGTGTGCGTGTGCGCGTGTGGATGTGTGAACTACCAAACACAGCAGTAATTTAGCAGACATGGGACAGCTAACGCCCTGATGGTCAGCGGACCTGTGGTCAGAATTATGATGACGTAGACAACCAGTGGCCAATCACAGGACGCGCGAAGAGGAGGAAGTTTTTGACGGTACTGGCCGAGAGGGTCAGATACCCCAGTGAGAGAATATGCTCCGAAATCATTAGACGTGTTCGTTGAACCTGCGGGTCCAGAATCAGACAGAACCACACAATGATCGCGTCTCGAGCTGTCCGCCGGCGAAACAATTGTAACACACAATAAATTGAGTTCAGATGCATCACTGATTTTTCGTTTTCTATTATATATATATATATATATATATATATATATATATATATATATATATATATATATATATATATATATATATAAATTAGATTACCGATATAAAAGACACAGAAGCGAAAAGCGAAAATATATTGTTATACTTGGGGAGGGTCATATTTGTGTAATATTGCCAGAATTAATAACAGAACACACTCACTGGTTGGTTGGTTTTCGCATCTGTGTCTTTTATATCGGTAATCTAATTTATTCGGTCCTCAATGTTGCCATTGACTGACCGACGGTCAAAAATAATACAGATACAATATAGACACAAACACATATATATTGTTTATCAAAGTTCTTTCGTTGCACATCTGCAACATCGTCAGTGGTGCTATTGTTTCCTCCCGTTGCATTGTATGTCTACGCCATTTTTATTTAGTCTGTCTATATATTTATTTATTTATTTGTTTGTTTGTTTATTTTATTTTGTCTTCTTTGCGCATGCGTTTGCGTGTGTGTATAGTGTTTTGTTTGATGTGTGTTCGTGATTGGGTGACTAGTGTGTGTTTATATGTGTTTGTTGTTATTGTGCTTGTGTATGTATTTATTTATTTATTTACCTATTTATTTATTTATTTATTTATTTATACTTCTCTTAGGTCAGTGTTGTTTGTTTGGGTGTTGTTGTTATTCCATTCATTCTTTCTGTTTAGTTGGCCTTCTAAGTTCTATTTTCTTCTAAGTTCTATTGGCCTTCTAAGTTCTATTTCACTGGCCTCTCTGATTTGCCTATCTGCTGGGTCATTTCTATGTTTAGATATTATTCTAATTTCTATGTTGTCTATGTTACCGTCGTGTTGTTGTCTGGCATGTTCGTATAGTACTGATCCGTTTTTTCGTCCTTTTAGTCCCCCCCAGTGTTGGTCTATCCTTTCACCTATGCTACGAGCTGTCTCGCCTATGTATGTTGTTGTCATGTTTCTGCAAGTACCCTCTGTACATCTTATGCTATAGACTACGTTTCTAGTTTTACAGTTTATCCGGGGGTTTACCTTACATATGATACATTTCCTATTAGTACAGTGGGTTTTCTTAAAAGGGTAGGTTTTGCTGATCAAGGATTTGATGGTGGTTCCTGGCTTTTCTACCACCTTAATCTTTAAGTGGGTCTTTCTCAGGGCCTTTCTACACTGGTTCGCTAATTTCCCTCCAGGGGTAGCGTCCACAAACATGACACTCTGGTATCTCTGGTTGTCGTACCATGAGGTGGCTTTCCCTATCTTATGTCTAGCCCTATCTAAGCTATTCCATGATTTGCTCCTGTATAATGGGCAAATTCCTTTCATGTCCAGTTCTATGAGGGTCTTATACTTCTCCATGGCTCCTTCGTATACTCTGACTATGTCTCTTTGGTTGTAGCCAGAGAACTGCATGCGGTTGATGAAGTGTTGGATGTGTCTTTCCATTTCTGTTGGGTCGCACATGCGGGACACATTCTTCATCACTCGTACCAAATCTGCGATCAGAATATTAAACTTAGCACTACTGGACATTGCTGAGTTTTTTAGTATCAGGTATTTGGAGGCCATGGGTTTAGCATAGTGTGAGTGGAGAATTTGGGCTCTCTCGTCTATAGTGTTAATCCAGGTAGTCTATTGTTAGGGTGTTTGGAAGGGAAGTCGATAGTTACAGTTATACTCTGGTGTATGGAATTAGCTATCTGCTGGATGCTTTCCATTGTGCTACGTTCTAAATCAAACTTGTTAGTGCTCTCTAGTGGGGATGTTCTTATAACTATATTGATATCGTCTACGTAACGAGAGTACATGATGAGGTCTATGGAGCTCTCATTAAGGAGATCTTTAAGTCTCCTTTCTCACCATACCATGAAAAGGTTGGCAACATCACCAGCTATGCTGACGCCAATGGCTGCTCCCTCATTTTGGGTGTAGATCTTCTCGTTGAACTTGAATATGTGGCCCTTTAGGGTAGTTTTGATACTAGCCCCTATTGCATGTGCGACCATTTTTCTTACCTGATCATTGTTTTGGGGGGTCCGTATAGCTTTGGTCCACCCAATCCACCTTCCCATGGGAGTCTTTTTTGCCATTGAGGTTATGGTGGGGGGTCTACCTCTTATGGGTCTACTAGGGCAGAAACGTCTACGGTCATGGCTGTCTAGGTAGTCAGTGTCGTAGGTAAGTATAAGTAGGAGGCCCAGTTCGTCTGTGTTGACGTCGCAGAACTCCACCTCACTCTGAATGATCATCTCCACACATTTTTCCACAGCAAAATCAATGTTAATGGATGGGTACAGTGATACCACATCCATGCTGCCTATTATGCAGTTGGATAGGTTCCTGTTTTTGTTGCACTCACTGATTCTGCTGAGGAGGTCCTCTGTACTGTCACATACATCTGGGGACATCTTGATTATGGGGCGTATAACCATTGAGAGGAAGTAGGAGATCCTGTAGTTGCTAGCTATATTAGCTCCGCATACGGGTCTTGTTGGTGATCCTGTTGTCGGGTCGTCGACTGTCTTGTGGCCCATACAAGGGTGGTATGCCATTGTTAGACACCTGGAAGTTGTTGGCAGTGCGTCTGCTTGGCTTTAGGATGTCAGTCCACATCATCATGTGAGCGTTGAGGATTTTCTCTCTCCCATCATGTGTTTGCTGTGCAATTTCGCTCGTGTTGGTGATGTGGGATTGCATAGCCTTGATGTAGTTCGGCATGCTATCTATTGACATCCTACCAGACTTATCCGTGGGTAGACATACTACCTCACCATCCCCTGTGCGCTGCTTGAGGCTAACCAAGCCTTCTACAGGTTTCCTCCCAAGTTGTTGGGCCTCAGGTCTGCTCTGTCTCTTAGTATACCGGTCTACTATTTGTCTAATCTTATTTCTAGCTATGGTGAACTGTGCCTCTGTCTCGTCATCTATTTGTTGTGGTATGCAAACTCTTTTGTTAAAGGGTAACCTCGTAGGGTAGATATTACCCATCTTATATGTTTTGTCAGCTGGGTTGAAAAATAGATTCTCTAAGGGGTTGTCATTATATCTATCGTCATAGTTGTGTGTGTTGCTATTATTGTTATCATGGTGGTTGTTGTTGTTCCTATCATTAGCATTATTATTATTGTTATGATTGCTAGATGTATTGTTGTTTACTTCACCGTTATTGTTGTTGTTACTGTTATTTCTACCATTGTGGTTGTTACTTTTATTATGTTTCTTGTTTTTGTTGTGTCTATCATTAATGTTGTTACATGTATTATTTCCATTATTACCATTGTGGTTATTGTTGTTGTTGTTCGTATTGTTACCGTTATTACTACTGTGGTCGCTGCTGCTGTGTCTGTGGTTAATGTTTCTATTATTATCATTATTGTGGTTGTTGTTGTTGTTCTGTCTATCGTTAGTATTATTACCATTATTACTATTACCATTATTACTATTTCTCACTCTGACCCTCCCCAAGTATAACAATATTTGTTTCGACACACGATTTCATATAAAAAACCTCGCAAAACTAATTCATCGCCGTTATATATATATATTATACGAGGTGTGTCTGAAAAGTAACAGGACTTAGTGTGCTGTGCGAGCTATGAGCGGGATAGGGATTAGCGGGTTGCATCGCCGTGTGACGTAATATCCGAGGAGTATCTGCGATCTCAGTTCTCTGGAGCCATTGTATATTTTTTGGAGTGTTTTTGTTAACTACACAATTTTAGGCAGTCGAGTAATTGACACCGAGCAACAAACCAGCTTGAAGTTTCTGGTTTGGCTGGGGATAACTCCACCAGAAGCACTCGGAATATTGCAACAATAATAATGGTTTCGTATATAGGCACAAGGCCAGCAATTTTTGGGGAGGGGAAAGTTGATTAAATCGACCCCAGTATTTATCGGTGCTTTATTTTATCCACCCTGTAAGGATGAAAGGCAAAGCTAACCTCGGCGGAATTTGAACTCAGAACGTAAAGGGCCATAACTATATGCTACCAAGCATGATGCTCGACGCTCTATCGACACTGCCATAATAATAATTGTTTCTACTTTTGGCACGCTCAGGTGCTCTACAACTCATCAAAGTTACATGTATAGTATATAGAATAATGTACAACTGTCAGGAAAGTGAATTATGTATGAGTCATAATTACACACAAACACATATGTGTGCGTGTGTATGGAGGGGGAATATCAGGTGTAGTGTTGGCGAATTTCGGGATGCATGGAAGTTATGAAGGATGCAATGTCTCGACAGCTAACAACTGATGCAGGTAGTTTGTTTCATGCCTCACCAACTTTTAGCGTGAAAAAATGTTTCCGAAAGTCATGGGAGCTGTACTGTTTTCTGATTTTGTAAGCATGTCTACGGGTGTTAGACACATGGAATTCAAAAAGGTACTCGGGTTTGTTGTTAGAAAGATGGTTAATAATCTTGTGGGTGTCTACCAAGTCAGTTACCAGACGTCTGAGTTTTAATATATCCATGACAATATCCAAGGCATTCAGAGTATGGTAGATGCCTTATGGAAGGTATTCGTTTGGTTGTACGTCTCTGAACAGTCTCACGGATTTTCGAGTGACACAAATGGTTTAAAGAGACACGAGGATGTGGAAGACGACCCCATGAGTGGGAGGCCATCAACGAGCAGAACTAAGACCAACGTTGAGCGTGTGAGGCAGGTGGTGCGTGGCGATCTTCGGCTGACTGTTTGACTGATCGCAAGTGAGCTGGGCATGAACCGCGACAGCATTTGGTAGATTATCACCAAACATTTGGGTATGCAGAAAATCGCCAGCTCACAACGCCCTGGGCATCCGGCAGTTCCTGGCCGAGAAGAACATCTCCGTACCGGGAGAACCTCCTTATTCACTTCATCTGGCTGCGTGTGACTATCCCCCCCCCCAAGCTCAAGTGGGTCATCAAGGGGACCCGTTTTGAAGGCCATCAAGAGGGCCATAACGAAGGAGCTGACGGGCATCCTAGAAGAATCCTTCCAGCTGTGCATAGAAGCGTAGCAGAGAAGGATGGAAATGTGCATTAGATTTGATGGGGAAACCATGTAGTTTGTTGTTTGGAATCATTATAAATTGTTTGTGACTTCAGTCCCGTTAATTTTCAGACAGATCGCACATATATATAAAGTCTAAACAAAAACGTAACGTTTCAATCTTCTGCTCACACATTATAACACACTGACCCCCACTATATTCACCTCTGCTAAGATACGGGTCCCTGTGAACATTTTCTCGCGTCACTCCTGGCCTGACATTAATATCGACCATTCTTCCTCTTTCTTTCTATCTTCCTTCTTGTTGCCATCAACCCTTACTCTTCCACTTCTTCCTTCTTTTCTCCCCTCTTTCTGTCTTCCTCCCGCAGACTTATCTTCCTTCCCCCTTTTTGTTCGCCTATATCTGACCAGTAGTAGTTGTTTAGATACGGGTCCCGTAGAATAAAAAAATTTCTTCGCGACAATCCTGGCCTGACTGTAATACCGACCTTCCCTCCTCTTTCTTTCTGTCTTTCTTCTTATAGCTGACATTAACCCTGGCTTCTCTTCTTCTTCCTTCCCCCTTCTTCTCTCTCCTTTCTTTCTTTCTTTTGTCTTGTAACTTATGTACCCATCCCTTTCTGTTTTCCTTTATCTGACCGGTAGTAGCACACTGTGAGCTTTAGCCACGTCACTCGAGAGCGACCGGCTAAGGTAGAGGGTGCAAGATAGCGGTCGCTCTCGGGTCCTCGATTTTCAGGCCCATGGATTTTATCTATTACATTCACGTATTATATTTCAAATACCTGATGGTATCACCGGATTCATACGGAATCCGGTCATTGAAATGATCATAGTATAATAAACCTTTCAAGGATTTACACAAATCCAGCCTCCTGTCATTTCATTATAATATTTAACTCCGTAATAGCACACCAACTACAAAAACAAAGACGGTTGAACTGCTTTACGTTGAGTACTCTCTATATTATTACATTACGATTGACCATACGGAATAGACCAGCTCTATACCGTGGTGAACCTCAAACCTGAATAAATATATATATATGTGAGAAAAACCACAGACCCTCCATCTCAACTCACCTTTTGAAAAGCAGAAGAACTGCGAAACCGGTAAAGGAACCAAATAAATATATATATATTTTTTAAAAATAAGACTCCAGTTGCATTTTCGATTTCATCTCTTTTTCTTTATACTTTCACTCGTGTAGGACACCTCGGTTATTTTTCATTTTGTAAAAAAAAAAAACCTCACTTTCTAATATATATATATATATATATATATATATATATATATATATATATATATATATATATATATTGTTATACATTGGGAAGGTCATACTGCCAATAAACATTTCCAATTGGTTGGTTCAATAACCGGATGGTTGTTTATGTATTGTCAAAGCTCTTTCGTCACACATTCTTTGACCTCCTCAGTGAATTATTTGTTATTTTGACTTTCCTTTGTTCTGTCCTACACCATCTTGTTTTTGTGTGTTGTATATATATATATACACTAGTGGATCTATGCTGTCAATAATGATGGCAATATCGTTGAATGTATTTATTTGTTAGAGTCAAGGATCGGTATGTCCTATATACCAGGATTACTGAATATGTGAACAATAATATAAACATGGAAATCAATGTTTTAATAAATTAATGTTTTGCATACGAGAAACCATATAGTTTATGTTGATTACTGACCCATGAACGTGATTAAAGACAAGAATGATATTTTAATAATTTATTTCTAGGATATAATGACATAAATGTCCAGCATATATGTACAAATGATATGTATGAGTAACTTTTGATAAATAACAATTTATAGGGATAAATGTATGGTTAGAACCCAGAACCTTGTGTTTGGAAAGTGAACTGGATTGTGAGTATTTTAAAGAGTTGTAGATAGATATATAGAGAGAGTGTGTGTCTATGAATATAGCAGTTTCTCTCTGAGTATAGAATGCTAGAATACCATACGTAGACAATTGTTTGCATTCTGTCACATATGCTATGACCAAAGTAATTATTTCACAAATGGTTTCATCCACTTCGACGTAGATAGACACAACAGGGTGGAACAGCTCATTTTGTAAGCACTGTGACGGGTTAGACTGTTGATATTTTTTCTTTTTGGTTAAAGTGCATGTTACCTCCATTGTAAGGCAGCACATGATTTGCTTTGTAATATTCGTTCTGGCACTCTGCGCCCCGAATTCAAATTTGCTTTTCACCTTTTCGGGGTCGATAAATAAAATACCAGTATATTACTGGAGTCGATTCTCTCTCTCTAAGAAGAAATCAACTGTGTTCTGACCTGGAGAACTATTATGCTCCGCCAGGTTTTAAAAAATGCCCAAAATACGCCGTGTCAGGAAGGCGCTCCTACTACTCTATCAAGAGTTAAGGGTTCTTTCTTTTCTTTCCTTTTCCAACTACATCGTGAGAAAGTAGGGGATCAGATATTTTAGTCAGACAGCCTTACCTCACATACAAAGAATATGTCTCAAGGGATTCGTCTACTCCGCAGTGCGTTATGATATTCATTTATATACAAGCACACTTAACATTCCAAGATGTCGTGGAATGAAAATTTCACTCTAAACTTCGGTGTGCCAGAAACAGATTGATAAATAGTAGGTATGAAAATAAATCTCTTGAATTACAGGCTTTGTGATTGTTATGTGTCACACAGAAAGGATTTATTATTTGGTCTCTCTCTGATAACAATGCCATTAATGCCAGCTGAGAGTACTGAAGGTGGGTAGGTTATAAACTTGGTCTAAAAATAGTCGGGTAGAAGATGGTGGGCGTGACAGTGTCTGTGTATATATATATATATATAGATATGTGTGTGTGTATATATACACACATGGGGAGGATTAAACTTGGATGGGGCCTCAGACTGAAAATTTCATCGGGTAAAAAAAAAAAAAAAATTAAGGTCCTTTAATTATTGTGAGGCCTCTTCCCACTCGTTATCAGTCCAGACAGCCCCTCCTCTAACCCGTCACTGTATATATAGACACACATGCTTATGGGTGTTTATATCTATCTATCTGTATACACACACGTTTGTGTGTGTATATCTATCTATCTGTATACACACGTTTATGTGTACCTATCTAATACATAGTGTGTGTATATCTATCTATATATCTGTATACACACGTTTATGTGTACCTATCTATATATCTGTATACACACATGTTTATGTATACCTATCTATCTATCTGTATACACACATGTTTATGTGTACCTATCTATATATCTGTATACACACATGTTTATGTGTACCTATCTATATTGTATACAGACATGTTTATGTGTACCTATCTAATACATACATAGATATTAATTTCACTAATGTAGGAATAGTGTCAGCACGGTTGCATGACAATTACTGAAAAGCGTGATAAATGCAGTAAGCGGTGACTTACAAATTATAGTACTCTCTGTTTAAATCAACTAGGAAATTAAAACTCATTTTGCAATATATGTCAATCCTTATATTTTTTTTTTTTTTAGTATTTTGTTCTGTGTTTATTTATTTTTTTTTTAATACCTGTTTGTCTGTGAGTAAACGTTTAAACAGTTACCAATCAGATGATAAATAAAACACGCCCACCCTCATTAAAACCTTTCTTCTCAGTCGAAAGGGCGGTCCCAATACCATGTTTGGGGACGGAACCGTGTCTTGAAAGAATAACCATAAAAATATAGAAAGAAACAAAAGAATAAATAAGATAAGAAAAAAATGTCCGGTTTGTAGCGTTACTGACCTTGACCGTTTTCGACTGGAATCATTCGGACGGAGTTATTTGTGAAGCTATGGCGCGAGGACAAGGCGAAGAATGCTTCAAAATTGATTTCAAATTTAATAAGCTCATTGAACATGACCCTTACATTAAAAACTACGAAAGTGAAATCAAAAGGAGGTGAGTTTTCCCACTTTTTTCTTTGTTTCTATGACATTTATTTATTTAAAAGAAATTACAAACAACAAACAAAAAGCCATTACGGATCTTACTTAGTAAGGTAACTTGTGGCCTGCATTGCTGTGAATTATTTCAGAACAAAATGATAATAACAATATATCTAAAGTGATCTAGATTGCTGTACCATAACAGTTGTAACCTTCAGCGGAGATTAAATTATTTTTTCTCCCTCAGATGCTTGCTTTACATTCATGGGAATCGGAAGAGCTTTAGTAGTTCTTTTTTAAGGTCAAGGTTACATGGTAACAACACGATGTACACTGTGTACACGATGGGCACATTTTAAATAATTTATCAAGTAGTTTTCCCCTCAAATTTCGGAGACATCGCAGTCGGCATGAATCGCTCTTTTTGTTTATTTTCTTTATAAACTAATGTTCGTCTTGCACCGTTTTAATAACAATAATAACAGCAATAAACGCCGCCCTTCTACGTCGCCCTTCGATGTCCTTGTTTCGGTTTTCAAATAATTATTTCTTAGATAGTTACACAATCCCGGAAAGGAAGGAGTAATGAAACTGGGGCGATCATGCCGGTTTTTCGGGACAGTAAATAAAATTAAATAGTTTGTAACAAAGGGTAATCGAAACGAGCATGAACGAAAATGTATCACTCTAATTGGAAAGAATAAGATTATGAGATATTTATTTCTGCTTTTTTTCAACAACATTAGTTGTATGAACGACGCAAAATGGCTTCAAGTTCGAATCAAAACAACAGCGTGGAATATGCTGGTTGAGAACTTTATCTCCCATATTGAGTTAAACATTAAATATGTCGTTGCTGCGCCTCCTTGTTTTTGTAATGTCAGTTTGAAATGCAACGGAATAAAATTGATAAAACTTGATGAGTCCCCGCTGATATCCTATATTTATTTTATATTTATTCTGTATTCTCAATTTGTAATAACAAGGTGTGAGTGCACAAATAGTCGAAAGGTTAAGAATGATAAAAATAAAGAATCAACCCTAGTACTAGATTGGTACTTTATTTATCGACCGCGAAAGAATGAAAGGCAAAGAGGACCTCAGTAGGATTTGAATACGGAGCACAATGAACCGTAATAAATACTGAGAATTTTTTTTAATCTCACGACCTAACAGCTCTGCTAATTTATAGACTTAATCACACTCTAACGTGTAACAAAATAAAATGTAGCCCTAGATACATTGTCTGAAAAAGAAAAAAAAAAAAGGTCTAAAGTCTGTCTCGACCCCGGTCCGGTGGCTCACCAGACTAGTGCTTATATCGCCTTTTCGTGGCATTAAGCGACTGTGAGTACAAGTCTTCTTCAATGGACAGGACACTAGTCCATCGCAGATTTAAACCCCTAGCTACCACAGATACTTATTTTCAGCTGAGTATCCTGGAGCAACGGAAAATGAAATATTTGCTCAAGAACACAGCACGCAACTCAATCCAGGAGTTGAAGCCTTACCAGAAGGCGAAAAGAAAAAAAAGAGAGTGGATAGTCTCTGATGAAACACCTTTATTTATTTATTTATTTATTTATTTATTTATTTTATTTATTCAATTTAAACGTCCGTATAGAGCTAGTAATCCATGACAGACTCGGGGAAGTATCGAGTGCTCCTTCCAGTTGGTAATAAAAAAAGAGCTAAAAAAGAAAAGAAAAAAAGAACTAAAAACTAAAATAAAAATAAAAAAAAAGATAAAGGGGGAAACAAATAAAATAAAAATAAAATTATAAATATAGAAGGCAGATTATGACTAAGAAAACAAAAAAGAAAAAAAGCTGTAGATAAGAGGAGTATACTGAGGCTAAATAACGACAGCACCATGTTTAGATTTAAAGTTATATATGTAGTCCCTGAAGTTGTTTAATAATGGTTTCTAATTTTGGCACAAGGCCAGCATACCCAGTGAATTACTGGTACTTTATTTTATCGACCCCTTAAGGATGAAAAGCAAAGTTAACCTCGACGGGATTTGAACTCAGAATGGTTTCTAATTTAGGTACATGGCCAACAATTTTGGGGAAGGGGAAAGTCGATTTAATTGAACCCCCTGTGCATTACTGGTACTTTATTTCATTGACCCCTTAAGGATGAAAGGCAAAGTTAACCTTGGCAGGATTTGAACTTCGGTCTTAAAGGGCCGTAACTCTATGCCATAAAGCATGTCCGATACTGCTTATCTACTGCCCTCTTGTTTAATATTACAACCAAATCTGCCACAAGAAATGTGCAGTTTTAACCGCACGTCTCAATGTTTGAGATTTGTTTATAACTGTACTTTTTCCAACTATTACCCTTACCTTTTGAAAGGAGTCTTTTAAAAATATTTACATCTAGAATGTTTTGATTGGTTTTGATCCAGTATTTCATCATCATCACCATTGTCATAAAAAGCGAAGGAACCTATCTTTACGTCTCCACTTGCGTTCAGACTGAATCTCCCTGCTTGATGCTCATCCGTTTCGAGTCTGGCTTGAAAACATAGCAAAACTCACACACTCATCACAGGATGTCCACACTCTGCCTCTCCAAATGGACCAAAAGTGAGACCTGGCCTGGACTTCCAATGTGATGTCACTGGCTTTCTCTGCATTTCCGGCAAGACCTCCCCTGCACTTCCGACTCTCTACCCCCCCCCCCCCCCCCCCCATCTCAAGGATCAATCACTCCATGTCAAAGTCTGTTGTCCACTTGTGTGAGCAATGTTCCCATTGCGATCCCTGCAAAGTCGAGGTGGCGCGTTCATTCTCTTCTCCGATGTCTGTCAAATCAATGATTCTGTGGATATCCAAGACATGATACAGCATTCAATTCACAGACACATTGTTTCGGAAATTTACAGCTGTTACTGTTCCCTTTCTTCATTGAGATATGCAGTGCACATTTGGGGACTTGACCGAGACTTCCTCGTGGCGTGGCTCTGAACAGTATGCAGCTATGTCGAGAGACTAGTGGATGGGGTTAACTGGGGAGACAGAGTAGGAGCGATGATGGTGGCCATGATATGGGAGATCATGGAGAGGGTAAAGGTGGAGGACCCAGTAAGAGGAAGCTGGTATGTATCCAAATTAGAGAACAGGACTGTCTGGTGTGACGCCAGCAGCATAGCGCTAGGGATCGTTCTTGAAATAGGGGATATTGAGGTCGAGGATGCAGCCTGGCTCAGGAAAAAGTCTGCAATCACATCAACATGACTGAATTGGATGCCATGCTGAAGGAGTGAATCTTGCCCTGAGATGGGGTGTGTACACCATAGAGATTTGTACTGATTCGGCCACTGTACTTGGATGGGTGAGATCAGTGCTTACCAGCGAGAGGAGGGTGCAAACAAAAGGGGAAGATGAGATACTAATAAAGCACCACTCAGGAACTCTGGGATAGCTAGCTGCTGTGTTCAGCCTGAAGTTCATTGTGGTCTTTGTGCCCTTGGAAAGAAATAAGGCAGACAGCCTAACCAGGGTGAAGAAAGCTTGGCTGGGAGTGCCAGAGAATGCAGAAAAGGGGATAGCTGTGATGTGTTGGCTGAGTGACTTGGAGTTGAGGTTAAATACCATGTATCATATGGGAGTGGATAGGACCGACGTTACCAGACAGAGTATCCAGAAAGTGGTCGGGAGTTGCGACAGATGTCAATCTATCAATTTTGACCCAGGCGTGCATGAGACTGGTAACATCACAGTCAAGCAAGCACAAGATTAGTGGTGGATGTGACACACTGCCGACAGGAGACGTATCTTTTGATGGTCGATTATGAACTAGTAAAGATGGCAATTGAAGGGAGATGAAGAACAATTGCGGTGGAAATCGCATCAACGCTGAAGGAGATATTTTTAGAGTGGGGTTCTGTGGATGAACTGATGGATAACGGCACGGCATTTTGCTCGGAGGTGCTGAAGGAGATGCTTTCCCTCAGCTTATGGAATCCACATCCACCAAAATTATGTATTTCAGTCTAGTTTGCTTTAGAAAAGGAAAGCAACAATCAACTACCATTCATTGAAAGAATGCATTTATCTATTTTTGCATTTAATCAATTTAAACGTCCGTATAGAGCTAGTAAGCCATGGCAGAGTAGGGGAAGTAATCAAGTACTTCTTACACTTGAGAAACAAAGAACAAGATAGACAGAAATAAGTGAATATAAAAATCAAAATTAATACATAAAATAAAAAAAAATTAAATGTAATAATTCTGTTCATCCATATTAATTCATACATAGCTAATAAGCTGATTCTTTTTGAATTTCCCAGGGCCAAAGTGCTCCAAGAAGCAATTGATACGATATGTAAAAATGAAGGAAACCTGAATGAGTTTTGTTTAGGATATCAACACTTTGGAGTTCATGTTAAATCTGACAACTCAATTGAATGGATGGAATGGGCTCCTGGTGCAAAAGCTGTACATCTGCGTGGAGAATTCAGTAAGTATATTGTTTGGTTAATTTATCATCATCATCATCATTTAATGTCCGCTTTCTCTGCTAGTAAGGGTTGGACAGGTCAGTACTGAAATGGGGCTCCTGACAGGCCGAGGGGTCTGTATCCTGCTTATATATGGTCATATCACGTGCAGAGGAGAAGTTGTGCCTTTTGACATAAACTGAAGGGTCCTCCCAACCTCTTGTTTGACAAGCATTCTCTAGTTGGATATCCTTCTTAACACCAATGCCTTTACATCATGTACTGGGTGCATTTATCATGTAGATCACCAACATTAGATAGGTTGTCATTGACACAACTAAAGGATCCTCCTAACCCCTTGTTTGGCAAGCTTTCTACAGCTGGATGCCCTTCCTAACACCAACCACTTGACAGCGTGTTCTGGGTACTTTTATTGTGTTGATCACCAACACTATTAATTAAATTATTTATTTATTACAATGAGCCTAAGCTTACATTTAAGTGTAAATTGTGTATGGCGGGAGCTACAGGTCGAGAGGATGTTGAACTGGATTTTGGGAATGGTATGAAGATAGGTAATAACATGTTTTGTTACCTTGATAACATGTTGAATGCAGAGAGTGGATCAGACTCCATGACAGTATCTAAAGTGAGATGGAAGAGGTTCCTAGGAACTGAGTGGCATGCTAATGAAGAAGGGATGTTGTTGAAACTGAAGGGAAAAGGTGTATATTGCATGTTTGAGAAGTATCAGGATTTGTGGGAACGAGAGACATGGTGATGAATGTGGACCAGCAGAGAAGGTTGAAAAGAATGAAAATGGGAATGGTCTGTTGGATGAGGGAAGTATCACTGAGATGAAGATAAACAATGAAATTAAGAGGAAGATGGGAATAGAGCCAGTGATGAATGTTGTGAAGAGAAATGGGATGGTTGGGTCATATGTTAAGGAAGGATAGAAGTGACTGAGCGAGAGGAGTGTTGTGAAGGGAATGAGATGGCTGTCATGTGTTGAGGAAGGGTGAAAGTGACTGAATGTGAGGAGTAGAGCTAGTGATGAATGTGAAGATAACTGGAATGAGATGGTTGGGTCATGTGTTGAGGAAAGATGAAAGTGACTAGGTGAGAAGAATAGAACCAGTGATAGATGTTGTAAAGAGAAATGGAATGAGACCATCAGAGAAGGTTGAAAAGAATGAAAATGGGAATGTTGCAGAAGGATGGAAGTGATTGAGCAAGAGGAGTAATGTTAGTACTATATATATATAGAAGTTGATGGAAACCGCGGAGTGGGGAGACCCAAGATGACTTGGGATGAGGTGATAAAAGCCGACCTTACCCAACTACACCTCTCAAAGTCAATGACACACGACCGTGACTTCTGGCGTCACGCAGTAATACAGGGTACCCGACCTCCCATGGGTACATGCTGAAGCATATAAACAATATGCCCCCCCCCCCCCCCCCCACCGCAAGGTGGTCGTGGAGGTGCCACGGCAAAAAAGCACCCAGCCCACACTGTAAAGTGGACGTGTAGGCGCCACGAAAAAGCACCCAGCACTCACTGTAAATGAGGTTGGTGTTAGGAAGGGCATCCAGCTGTGGAAATCAAGCCAGATCAGTTCCTGTATGAGCAAGGCATGGTCAGCCGACCAGACACTGCCCACAACAGGACAACCCGTCTAACCCATGCTAGCGTGGAAGAACGGACGTAAAACGGTGATGATGATGATGATGATGATATATATATATACATAGCATCATCATCATCATCATCATTTTACGTCTGCTTTTCCCTGCTTGCAAGGGTGGGACGGGAACTGATTCTGGCTTGATTTCTACAGCTGGATGCCCTTCCTAACACCAACCTCATTTACAGTGAGTGCTGGGTGCTTTTTTGCCGTGACACCTCCACGACCACTTTGCAGCGTGGACTTGGAGGTTTTTATCCTTTTTTACCTACACGGCAACATTACAGCGTGGACTGTGTGTGTTTTTGTCGTGACACCTACACAACCTTATTTATTTAGGACTGGGTGTTGTGGTACCAACATAACTTTACAGAGAAAGGGGTGGTGTTGATGGCGGTGGGGGTGGGGTGGAGTAAGGGTAGTGGGATGGGGGTGTATATTTGGTTAAGAGGTGCCTACTAACTGGAGGTTTCGCTTTGTACATAGGCAAGGCGGGTCTTCTGTATTACTGCGTAGCGCCAAAGATCTCGGTCCAGTGACATTGTCTTGGAGAGGTGTGTGTAAGGTCGGAATTTATCAAATTGTCCCAGGTTTTTCTGGGTCTACCTACTCTGTAACTTCCATCAATTTTGATCGCCCTGTACTTTTTTATACAACTGTCGTCTTTCATGCGCATCACGTGACCATCCCAACGTAGTCTTCTCTCGAGTAAACAGCATCTGATCCCTCTTATTCCTAATTTCTCACTTAGTTCATTTATGCTTTGTTGTTCACGTATATTACTATTACACATCCAACGGAGCATGCATGCTTCGTTCCTCTCCAGTCTGCACAGATCCTCTGCACACAATGCTCATGTCTCACTGCCATGTAACATTGCTGTTCGTATGCAGGCATCATACAGTCAGCCTTTCATTTTTAGAGAGAAACCTTTAGTGGCCAATAGTGGTATAAGCTCTCTGAACTTTTTCGATCCCGTTCTGACTCTGGCTACTGTACTTTCAGAGCACCCTCCAACACTGCTGATTTTGTTACCCAGGTAACGGGAGGTGTCCACTATTTCTATAGAACCATCTGGGCAATAGAAGGAGCTAGTATCCTGTGGGCACTTGCTACTTATTGCACCTGAGCACTGGCCACATATAAAATCTACGTTCTTGGATAGCTTACCTGTGATCCCACTACATCTTTTATGCACCCATACTTTGCATTTGGGACATAAAATGAAATTTCTGCCTACTTTTTTCCTACACACTGAACATGGCCATTCCCCAGAGGGGACCTGTTCCCTATTTTCCTTCCTACATACTAGAACTTTAGTCTTAGACAAGTTAACTTTAAGGCCTCTTGATTCTAGGCCATGCTTCCATGTTTGGAATTTCTTCTCTAGTTCAGCCATTGATTCAGCGATGAGCATTAGATCATCTGCATATAGAAGTTCCCATGGGCAGCCGGTCTTGAACTCCTCTGTTATAGCCTGAAGGGCAATAATAAATAGGAGGGGGCTAAGGACAGCCCTGATGAACACCAACTTTTACGCTAAATTCTTCACTATATTCGTTGTTAATTCTAACCTTGCTGACTGTATATATATATATATATATATATATATATATATATATATATATATATATATATATATACACACATACATACACACTTATTTATGTGTGTGTGTGTGTTTATGTTTGTGTCTGCATTTAAGGGCCATAATTTAGCGGTTCGTCCAAAAAAAAAGATTAATAAAATAGATATCGGACATGAGAAAAATAAGTATACAGGGTTCAATAAATCAAGATTTCTTCATTTCTTCAAAGATGACTGGAATAAATTTTCACACAGATTTGAAAAATTGGAATATGGCCGCTGGAAGTTAGTTATTCCTCCAACTAATGGCAAATGTGCTATTGAACACAAAAGCAAAATTAAAGTAAGTATTAGAATATCTTATTTATCCGTTGATTCAGAAATTATGGGCAAGATGTGGTTATTTGTCATGAGTCATACTGTCCATGCCAGCATGGAATAAAGATGTAAAATCATTATGATGGTAATGATGATTTAATTTTTGTATTACGCTTTTAACCTATTGACTGCTGTGTATATTTTATACAGCTACAGTTGCTGTGTTGGTTTTTTTTTTTACTATTTTTTTAAACAAACATTTATTAACAACACATATCTGAATGATTGACAAACATCACATCATCATCATCATCATCATCATCGTTTAACGTCCATGCTCCACGCTTGTATGGGTTTGGACGGGAGTTTTCCCACTTGAGGCAAGAGTGGTTGTCTTGCTCGCATAGGACTGTCAATAAACTAATAATCTCATCTAGCTTTGAAGTTATGAACTGTTGGAAATGAATTTATAACTTTGAAGTACCGGTCACTGTCCGACAGGTTCGCGGTCGTGCCCTTGGCAGTGGAGACTTTTTGGTCTCCTTGGCCCTAGTACCACCTCCCTACTCACCACCATAGGTGCTGAGCTGGCCAGCCACAGGTGTGAGCCTCGCAAGTTGGAATGGCTCTTCCAGCGCATCTCCTTTACCATCCTCTGAGGAAACGCCTTCTCCATTCTGTCCGCCGGGGCTGTAGGGAGGCCAGCACGTGGGACCCCATTTGCTCACCATATGGAGAGATGGGGAGGGCGAGAGAAATGGAGGCAATGACAGTGGGAGTTTGATGTAGTTGTGTATTGGATGCTGAGAGGATTATAAATGAACTCATATCTGGTTACATATTTAGTATACAAGACAATAAGAAACTTTGAAGTTATGACTGTTGGAAAAGAGTTCACACATGTTAGGACGAGCTATCTCGTCCATGGCACTGCAATGCATACATGTTAGGACAAGCTATCTTGTCTACGGCATTGAAGAGGTTAAGTTCTTTTCTTTGTGGTGGGGATGGCATATTTTGTGGTTGGAAACTGTGTAGAAGGATGTTGGCTGGACAGTATCTGGTTTTGGTGGGGGTAATCTTAATCCACCACCTGGCCTGATTTATAATTATTTAAACTTTGTTAATTTATGCACTAAGCAGATGAAATATACTGTAAATACATATCTGTACAGAAACAGTTCTACCACATATTATATGAGAATAACATCCATGAGTTACTGTATATACTCGAATATGTGACCCCAAAAAATCGATGGTAAAATGGAGAGTTAGCTTATATTCGCCATCTAAACATAATGTGTTTATTAGCTACCTCAGCTTACAAATGAGTGTTAGATTTTGGCCCATTTCTCAGACATAAAGTAAGGGGTGTTGGGTTATATTTGATTATATATGGTATGTATTTCTGTGGATTGTTGCGATTGTAGCTACCTCTGAAGGTAGTTCCAATTAGAACCAAAACTCAGGTCAAACTGTTAATCCATCTCAATCTATGGAGAAATCAGCCCTAATAATATACTGTGTGTGTTTGTATGTTTATTTATATATACCTCCATTTGTAACTCTTTAAAATTTACACTCACAAACATACACACATATATACACAAAGCATTTCTACAATAAAAATTTTACATTTCAACCACAAGGTCCTGTATTCTAACTCTAAATTTATCCCTGTAAATAGCTATTACTCCAAAGTTACTCTTATATTTAATCCTGTATATTATTTGTACACATATATTGAATATTTATGTAATTATATCCTAGATATAAATAATTAAAATATTCATCATTAATCACTTCCAAGTGCCAATACTCAACATAAACTATAGGGTTTCTCTTATGTGAACTATTAATTGATCAAAATGAACATTTTTTAGGTTGTATGAATGTTCATGTACCCAGTAGTCCTGGTATATATGGCATGCCAATCCTGGACTTCAGAAATTAAAATGTTTGATGTTATTGCCATCAAATAAAGTATCAGCAATCCACTGGGTAATTGCTAGCCTTGTGCCAAACGTAGAAACAATTATTAATCTTCTTGGAGGCTCCAGGGGCATTAAGTCGCTGATAGAGTAATCTCCCCTTAATACGTAATGCAGTCTCAAGGGAAGCAATTCATAAAAATTTCTAGCATGCTGAATGTTAATGGCACTGGTCCATTAGTGTATAAGACATGTTTCCATGTACAAATGTGCATGTTTATATATTATGAAGCTTCAATTAAATCTTGCATTGTTTCTGTACAGATACATTTTAAAACTGGCACACTGTTCCAGTTGATATGATCCATGGAACAGCCTGCTCATGAAATTAATGTGCAAATTGCTGAGCATTCCATAGACATGCGTACCTTTAACGTAGTTCTCGGGGAGATTCAGCATGACACAGAACCACAGGTACAATGCATTTTTACCAGCTGAGTGGACTGAAATAAAGTGTCTTGTTCAAGGACACAATGTGCCACTGAGAATTGAATTCACACCCTTATGATTGTGAACTGAATGCCCTAACCACTAAGCCATGCACCTTCACATAAGGATATATATTTATAGTACAGATAAATCCACTGATTAAATGAAAGTGGACTCATTAATTGTATAAATGTAAACATAACTATTTTGAGAACAATACCTTGACATCAGTATGAATGGCTGGTTTGAATGCTAAAGGGTTAATGTCCATTTCTTCTGCTAGCAAAGTTTGGAAGGCTTGTCACAGACTAAGTCAGTTATCAAGCAGAGTTACTGACCTCTCAGATGTTGCTGGGAGCTTGCACCGCACTCAAATACATTCCTGTGCTCTATGCAGTTCATTTTATCATGGCACCAGCACTGTAGAGATTGTCATCTCTTTGATACAACTGAAGAGTCCTCCTGACCCTTTGTTTGGCATATTTTCTACAGCTTGATGCTCCACTTATCACCAACCACTCTACAGAGTATACTGAGTGTGTTTATTGAGTGGATAACCTACATTAGGGAGGTTGTGTCTTTATTCTTTTTTGGTACTAGAATGTTTTTCAACATGCTGACATGTATATGTATGTGTGTGTGTGTATGTGCATATGCATACATTTATATGTATGAGTATATGAATATAAATGTGCAAACACAGGCACACTTACAAAAATGCATATTCACAGACATAGATTCACACAAATACCCATACATTCACAGACACACACACACATTCACACAAACATACATTTACACAAACACACATACATTTACACTCACACACAGCGTAGCAAATGGAACACCAGCTGGTGTTTTGCTATATATTTTCACCATCCCATTCCTTTCTTTTACACACACATACATTCACACAAACACACACACACATTGTGTGACTGACGAAGTTGCCTAAATTTTGTATGTAGATGCTTTCTACAGCATACCAAAAAGGTGTACTTGGTGCATTTTCATGGCGCCAGCACTAGTGAGGTTGTTGGTCATTGATTCAACTATAGGACGCTAGCTATCCTACAGTGGCGAGGAAAAGATAACAAACGTGATAGGACTTGTCAAGTTGATGAATAGGAGGGGGACTTCTGATAGCATGGGGTGGTGTGACTCCGTTGAAAACAGCTGCAAAGGGGTTTTTGTCTGGCATGTCAGGATTTTAGAAGGAGGGGATGTAGTGATGGTGAAAGTAGCTTATAAGGTGTGACAGTGACAGTGGGGAAGAGCATGGATGTGGTGGAGGTGTACAGTGATGGCAAGGATTTCTACTAAGGAGAGTTAATGGAGGTGGGAGATATGGGGATGGGTAAGGTAAGGTCACATTTTACGCTGGTGGGAAGGTCTTCTCCATTACATATTGTCAATTTTCATGGTCCTTTGACATAGATTTATCTAAGAATCTTAAAGTTAACTTATGTTCTAAAACCTTCCTTAATAATGAGAAAGTTAGTTATATTAAATTTCTCTAAATTCTTGATTATTTTCCAAATGATTTTAAAATCATAGGCAGAGTTTTTCGTGAGAAATATAATAATGAAAGGGTTAATCAGTAATATAATTGTTTCTACTTTTGGCACAAGGCCAGCAATTACCCAGTACATTACTGGTACTTTATTTTATCGACGCCGTTAGGATGAAAAGCAAAGTTAACCTTGGCGGGATTTGAACTCAGGTCATAAAGGGCAGTAACTCTTTGCTGCAAAGAATGGTATCCGACCCTCTACCGATACTGAGCCAATGTGTCTGTCTCGCACTAGAGATGACTGAGGAAAGAAGGGGTGATGACAAACTACAGAAAGCAACGTTTAACATTTGCTACACATGTGTGTGTATATGTATAGCGAAATGGCTACAGTCATTGGCTGTTATGATTATGTGAGTGTTTGTATGTGTGTTAGTGTAAATTATATTTATATGTAATATTTGTGTGTGTTTATTTAGAAAGATTCATAGACAATAAAATTACAAACACACATGCATCTACACATACATATATATAAACAGACACACTTAGAAAAAATAATTATTACATACACACACATCTATGTGATGACTGAAGAAGGAGGGGGGGGGGAGAAGCTGTAGAAGTCCAGCATTCTAAGATTCGTCACTCTCGTGTGTTTGTATCACTTGTGTGAGTGAGCACGAAGGAACCAACTGACCAACCAATCAACAAACACAAATCTTTTTTATATTATGTATAGATATTACAATACGCTGTTATTTTTGACAGCACAAGGCCAACTAGTCAGTATCATCATCATCATCATTTTACGTCCGCTTTTCCCTGCTTGCAAGGGTGGGACGGGAACTGATTCTGGCTTGATTTCTACAGCTGGATGTCCTTCCTAACACCAACCTCATTTACAGTGAGTGCTGGGTGCTTTTTTGCCGTGGCACTTTGCACTGGAATGATAGAGACCCCAGTCCCTATCATCTCATTTACAGCTGAGTAAACTGGAGCAATGTGAAATAAAGTGTCTTGCTCAAGGAAACAACACATCACCCGCTCTGAGAATTGAACTCACAACCTTTCGATTGCAAGGTCAATGCTCTAACCACTAAGCCATGTGCTTCAGTATATAAAAGATAATATTTTAAATGTTGTCTTCTGTTATGGATTTGAATTTGTTAATCTTACTTGAATATATTTTTTTTCTTTCTTTTTTCCAGTTGGTCATTCAAAAAGAAAATGGCGAGTTTATTGACCGTCTCAGTCCTTGGGCAACTTATGTGGTTCGAGAAAAAGAGCCAATATTTGATCAAGTTTTATGGAATCCTGAACCTGATGAGGTAAATGAAAGTATTAAAAAAAAGGGGAATGAATGAGCCTGTTAATTTTTATGTTAATGATTTAGTATAAAATGTTTAAAAATGGCTTAGTTAATTCATGTTTATTTTTAGCATATCTACTACTGCACATATTATGAAAATTTGCAGTATTAGTATAAAGACTTCAATTTTTAATGTGGTGTCGCCATAATGCCATTTTGTATTGTTTAAGAATGTCTTGCAGTCTCATGTGATACAGGTCTAAGAGTTACAAGACTTGAAAGGATGTACTGGGTGCATAATGTGTGGCACCAACACCAGAGAGGTTGTCATACATTCTACAGAGCCTGAGAACTCTCTCCACTCTATTGTCCTAGTCTCCCCCCTCTCTCTCTCCCTCTCTCTATCTATCTATCTATCTATCTACATATATATATATATATATATATATATATATATATATATATATATATTTATTTAGGTTTGTTGGTTCACCACTGGATAGAACTGGTCATTCCGTATTGTCAACCTCGATGTAATATTATGGAGAGCACTCAACGTAATGCAACTCACCTGTCTTCGTTTGTGCAGTTGGCGGTGCGAGTACAGAGTTAATTATTATGAAATAACAGGAGGCTGGACTGGTGTAATTCCTTAAAAGGTTTATTATACTATGATCATTTCAATGACCGGGTTCAGTATGAATCCGGTGACATCATCAGGTATTCGAAATATAACAAAGGAATATAATAGACAAAATCCATGGGGTTGAAAATCAGAGTCATGAGGGCGACCGAAGCACTTAACTAAATCCCCCACCAGTGTGAATAACTAGTAATTGTTTGGTATATACGATGGCCGGCGGATGGTGGCGGACTTCCCGTTAGCACACTTGACACATAAGTCAGTTAACATTCCTGGAGTGCTCGGAAAAATAAATTTCCATTTCTTTCGCTAGACGATAATACTCGGAACGGCTGACACGCCGTTGGGCCTCGGGCTGGCCGGGGGTCCGCAACGTCATTGGTTATTGACCGCTAAGCATGGGCTTAATCTTTACTCTATATTCTACCCTGAAACTTTATCGTGACTATCTATAATACACTTAAACTTTTTCATAAAAGCCTCCTTCTGTAAATTCTTTAACTAAATCTCACAATTTCAAACCTAAACCTTATTTTTCTAATTTTCATCTTAAATGGCATCTTCTAAACCTAAACATAAATTTAACGTTTCTAATTGTTAATCGTAATTTCTGTCCATACATTATACCATGCAGACGCCCACGATATAATACTATATGTAGCTTTGTTGAAGAGATATATGTTCCTTGAAATAATATTTTTCGCGGCACTTTCTAGCACGCATGACAAGCTTGATTGTGACCTGACCTCTACGCTGGCTTCTGTCTTTGACGGGGTGGTAGTAGTACACTATAAGCCTACGCCCCTTCACCAGATGGACATAAGTAGGCCTAATAATCACCACTTGAGGGCGGCCGACTGGGGTAGAAGCTGCTAAATGTTTGGTCGCCCTCATATCTCTGATTTTCAGCCCCATGGATTTTGTCTATCATATTCCTTTGTTATATTTTGAATACCTGATGATGTCACCGGATTCATACTAAACCCGGTCATTGAAATGATCATAGTATAATAAACCTTTTAAGGAATTACACCAGTCCAGCCTCCTGTTATTTTATAATATATATATATCTATATGTAT
This sequence comes from Eledone cirrhosa, assembly GCA_964016885.1. NCBI lineage: Eukaryota > Metazoa > Mollusca > Cephalopoda > Octopoda > Eledonidae > Eledone > Eledone cirrhosa. The sequence goes on from OZ024742.1 coordinate 245,709,996, forward strand.
GTATGTAAAAGGTAAACAGAAATAACAACACAATCGGTACAGTATATGGAAGGTATATATTAGGTTAACACTTGATATAGCAGGAAGAGGGTCTTAACGTTTCGGACGCTAGTCCTTCATGAGAAGAAAGAATGAGAAATAAGATAGATTGAGGGGACGGGCGGGATGGAATTGGAAAAAATGTCTTTAGATAAAAATAACAGGTCCATTCATGTTGACATCTAATGCAAAACTGTTGGTGCTGGCGTTTTGTGTATGATTTATTTTTTAGTGGATGATGGAGCACGTTTACCGGAAATGGAAAAAAAAACGTTTTGTAAAAAAGAGCTATACTTGAGCACATGCGTAAGCATGAGTTTGTGTGTGTGTTATTATAGGTCCGTACGAAGCTAAGAAGAAATGTGTGTCTATGTGAGTAAAAGAGTGTGTGTGCATGTAAGTACGAAGCTATGAGCAAAAGTATGTTAATATAAGGGTATGTGTCGGCATGTATTAGTAGTAAGAGAAGCTGCTAATGATCAAGAGAAAGCGATAGCAATCTGGTGGTGTGATAATGGACGGGGTATTAGAGAAATTGGGGAGGTGAGTTGAGTCCATGAGGAGAATAAGACCCAAGACGGTGAATCAGACTTTGTTCAGTCCTGGTGCGCGAGGCCTGTGATCCATGATGTAAAAGGACACCCAGGACTGAAACATGTAGGGAAGAATGACCAGGAGAACAGAAATGACGGGTGACAGGAGTATCCAAGCCGAGTTGTATGTCCCTCAAATGTTTGGCAAAACGGTCTGCCATACGGCGTTCTGTTTGTCCGATATATAAAGACTTGCAAAGGGAACACCGGAGGGCATAGACAACGTGGATGGATGTGCAGGTGAAAGAATGGCGGATATGGAAAGACCCGTTAGGGCCTGTAAGAGTGGTGAGGGTGGAAATAAAGGGACAAGTGTTGCAGCAGGAACAAGAATAAGAGCCAGGTGGAGTCGTGGGAGAGGACGAAAAAGAACTGCGAACTAGGAGGTCGCGGAGGTTTCGGGCGTGCTTAAAAGCAGTAATGTGTGGGTTTAGAAAGAAGCGAGAAGTTACGGGTCAGAAGAGAGGATGCGGAAGGAACAGAGGATATGTCGCCGGAGTGGTAGGGTGATGGGGTGGTAGGTGAGAGGGAAAAGAACACGGGTGTTGGGAGGGTGGGGGGTGTGGTCTGTTTCACGTGCGCAGGTGAGAGCAGCTTGGATCAAGGTGGGGGGGGGGATATCCACCCTGGATGAAGCAGGAAGCCATGCAAAGGGAATGGGTTTCGAAATCGTTGTCCTGGCTACAGAGTAGACGAAGACGGACGATATGGAAATAGGGTATGGAGTGTTTGGTGTGGGTTGGATTGGAGGAGGTGAAGTCGAGATAAGAGTGGGAGTCTGTTGGTTTAATGAAGATGGAAGTAGAGAGGGTGTGGTGAGAGTGATTAATAGATAGAGAGATTTCTAGAAAAGCAACAGAAGAATCGGAGACGGAGGCAGTGAAATTGAGAGCAGGATGGAAAGATTGGACAAAAGAAAGAAAACAATCAAGCTGTTCTCGTGATAGAGAGGTGGCGCCGATACAGTCGTTGATATAACGACCGTATAGCTCAGGAGTCGGTCCAGCGTACTGGGAGAAGATCCGAGCTTCGACATAGCCAACAAACAAGTTGGCATAGTTTGGACCCATTCTGGTTCCCATCGCTACCCCAGAGACCTGCTGGTAAAATTCACCCGAAAAAGAAATTCCATTAAGGGTGAGAACAAGCTCAGCCAGACGGAAAAGATTAGTAGTGCTGGGGTAAGAGGTAGGACGTAAATCTAAAAAATGCTGGAGAGCGCGGAGGCTGTCATCATGAGGGATGACGGTATAGAGAGAAGTGATGTCCAGGGTAAAGAGAAGGCAGGAGGGACCAGGAGGGAAGGAGAAAGAGTTGAAGAGTCTAAGGGCATGATTTATATCATTGATGTGGGAGGGGAGATTGCCGACCAATGATGGTGTCTAAATATTCAGAAATTATCTCGGTGGGGCAGTTGCATGCAGAAACGATAGGATGGCTGGGATTATTTTGTTTGTGTATTTTGGGGAGGAAGTAGATGGTGGGTGTGCGAGGGGTGCGCACAATAAGGTTGGTGGCTGTGGGGGGGGGGGTAAGTGAGAGGAGATGAGCTTGTGGATGGTGGAGGACACGAGTTGTTGGTAGCCAGTAGTGGGGTCGGAGGATAAAGGGCGGTAAAAAAGGGTATTGTGAAGCTGGCGGAGAGCCTCAGCCCTATAGAGGTCAGCGCTCTAAACCACCACAGCGCCACCTTTGTCAGCGGGTTTGATGACAATGTCATCGTGATGCCGAAGGTTGCGAAGAACGGAGAGCTCAGTTCGCGTGATATTAGAGTGACGAGAATGGTGGTGGAAACGGAACCAATTCACAGTAAGCCGGCAAGTATCAACAAAGGAGTCGAGGGTGCTGAACTGGCCAGAGCTCGGCGTCCAATGTGATTGCTGGCGACCGAGACGAGTGAAGTTATCTGTCTGTGTCGATGATGGAGTGTCGTGAAAAGAAGCTTTCAACTTTAATCGACGGAAGAACCCTTCAATCTCGGCACATGTGCGTAACTCGTTGCAGGTAGATGTGGTTGGTATAAAACGCAAACCACGGGCGAGGAGGGAGCGCTCAGCTTCGGAGAGTGGTAGGTCCTGGGGTATGGTGACTACAGTGTGTGTGTGTGTACTAAGTGTTGACCTATTTTTAAGAAATGGAATAGTAGTTTACTTTACTCTAGTAAAAGTTATCTCCATTAACTTGCAAATACTTTTTGTATTTATTACTAGATCTATAAATTCAAGCATCCACATCCTAAAAAACCAAACAGGCTACGCATTTATGAGGCTCATGTTGGCATTTCCTCATGGGAAGGTAAAGTAGCAAGCTACAAGTGGTTTGCTACTGATATCATACCCAGAATTGTAAAACTTGGTAAGTGTTACTAATCACAGGCACTCTCTCACACACAGACATACATTACTTCTCCATTGATACGCATGCCTCCTACTTTATGATATAAAAAAGTTTGTTTTAAAATGATGATTATATATAAAATCCTTCCATCATAAATTTTATATAAGAATCTTAAAGATATGTTCCATATACCAGCTTGATAAATGCTTCTTGCTTTCCTGACCACTACAATTTGCAAAAATTTAATTGTCATCTTCTCTTTCCTTCAATTATGTTCTCTCTGTCTTGTCCTTTTCTCTTATCAGTAACACCTTGCGATTTAGTGGCTTTATTGCCTCGCTTGGGGTGAATCAATTTAAAAAAAAAATCCTGCCAAAGTCAACTCTACCCGTCATCCTTTCAAAGTCAATAAGTACCAGTCAAATGCTGGGGCTGATTCTCTCTCTTTTATAATTACTAAATTCCTCCAAATTTTTTATTATTTTTGAAATTATATAAAAATCATAGGCAATGTCAATCATTAGAAACATGGTAATGAAAGCTGTTAAATTAGGATGCTTGGGTGGGTAGTGGGATAATAAATTGCAAAAACCTAAGTAGGTTTACCACCGTCTACTCTGTTGCATATCTTCAAGCTAAGTTTCCAGTGTGAGGTTAACTTTTTCCCTTCCTTACTCAAGTTGTGGAGGTTCAGAAAACAGCCATGAGCACTGTCTCTTCTGTTTTGACTAAGTTAGTTAACTCTGTTGTTTGAAACTGTTCCTTGTTCTATGATACAAAGCTGTATATTTTAAAGTGTTTATATTTGTCTAAAACGCTTTCCATCATAATTTTATATAAGAACCATTGTAAATTTATGCTCCAAACACCAACTTAATAATGAGGAATTCATTTATATTGCCAAACCCCCTTTAAATTCAAAATGACTTAAAAATCATGACATGATACAGCACAAGTTTCATCCTTTCCTCTACCTAGTGAATTTTATCATGTCACCAGCACTAGTGGATAAATGTATGTTCATTTCCTGCAGGTGACTCTGCTCACTTTTTTACCATCTCTAAGAGTTTACATACCCAACTTGTTTGACTATTTTATAGCTAATCCTGTATTGTAGCAGCTTACACTAAGCTAACATACTTTTGAAAGGTTTAACCCTTTAACATTTACATTACTCTCTAAATACTATTGTATTTTCACGGTAGAGGTTTTACCTCACATAATTATCACACATAATATAGAATCTATGAGATTTTGATATCATTTATTTTGAGAACAATACCTTAGCATCAGTATGAGTGACTGGTTACAGCCAGTTTGAACAGAAAGAGGTGAAAGAATTCTGGCCGGATATGGCCCGTTTAAATGCTAAAGGGTTAATATATAAACAACTAATATTTATGATTGGTTTTGCTTTCAGGGTATAATTCAATTCAATTAATGGCCATCATGGAACATTCATATTATGCATCCTTTGGTTATCAAGTGACAAGTTTCTTTGCTGTCTCTAGGTTTGTACTCTTTCTATTCCTAATTTCTTTCTTTTCTTTTATATTTTAGACCTGTAATATGTTAGGTGTTGATTGTTGTTAGAACACCAGTGTTTGTTCCAGTTCTCTGTTCTTCATTCTGAATTCAAACCCTGTCACAGTCAACTTTATTTTTTATCCTTTTCAGGTCAATAAATAAGGTACCAGTCCAGGGGTAGTGGATTGGCAGGATTATTAAAGAGTTACAGCTTTGTGTGTTCTGATTTCAAATCCTGGTGGAATTAACTACCATATTTTCTTAAAATACAAGAAATTTTTTAAGATTAAGAGTAAAAAAGTGGGTTATATTATACACAAGTACACATTTTCAGAAATTTTAACTGAGTTTAAAAAGTCTCATTTAAAATGGCAAGATTGCAAATATAATGAGGTACTAAGATTTGAAGGTAATTTGCAAAATTATACCTTTCAATTTAGGATTTATAAAAATACCACTATTTGCTCGGGGTCTACCTCTGAATCTTCTGTCAAAAGGATTTGAAACTTATAGTATATGCTAGCGTGGAAGATGGACGTTAAACGAAGATGATGATGATGATGATGTCTTTCATTAGAAATATGGTAATGAAAAGGTTAATGTTATGCTGTCATAGTGTTTTTTTTTTTATTTTGAGAATGTTTTGCTAGTATGGATTTATGTGATACAGGATGTTAAAAGTTAATCCATATTGTGAAAAAATATTTTTTAGTGAGAGGTTTAAATTTAACAGATTTAAGCTCCATTTAAACTCCAACTATAAACTGAAGTCTAATTTTTCAAAGTAACATGGTGCTAAGATTTGAAGATATAGTTTCCAAAATTAAAACTTCAGAAACATACATCATATTATACTCAAGTCGTATTGCCACAGTGCAGTATTATACACGTTTTTTTTTTTTTGATTTTTGAAATGCGAAATTTTAATTTCTTTACACAGTCGCTATGGCACACCAGAAGAACTAAAAGAGTTGATTGACGTGGCGCATTCTTATGGATTGGTTGTGTTCCTCGATATTGTGCACAGCCATGCATCAAAGAATGCGGAAGATGGTCTAAATGGCTTTGATGGTACCGCATCGTGTTATTTCCATGACAGTGGTCGAGGTCACCATAGTCTTTGGGATTCTCGACTCTTCAATTATTCGCAGTAAGTATTTCATATTCAGAGATTCTTTCATCAGATTTTTACAAATTTGTTTGTTTCCTGTTTCCTTATAGTGGCTGCAGCATGGCTGAATAGTTAAGAAGTTTGCTTTACAATCACTAGGTCCTGGGTTCAATCCCACTGTATGGCATCTTGAGCAAGTGTCACTTACCATAGCTTTAGGTTGACCCACACCTTGTGAGTGACACTGGGAGGACAGAAACTATTTGGAAGCTTGTCAGGTGAACTGTAACTAATTCAAAAGGTCAGGCCTGTCGCACTGTGTCACACTGAATTTCCACAAGAATTACGTTAATGTACTGTGGAATGCACATTACTTTTGCCAGGTTTTGTTTGTCATACCATAGGGATGTAGTTTTTTTATTTTAATGCTCACATATTTATTTATATGCATAACTCGGAATAGTGCCATCATTTTATACACACACTGGAAAACCATTCAGGAACATAGACACACACAAACACTTACACCATTTTAGCACACACGCAACCATACATTCCAACGTATCCGCACTACACAAATACACACACACACACGTGCGCATCCTCACATACACCCACTTTGCCTCCGAATTACGCACACTCTCCCCTACCACATCCACACACGCATAGACTTACACTCCACCACAACATACACAATGGTTTTCCAAAACCCACAAGCACGCAACCCTGCTCTCCCCCAGACTCTCACACTTACATCCACGCATACACACACACATACCTCACCTTCCGCCCTCCCTGCTTGGACACCCCCCTCCATCCACCCCACACACCGCCACCTCTACACGCCTCACATCTTTCCCAACTTGTATTTTAACTTTTATTTTCCACTTCATGTTTTATTTACCCCACTAACTCCCTCCTCACTCCTTCTCAGAGTTCCTCCTCCCCCCATTCTCCTGATGAAGGGGTTATGCCTGAAATGTCGCACCCACACCCCCCCACTCTCACTAAGCATGAACCTAATACCTTTTGTAACTTGTACTCCTGCGTTGTTTTTTTATATTCCTATATATATATATATATAATAATAATATTATTTATAGTTATATATATAATATATACAACTATAAACAGGAAAGGTCAGTAATTCATTACTACCTTATTACCAGTAAGAAAAATAGCTCAATGTAAATACATCAATGCATCTATATGATTGTTCAGTTGAATAGGAGGTTAATTATATGTCCAAACTTTGCTAGTGCTCCGATGATTCCAAACAAAAGTTTGGAAGAAACGATTGTCAGCAATAAAATGTTTTGAACCTAGTTTTGATTATTGTGTACTTTATATGTATATATATATATATATATTAGAAAGATCGAGTATCGAAAAATCGGCGCACGAGTTCACGAAAAACGAAATTCGATATGAGCGGCAGAGGGCTCAATAATTCAGATGAATCAGAGCTATAACTATCGTTAAAATACCGTCACATATAGAACAAGTCTACAATCAACCATACGATTTAAAATCGATAAAGGAAGATTCGGGCCAAACAGATAAAAAATATCAATAAAACAATACGTCAATAATTTAAATGAATGTAAAATCATACCCGGACCCACTAGAAAGGTGTTAAATCTAGCTTCATGGGTTTCTGTAAATCCTTAGACAGTACTCTATCAGCTCACATATAAATATAAAAGCCTACTAGAATAAGTGGAACGGAGTTTACGTTGTCAACGAGTTTTATCCTGGCGGCAAAGGAGTCAACTAGCGGTGAAAAACGCACATGGCATTAGACAAGGGAGATGACCCCTATATCCGCGAAAACAATTCGAGTGAATGTGGAAATACACATATCGAATTAGAGTGCTCAATAGACATGTTAAAATAAAACAAAAGCTATTCATCACTCAATAGAATCGACAAAATATATATATATATATATATTAGAGTATGGGGTTAACTGAACAGGGATGTGTGAACCACATTATGGTCTGTCGGTTGTGAAGCAGATAACAAGAAGTGCTCAATGATCTGTATAAATGGTGCAATCCGGAGCATATGTTAATAAAAGGTTGGAGGCTATATTCAGTTGATTCAGGTTTATTTAAAATACCATTATACATATTTCACTGAGGACTATCAGTTAAGATAGCCTGAGCTCCTCAGACGGTAAAACCTATAAAAACATTGAAAGTTCCCCCCTAAAAACCTATAAATTTGGAAGAGTCCAATAATTTATTGGATTCTTCCAAATTTATAGGTTTTTTGGGGAGAACTTTCAATGTTTTTACAGGTTTTTACAGGCTATCATAACTGATTGTCCTCAGTGAAATGTGCAGGACAGTTTTGTCGCCCTGCGCGCATCTCGGACATGCCCAGCTGACGGCACTTCCATACCTGTAGAGTTTATCCTGAACTGGCAAAGCTCCTCGGTAGCATTGCCAGGCCAGGGAAGGGATTTCTGAAAGTTGTCCAAAAGGCTCCGGCCCGAAAGTTCTCCCGAAGAGATTGGCTAGTTGATTTCCGTCGATGCCCAGAGTCTCCCCTAGTATGTCGTTGCTCTTCCCCTCCAGTGATCCTCTATAGAATGACAAGGTGGAGTTTCCACCGATCGCATTGCCCGACAGGTCTCCAAGCACTCCCATCTCGGTCTTCGCTTGACCCAGGACTGCAGGAGACGAGCTGGGGAAATATGCATCTAGCAAACGGTGACCACACCTGATCACCGTCAAGGAAGAGGTGGAGATGTAGCCTGAGCGTGTGTCTGCGCATCATCAGCCACGGCATGCCCAGCCCTCCACGTAGCGGGTGTTGACAGCAGATGGACCGCCTGACCACCAGAGCACGTCCTTTCCACAAAAAGCGTAAGAGCAAACGCTCCAGCGCAGCCAGGCGAGGTTTAGGACAAGACACGACAGTCAGGTGGTAGTAGATGGCAGACGTGATGTACATATTCTCCACCTCCGCTGCACCTTTCAGAGATAGCTTCCTCTCTGCCCATTTCTGGGTGAGAGAAGTTTTCGTCCCAGTTTTTGTCCGTCTGGAGGTCCGGATCGAATCAGACTCTAGCAATTTAACCGGTCCGTCCATCCAGCGCCCGATGACGCTGTTGGACGGCATGGACCTGCCTCTCTAGGTGCCGAGTTGCAGGCCCACTGACTTTTCCTGGTTGATCATTGTTGCTGTCACCGCTTCGTTTAGTGTAGTGCCAATTGCCTCGATGTGTTTGGCGCTCGACACCACTACGGTGGCGTCCTCTGCATAAGCTGACACTGTTCTTCCGCATCCCAGTTCACGCAGGGCCCCCCTCAACGTCTCCAGTTTGTGCAGTAATGGCTCGATAGTCAATACGTACAACAGGGTGAGAGGGGACATCCTTGGTGGACCGAGCGCATGATGTTGAACGGTTCTGAAAGGTAACCATTCACTCTCACCACAGAGCAGATGTCGCTGTGCATGGCAGCGATCCAGCCTCTGAAGACGGGCCCCAAGCTAGCCGCCCTCCGGACTGCCGCCAGATAATGATGGTCAACCCTATCAAAGGCTTTCGACTGAATTGATCAAAGACCCACCCGTGCCAGGTTCCCTAGCTACCCTCTCCACGATGTATCACATGAGGTGGAGGTTGTCGTGGATGGATCTGTTTGGAATGGCACATGTCTTCGCCTCTCCTACCGGACCACCAACGACAAGCGCCAACCTCTTTGCTAGCACCTTGGCCAAAATCTTGAACTCTGTGTTTAGCAGAGTTATGGGCCTGAAATTATCTATGTTATCCGCCTTGTTCGGATCCTTTCTCAGCAGCGCCACCGCTCCTCGGCTCACAGCTGGGACTGCTGCCAGTTGCAGTAGACGTCCGAACAAGTCAGACATGTGTACGTAAAGTTTGTAGAGCAGACCATCCAAACCAGGTGATTTACCACTTGTGCAGCCTGTCATTGCCTCCCGTACTTCAGCGGCTGTTATCGGCTTTTCGTAACACTCCGTCTCAGTGGCCAAGAGCCGCGGAAGTCTGTCGAGGTAGGCACTAAAGTCCATCCTGCGATCCGGCCACCTGCTGCCCCCGAACAGCTGAGCGAAGTGTCGCTGAAAAGCTTCCCACATTTGCCCGGGATCGAGTAGCATGCGCACGTCGTGGTTCGGATCGTGGCTTTGCTGCCGCGACGTGCCGCTGCCACGACGTGCCGCTGCCACGACGTGCCGCTGCCACGACGTGCCGCTGCCACTTGGGCCCATCGAACAGCTTTCGTCCCCTCATGTCTGAGAGCATGCACCCTAGATCTGGCAATGCAGCCTTCGTGCTTTGCATTGAAGAATAGGCCAAGGGCAAATTTCACCGCAAGCACATCGTTCACGATGCCTTTACTAAGCGCCTCGTCTAATTTTCTAACTAGTTCTCCCTCTGCTCTATTTATCTCTATTGCTAACGCCTTACTAAACCTAATGGACTCTATTCTAATCGCTCTTTTCAGAGCAAACCACTATTTGTTGTTCGCGATGGACCACGTCAATGCCCGCTTAACTAGTTCGCTAATCTGGTCTCTGTAGGCCTTGCGTGCTGTTAACGACGCGTCTAGCTTCCAGTAGCCGGGTCTCTGTCTAAGTCAATCACACAGATCACGAATTTGTGGTCCGTGTAGTCGACTATCTTGAATTGTGGACAGCCTATGCTAGACCTATCTATTTCCCTACAAAATACCTTATCTAGATATGATCTGGATGACACGATGCGGTTTGTCCATGTCCATATTGGCACATTCGGGAAATCCAGACGGTATCTGTCAGACATTTGAAAACGTCTGAGCAGGTTTGCAAGGCTTTTACACCCTCCTTCCCTATCTGCTAATCCCACACAGTCCCAGCGTGCTTCTAAGATCCCGTTCCAGTCGCCCACTAACACTAAAGAGTGGGACATTCCAAGAAAGGTTTCCAAACACCGGAAGAAATCGGGCTGCCCTGCTCCTGTCAGGGCATAGACGGTAACTAGCCTGAAAGCTTGCCCTTCTCCGCTGGTCACGTCCAGCACCATCAACTTACCTTCTGGGTCCAGGAAGATGGTCCGTATTACGAGATCCAGACCTCTCCGAAACAACACAGCGACTCCGCCTCCCGATCCCGGCTGGCTTGGAGATGCATACACATCGTAACCAGTGAAGATGGGTGCGAAAGCATGTACCTCGGAAATTCTGGTCTTGCTGATGGCCACCTCATCTATGTTCATTGACCTGAGGTCGTTGAGCAGGTGGCCCTGCTTCCATGACGACCCCAGGCCACGCACATTTATGCTGCCTATTCTGAGTAAGGTCATGTTGAAAAGGAGTGGAAAAGGATGGGAAAGACCACTTACCTCACTTCTTGTGGCGGAAGGATGGTTTTTCCATCCTTCTCACTGTTTGTGGCCCCCTCCGGAAAGATGTCTTTATATATATCCTCCTGGAAAGTGTTTGTCGGAAGTGTTGTGTATGTTTTCTGTGTGATATGAGTGATTTGTATGTGTGTGGGTGTTGTATAGTCTTTTTCTGAGATGCTGGTGTTGTGTTGGATGTAGTGTAATAATTGTTGTTCAAATTTAATGCCGTGTAGTGTGTATCGGTTTGGTTGCTTTGTTTTGTTGTGGGTTTGTTTCTGTTTCGCTTGTTGGTGAATTTTGTGGTGTTGGGGTTGATGATGTTGATGGCGTTGGTGTTTGTGGTGATGGGGCTGGTGATGCTGGTGTGGGTGGTGGCATAGCTGTCTTAACCTTTTTGTTAGTTTGTTTGTTTGTTTCGCCCTGCATTTTGTTTTTGGAGGGTGAAGGAAGAGGATTTTTTCTTTTCTGGTTTCTTTATTTTTTTTTCCAGATACAGTTTCCCACTCCTCGTCGTCACAGTCTGTCTTCAGTTGTGAGAGGTCAGGGAGTAGAAAATCCTCCATAGGCATTGGTTTTGGTTGTGGCGTGGTGGATGGTGGAGGCACTGGTGCTAATTCTGGCGCAGTGGGTGGTGGTGGTATTAGTCTTGCTACTGTTGCTGTTGTCGTTGCTGCTACAGTTGTTGCTGCTAGTTTTGATGGTTGAGTCAGTGGGGTGGGCAGGAGAGGAGGCCTCAACTTTTTAGCCTGAGGGCAGAAGGCCTTTAGGTGGGTTCCTTCGCCACAAACGACACACCTAGGCCTTCTACCCTCAACGATTACGGTGAGGTGGCTGCCGTCATTGAGGTATTCCACCTCTGGAATTTCCTGTATGTTTTTTGGTCCGCTTGGATCAGGAGCTCCATCCCAGATCCGAATCAGTTCTCCTGTTTTACTTTGATCACCTCGATTACTTTTGTGTTAGCCTCGATGTTGGCAAGGACAGCAGCCATTTGCCAGAGAATTTCAATGGCTGGCGGAAACTGGGTCACCCTGATCCTTACCAGCCTCTGAACGCAATAGCTAGGGACGAGTGTGAACTCGTCACTTTTTAATGGGGCCATGGAGTGCTCTCTGGCTTCCTGTGGGGTTCCAAAGAACACGTCCACGGTTCCATATTTTTGTCCACGTCTGATGTGGGTTTTTTGAGCCCACACATGTCCCAAAGCTTTTTGGATCTGGGACTTGGATGCCCGCTCCACTCGGCGTGTTTATATATTTATTGTGCGAAATGATACGGTGCATAGGCACCGATGCTCCATGGTATGAGATTAGTTTCAGTTGTGGTGGCGTTCGGCGTGGAAAAGTCCATTTTGGGAGAATCCATTTCGATGTCACGAGATAATAATTTATTTTTTGTTTCCGTTGTTGCTGTGGTGGTGGTGGTCTCAGTGGTGTTGGATGTACTCTTTGACATTGTGGTGGTGGAGATGGCGGCTTTAACACCTTTAGACATTGGTAATGGCGGGAAATCCATGTCTGCACGTGACAAATCTAAATAATTGCCACTGCTGTTGTTGCTGTTTGTGAAAATATTTTCGGTTTTGGCAACAGTAGCAAGGTTTACAATGGTGGTGGTGGGAGATGTTGCTATGTTAGAACTGCTGTTAGCAGATTTGGGTAGCCGAATGCCATCCATGTTTTTTTTTTAAGGAAATGTTTGTTTGATAAAATAAAGTTTAAATTTTGGGCTCAAGGCCTCAATATTATTGAGTGTCCTTTTCAGAAAGCAATATATATGAACTTATAAACACTTAACAAAAATTTTCCATAACTGGCAAGTTGAAACTACTGAAAACAACAAACCTTTGTGGAGCTCACGATAATACAATTTCCTACATAGGTCACCAATAATAATAATAATAATGCTTTCTTTATAATAATAATAATGATAATATTTTAAAAGGATTGACGTAACTTTTCACAAAGGTAAATAAACAATACGAAGAGCGTGATGTGATTGCAATAGATATTTTATTGGTTGAACGATATCTCGACAGCTAGTCTGTCTTTGTCAGGTTCAAAACGAAAAATGATAAAAATTCCAAATTATAGAACCCGTGTTCCCATGAGTAAAAAAAAAAGAAGAAAAGAAAAAAAAGAAAAGGAAGAAGAAGAATATTTAATCAAATAGTTTTGTGTAAATATGATGAAATTCTCCTGTCATTTTGTTCATTCCTCCAGGGTGTGATGTTAATAACCCACAAACATATCTCTCCTCATACATTTTGAGTACCGAAAGTGTAGCAGATTCAGAATATTTTCTGAGAATATGCACTTTCAAGTTTTTTTCAAAATTGCAGCCATTTGATATAAAATGTTCGGCAAGTTCTATCATCTATTGCAATCACATCGCGCTCTTCGTATTGTTAATAATCTAAACTATAATAAAGAAAGGAGTGCGGGACAGCGTCCAGAATATACTTTTTTACACTGTTTGTAAAATAAGTTGGATTACTTTGAATAAATAATGAATGAATATTACATAATTTATCTACTAAATTTCGTGGCTGTTGATTAAATATATTTTATAGCTTATTTAAAGATTCACTTCATTAAAATTGTCAAATGTCAACAGTTCTGGTTCTCTCAGACTCAGAAGCTCCTGCGTCTTGCGACGCATGAGGCAATCATAGTGTTCCATCACATTTGGTCAGCAGCCAGTTGCACAGCGTCCCGCCATTGTCTGTTTGTTGCTCGCAGGTCCCTCTCAACTGTCTGGAGCCAGTTCATTTTGGGTTGCCTTCTCCGTCTGCTTCCCTGCAGGCTCCATTTAAGTACTTGGTTCGCCAGTCTCTCCGGGGGAAGTCTCAAAGCGTGTCCAAACCAGCCCAGGCGTCGCTTGCAGATGGTAGAAGAGACTAGCTGCTGGTTGGTGCGGTTCCTACCTTCCTGGTTTGTTACATGGTCACTCCATTTAATCCCCAGGATCTTTCGCAGACATCTGGAATCGAATGCGTCCAACTTCTTCTCTTGGCTGGTCTTAAGGTGCCATGTTTCACTTCCGTACTTTTGGTTAGCGGCCGTTATATTATAACACTTATAATCGCATATATTTCTGTCGCTAATTTTCTCCTAATGCAGTTTATATATAATATCGTCTTTTTTTAAATGTATCATGGATTACCTTACTGATTACAGAAGACAGTGTAACATAGACTTCATTCAATTTCTGTGTATATTGTCAGTTACGATTTTATTTACATGCATATGTATTTGTGTATAATATCAATATACACACTACACATGCCAGCAGAAAACCACCCGAAGGGTGATTTTTCTGCTAGTAATAATAATAATAATAATAAAATGCTTGTTTGTTTGCAGGTGTGAAGTTCTGCGGTTTTTACTATCCAATTTAAGATATTGGGTTGAAGAGTATAAGTTTGATGGCTTTCGCTTTGATGGTGTCACATCAATGTTGTATCACTCCCATGGAATAGGTTGGTACTCTGACTGTGATTAATATTTCATTCATGTACTTCAATGTTTGTTCTTACTCTTGCCAATATTGCTAAGGTGCAGGTGGTGGATTGGCAGAATCATTAGAGCATTGGATAAAATGTTTTGCAGTATTTGTTGCAACTCTATAGCAAAATACTTGTGTGTATGAATATAACAAAAGACGTGGTTTGTGTGTATAATATTTAATCAACAATTTGTGGTTATATAGAACAGTATAGTTGACATGTCAATGAATAGATGAAAGAATGAAGCAAAGTTATTAGTTACCATTTTGTTGCCAGGCGAACGCGCCTGGCCGAAGGCCAGGAGCTGAAAGGGCAAATGAGAGATAGGGAGCTGAAAGTTATTCCCTTTATAGGGTTCTGCCACCCCAACGGGAAGCAACTCCAGCTACTTCCTGTCTAGAGAGCGTTACTCTATTGGTGATGTTTTCGTCACAAGGGAGGCAACTCTTGCTACATTATCTCCCGCCAGATTTTTAAAACATAAAAATCGAATGAAACATGTATGGAGTAAGATGGCGATAATGTTGTAACAGGCATGAAAATTACGAAAAAAAATGTTTGCAATAATAGGAAAACAGCAAAATATATGCATGCAAAAATCAATGATAGATATCAAGGTAGCCAACCGCTCTTGGCCAGAGAACGACTGGACATCTATCTATCCATCACCCAAAGGTACAATGTAATAAAAATAAGAAAAGAGCTCAAAGTTTAAATGTTCAAAATACAGTTCACAGGTGTGCAATCACATGACAGCAGGAAAGAAAGTGTGTTCCAGAGAATGAATGCAGGTGGTTTCTGGTCTGTGGTATAACGTGAAATTTCCAACCTCCGAATGGATTTTCTCACAGGAAGAGTGCTGCAAAAATAAATTCTCTGACTTGTTCTGCTGGTTTTGGTTGTTGATGAAGCTGTGTTGCTGTTGTCTCGCGGAGTGAGTGTATTCGATGTTTAAATTCACAGTAAAAAATTTTTCAAGAAAAATTGAGTTGCACAAAGTGCTAGAAATAACAGCCGAAGTTGATGGTCGATGTTGAGAATGCGTTGACCTGGAAGGGTCAAGAGGCCAGCGACCAAAGAAATAAGCATTCTCAATAAATGCGCAGTTTTCAACGGCAAATTTACGTGGTAAATTTTTAAACCGGCAAATAGGAGAATATAGCTTAAGGCTGGAGAATCCCTTGGCGAGAAACGTTATCTCTGGCATGTGGTTATCTCTGGCGTGTGGTTATCTCTGGCGTGTGGTTATCTCTGGCGTGTGGTTATCTCTGGCGTGTGGTTATCTCTGGCGTGTGGTTATCTCTGGCGTGTGGTTATCTCTGGCGTGTGGTTATCTCTGGCGTGTGGTTATCTCTGGCGTGTGGTTATCTCCGGCGTGTGGTTATCTCTGGCGTGTGGTTATCTCTGGCGTGTGGTTATCTCTGGTGTGTGGTTATCTCTGGCGTGTGGTTATCTCTGGCGTGTGGTTATCTCTGGTGTGTGGTTATCTACGGCGTGTGGTTATCTCTGGCGTGTGGTTATCTCCGGCGTGTGGTTATCTCTGGCGTGTGGTTATCTCTGGCGTGTGGTTATCTCTGGTGTGTGGTTATCTACGGCGTGTGGTTATCTCCGGCGTGTGGTTATCTCTGGCGTGTGGTTATCTCTGGCGTGTGGTTATCTCTGGCGTGTGGTTATCTCTGGCGTGTGGTTATCTCCGGCGTGTGGTTATCTCTGGCGTGTGGTTATCTCTGGCGTGTGGTTATCTCTGGTGTGTGGTTATCTCTGGCGTGTGGTTATCTCTGGCGTGTGGTTATCTCTGGTGTGTGGTTATCTACGGCGTGTGGTTATCTCCGTGAGTCGAGAATTGTGCTGCCTACACATGCCAAAACAAGGTTAAGTTGAAAAATAAATATTTCTATTGCGCGAGAAAATGGCGCGAAAATGATAGTGCAACAGGTCGTTGGCAGCCGCAACTCTTGCTACAACTCTTTACATTCTGTGTTCGAATCGTGCTGAGGTCAACTTTGCCTTTCATTAGCCTGGGGCCGATAAAATAAAGTACCTGTAAAAAGCTAGGGTTCATTTAATTGCTGACTCTGTACCTAAATTAGAAGTGACTTGTTGTAGGACAGCGAATTGGCCAAATGATCAGAATATCAATTATATATATATTATGTATTAGAATATCTTGCTATGTGTTCTGCTTCACCGCCGATGCCAACACATGCACATATATTAAAAATTTTAACATGCTTAAGTATATTTCATCATCATCATCACCGTTTTACGTCCGTTCTTCCACGCTAGCATGGGTTAGACGGGTTGTCCTGTTGTGTGCAGTGTCTGGTCGGCTGACCATGCCTTGCTCATACAGGAACTGATCTGGCTTGATTTCTACAGCTGGATGCCCTTCCTAACACCAACCTCATTTACAGTGAGTGCTGGGTGCTTTTTCGTGGCGCCTACACGTCCACTTTACAGTGTGGGCTGGGTGCTTTTTTGCCGTGGAACCTCCACGACCACCTTGCGGTGGGGGGTGTGGGGGCATATTGTTTATATGCTTCAGCATGTACCCATGGGAGGTTGGGTACTCTGTATTACTGCGTGACGCCAGAAGTCATGGTCGTGTGTCATTGTCTTTGAGAGGTGTAATTGGGTAAGGTCGGCTTTTATCACCTCATCCCAGGTCATCTTGGGTCTCCCCACTCCGCGGTTTCCATCAACTTCTAGTGCTCTGCACCTTTTTATGCAGCTGTCATCCTTCATACGCATCACATGTCCATACCAGTGCAACCGCCTCTCCTGCACACAGCATTTGATTCCTCTTATGCTCAGTCTCTCTCTCAATCTCTCTCTCAAATTTATACTACGTATTCATAGTGTGAGTGAAAGAGTGAAACAAAACCTACTTTACTGTCTTAAAAATACTGAATGTATTAATAAAATTGTTTAGTTTGCAGCAGTGAATGGTTTGCATGAATTTTTTATGATTTTGGAAGAGAAGATAAGGTCATGATTAATGTTAATACTATTATTGGTAGGTCAGTGAGTTGGTAGAGTCATTGCTGGACAGATTTTACGGGTAAAACCAACTGGCAGGAGACCCTGGGGTAGACCCGAAGCAAGATGGATAACATCCATGAGCTCGGTTGGTCTCACTTGGGAATCCAGCCGAATCAATTGGAGACAGTTGTGTCTTACAGGACCTGCTTGAAGGTGTGTTTGAGGACTGCCAAATCAATGGGTGGCAGTAGTTCCAGCTGCACACATTGGAAGACTGGTGTAGTGGTTCTGAGAACAATGTGGCTTTGCAGATGATCAATGCAAATTGACAATGGAAAGGTGCTCCTGCTCGAGTTAGAAGAGAACTATTGACCTTCAGGAGAAGCAGTGACCCCTGATTGTATTCAGCATCCGAATGAAGTACACCAAATCCAATGCTCCTAGGGGCGACCCTGGTTCTTTTTATTTGCGAGTGTAAACTCGGCCAGATTAGATTATACATACTGAGTGCTCATTTAGTTAATGTAATATTTTAAACTTTATGGTACCTTAAACACCCACTCTATTGTATATATATATATATATATATATATACACACACACACATAAGCCCCATATAAATGTGGTATATATATATATATAGTTGAAAAAGGGAGTAAAGTTCCATACAAATTGAAGATCATAGGTAAAAAGTAAAAGTGAAAAAGCACAGTGGTATATTTAAAGATTATCTTTTTCTTTAATTCGACAGTATAAATATTTTTATATATATATATTGTTTTTCTAACCCTTCCTTTTATTTGTAGATCATGGCTTTTCAGGTCACTATGATGAATATTTTGGTTTGAACACTGACACAGAATCTCTGACCTATATAACCCTAGCCAATTATATACTACATAAAATATACCCATTTATGATCACCATTGCAGAGGTTTGTTGCACTAGTTTTTCATCTTACATATTTTAACTAGAGGACCTGTACCATCAATATTGGCAGCAATAGCATTGAATCATCATCATCATCACTGTTTTATGCCCATTTTCCCACACTAGCATGGGTTAGACGAATTGTCCTGTTGTGGGAAATGCTAGGTCAGCTGACCATGTCTTGCACATACAGAACTGATTTTGGCTTGATTTCTACAACTGGATGCCCTTTCTAACACCAACCTCATTTACAGTGATTCATCATCATCGTTTAATCTCCATCTTCCACGCTAGCATAGGTTACACGGTTTTGTTCCTTTTGATGCAGGAATGGTTGGGAGACTGTCTTGTTCATACGGAAGTGTCTCTGGGAGCCTTTTTACCGTGTATCCTACACCACCTTACAGTGTGGACTGTTGTGTTATCAACATAGTGGACGGAACAAGAAAGGGAGGAAGGGGTAGGGTGTGTGGGGTGGGGTGTACATTGGGTTAAGAGGTGCCTACTGATTGTAGGTTTGTATGCAATGGCAGTCAGGTCTTCTGTACAATTGCATGGCGCCAAAGATCTTGATCCAGTGTCATTGTCTTAGAGAGGTGTAAGTGAATATATTTATATATAAAGTCTAAGTGGTATACCTTATATACCAGGATTACTGGATATATGATCAATCATACATTTTTATAAATTAATGGTTTGCATAAGAGAAACCCTATAGTTTGTGTTGATTACTGCCACATGGAAATATTTAAAGATGAGAATGGTATTTTAATAATGTCTAGGATATCATCATCATCATCATCAGCGTTTAACGTCCGTGTTCCACGCTTGCATGGGTTTGGACGGGGGTAGTCCCACTTGAGGCAAGAGTGATTGTCTTGCTCGCATAGGACTGTCTGGCAGGTTTTCTACAGTTGGATGCCCTTCCTAACACCAACCACATTTACAGTGTGGGTCTGGGAGGTTTTTACCGTGTTGCCTACACGGCCACATTACAGCGTGGACTGTGTGTTTTTTTGTCGTGACACCTACACGATCTCATTTGTTTCGGCCTCGATGGCGCGGCACCAACATAACTTTACATAGAACGGGGTGGTGTGGATCGGGTGGGGGTGGTGGGACGGGGTGTATTTGTTAGAGATGCCTACTGGCTGGAGTAGGTTTTACTATATATTTAGGTAAGGCGGGTCTTCTCTGTTACTGAGTACCGCCAAAGGTCTAATTACATAAATGTTCAGCATATATGTACAAATGACATACAGGTTTAAATGTATGAATAACTTTGGAGAAATAACTATTTATAGGTACACATGTAGAGTTAGAACTTAGGACCTTGACATTCATTGGATAGTGAACTTATAGTAGCAACATGACTGAGATAGGAAATGCATTATTTGCATGTGTGTAAATTTTAAAGAGTTACACACACGCGCACACGCACACGCACACGCACACACACACACACACACACTATATATATATATATATATATATATATATATATATCATCATCATCGTTCAACTTCTATCTTCCACGCTAGCATGGGTTTAGACGGGAATTGTCCCACTTGAGGCAAGATTTGGTTGTCTTGCTCGTATAGGACTGTCTGGCAGGTTTTCTACAGCTGGATGCCCTTCCTAACACCAACCACGTTTACATTGTGGACTGGGAGGTTTTTACTGTGTTACCTACACGGCCACATTACAGTGTGGACTGTGTTTTTTTTGTCGTGACACCTACACGACCTCATTTATTTTGGATGTGGTACCAACATAACTTTACAGAGAAAGGGGTGGTGTTGATATATATATATATCATCATTTTATTGTCTGCTTTTCCTGCTAGTAAGGGTTGGATATATATATATATATATATATATATACATATGTGTGTGTGTGTCTGTAACTCTTTAAAATTATGTTCTTATCTGTGAGCAAGCATGTGAATCTCCAGAGTAACACAACTCACTATTTAGCCATAATGAAAATATATATATATATATATATATATATATATATATAAATAAAATTAAATGTTGTAGTTTGCTTGAAACATTGTATATAATATATAATGTAGAAAGTGATAGAAGGCTTAACAATGCAAAATTGACAATAAGATGAAGGTAACAAAAAATTTAGTTACCTGGTAATCTTTGTTTGTTTTAGTTGTTTCTTTTGTCCTAATAGGACTTAAAATTCCCTTCATCAGAGTATAAAGAACTCAGAGAAAACTGAAATATGCGTGAACGACCAAGCATAGATGAGTTGAGAGAGAAACTGTGTATAAGAGGGATAGGCTGTAGTGTGCGGGAGGGAAGACTGCGTTGGTATGGACATGTGATGCACATGGAGGATGACCGCTGAGTAAAGAAGTGCCAAGAAATCCCAGTAGAAGGAAGACACAGCCGAGGAAGACCAGGAAAAACATGGGCAGAGGTGCTGAGAGCAGACCTCAGATCACTGAAGCTCACGGAGGAGATGACAAAGGACCGTGACTAATGGAGAGATGCTGTGCTGAATAGGACCCATCTCGTACCCTTGCAAGCAGGGAAAAGCGGACGTAAAATGGTGATGATGATTATATATATATATATATATATATATATATTTATATATATATATATATATATATATATATATATATATATATATATACTATAAAGAGCTGTGACTCGATGGCTGAGCTCTTGCCATTTCAATAGCTCAGCCGTCGGGTCCCCACTCTTTATAATATAATCATACTCTACTACCCCAAGTATTGAGTACTCTGTTCAGTAATGGTCTAATCCGTTTCAAACTGAATCCATCCTGACTCTTTTCTTATTACCCACTCTACTACCCTAAGTATTGAGTACTCTGGTGCGTTTTGGTCCACCTGGTATCTTACCACACCCTCTTTGTTATATATATATATATATATATATCTATATCCAAAATTAAGATAAATTAAATGAATTTAATCTAAATTGAAATTGTGGGTGTCATGCCATAACGGCGTGCGCCATATCGCCTGGAAATAAGCTCAAAGATATGTCCGAGCATTTTATAATAACTAGAAATTGATTAACATATATATATACATGAATAATCACAGGAGATAATTTTTACAAGCGTGTAACCACGCATGGCTAGTTGGGTAACAAATAAATATATACCTTTAAGTATGATTAATCTTTCCTGTATATATCCCATTAAAGAAATATATTTCACCAATTAATCAGATGGTAAGTCACGGAAAGTGGATTGTCAACAAGGAAGAATAATGTCCAGCGATCCATGCTCACACAGCGAGTTCAAATCCTCATCTGGCCGCTACCACGTGTCGTGTCTACACATCACAGCAGCTTCGTTTCAGTGGCGTGAATAGGTATTCGACAACTAGAAATAGCAGTCAAATTCCCTTCAACAGGAATAGCTCTACAATTAAGGAGCCGTATTTATATATCTATATCCAAAATTAAGATAAATTAAATGAATTTAATCTAAATCGAAATTGTGGGTGTCATGCCATAACGGCGTGCACCATATCGCCTGGAAATAAGCTCAAAGATATGTCCGAGCATTTTATAATAACTAGAAATTGATTAACATATATATATACATGAATAATCACAGGAGATAATTTTTACATATATATATATATTAAGAATGGGTAACTGAGGCTGTACAAACGTGTATATATATATCTAATATGTAGGCATATTAACATGCCAGAAAATACATTCTCCTGTGAATTGAAAAAAAATGATAAACACCTTTAATCGATTTTTGGACCCGATTGGGCCCTCATTAGAAAGTGTGTATATCATCCAAGCAACCACAAGGAAACATATATTTGATGGGTTTATATGCTCATTTGCTCTTAGTATTATTCTGAAATAGACTTACTAATTTGAATATAATCAGTGCTTGTGTTGGTAATTAATAAAGATATATATAAAGCAGCTGAAGTGTATGATAAAGTTATATCTGTATAAATACAAAGTGTGTAACCAAGACTGCACCAATGTATATATAAATATGAGTAGAAGGTAACTTATAGAATTTCTGTTGGTTGTTAGTATCTAGTACATATTATTGTAGTGATATAAGTGAAACTACTTTACATTGTGTCTATTATCTCTGGAGTACACATTCTTTCCCACTTACTTTCTTCCATCTTGAAGGAATGTGTCCTATTTCTATTCCAGAGTTATTAGACATAATGTTAATTAGTTCCACTGTGAGAAGGAATGTGTTATATTACTACTACTATTGAGGTATTAGACAGCGTAAAGTAATACAACTTTTATCACTACAAGTATCATAAAATAGAGCTTACAATGAATGTTAAATAATCTAGTAATGTACTATTAATTTTCGTTTTATCCAGGAAGTGTCTGGGATGCCTGCTCTCTGCAGGCCAGTAGAACATGGAGGTAATGGCTTTGACTACAGATTAGCAATGGCAATACCTGATATGTGGATTAAGGTAAGACCATCAGTATCATCATTTAACATCTGCTTTCCTTGCTAGCAAGGGTTGAACGGGTCTTCAGAGACCAACTCAGTACTGAATTGGGGCTACTTATCTCTCAGACAGGTTGGAGGGTCTGCATTGCGCTTACGTATGGTCCCATATTCTATGGAGTGCATAAGAGATGTTGTCATGTTATGACACAAGCGAAGGGTCCTCCCAACCCTTTGTTTGGGAAACTTTCTATGGTAGGATGCCCTTCTTAACAGCAACCACTTTACAGCATGTACTGGGGGCTTTTATCATGTAGATCACCAGCACTAGCTAGGTTGTTGTGCTGTGTCACAACTGCAGGGTTTTCTGAACCCTTTTAAACATGGTTTCTACAGTAGGGTGCCCTTCCTGTTGCCAACCACCTTACAAGGTGTACTGGGTGCATTTTCATGCACCAACGCTAGAGAGGCTGTTGGTCTTATGTATGTATCCATAACTCCTAATGGAGTCATAGGGGCACCATCATAACATTTTAAACCTAACAGAGAGCCAGAAAGAATGCCACAAAACATTTTATCTGGTGTTTTAATGACTCTGCCAATTGTCTGCTTTCAATATGTCATATAGCAATTATTTTATCAACATTTTCGTCTGATTTTCTTGGTGGCATGAGTTGGACGGGTTATCATAGTCTCGATGGGTTGAAGAAACCTCATCTTGCTCATATATTCCATATTTGATATGCCATATCTAACACTAACCACCTTATAGGGTGTAGTGGGTAGATTTTACCATGGTACCTGCACTAACACTTTACTGAGTGTACTGGCACTAGCTCAGCTAGTTATCTGATATATTTTTATATTGTTAGTCCACCTGTTGATAAGCTATCAACAGTGTGAATCTACACTTTATTTGTGGCGAAACATGCTTACAGCATGTCCAGGTGTTTTAGTTATAAACGAATGGTCAGTACATTTTCATTTATTCTTTTAATTGATATATATTCTCCATTCTCTTCGTAAACAACATGATTTTCACTCTGGTGGTATTCTATCCCCTATAATTGAACACATACCTCTTTGTATATTTTTCTCTATATACTGTCTTATAAAGAGCCCGGTATCTATTCCTTGAGCTCATTAAATTAGAGGGGATTAATGTGAATCTTTAACTCTATTTTTAAATTTGATAATATATATATATAAGTAGACAAACTAAAATATACTTATTCAATGAATTGTTGTTTTCTCTGATACTTAATACACACACACACACACATATATATATAAGAGAGAGAGAGAGAGTCAGTCAGCAATGCTGAGATTGAGAAGACTACAAATCATGGGGGTGAGATGATGCACAGTGGATATAGAGAGAGAGATGAACCCGACTGCAAGTCCAAGCAGTTTCGGCTTGAGTGTTCAGCAAGCCTTTTCAAGCCTTGAAAAGGCTTGTTGAACACACAAGTTGAAACTGCTTGGAGTCACAGCCAACAACTCTCTCTTTCTCTCTCTCTTTCTCGAGATATTTAGCTATATTTATTTCTTCTTCTTCAGCTTTTAAAAACTCAAACGGATGAAAACTGGAGTATGGGCAGCATCGTTCACAATCTGATAAACAGGCGCTATGGAGAGAAAACTATAGCATATACTGAGAGCCACGATCAAGCTCTGGTTGGAGACAAAACCATTGCTTTCTGGTTGATGGATAAAGATATGTACACATCCATGTCTGTTCTATCCCCACCTAATTTAACCATTGATAGAGGCATTGCATTACATAAGATGATCAGACTCCTTACAATTGGTCTTGGTGGGGAAGGTTATCTTAATTTCATGGGTAAGTTTACTTCAACTTCATATTTGAATTTGTTTTGGTAGATTTTTGATGTGAGTGAGGGTGACTTGCCTTGTGGTTAAGGTGTTGGACTCATGATTATAAGGCCATGTGTTTTGCTCTGGGACCAGGCAGTACATTGTGTTCTTGAGTCAGACACTTCATTTAGTGTTGCTTTTCATTGATAGGATTAAAGCCCCTATCATTTTAATGATAGGGGCATAGGTGGGATCTGTAAAATTCCTATTTTATTCCTGTTCTTGATGTGTATTTATGTATTGAAATTGATGATGTATTTTGCCAATCAAAACACACAGATGGGTAATGTTTCATTTCAGTTTTATTAATTAATCAATCAATTAATTCATTGATCAGTTGATTGTGGATGCAGCATGGCTGTATGGTTAAGCGGCTTGCCTTATAATCATTGGGTCCTGGGTTCTATCCCACTGTGGTATCTTGGGCAAGTACCATTTACTATACCTTCAGGTCAACCAATGCCTTGTGTGTGAAATTGGGGAGATTGAAAATGTTTGAAAGCCTGTCAGATTGACTGTACTTGTGTTTGAAAGGGCCAGCCTTGTCATTCACTGTGTCATGTGGGATCTCTGTTAGGATTACATTATTGCTGAGTTCAAATCCTGTTGAGGTTAACTTTGCCTTTCATCCTTATGGGGTCGATAAAATAAAGCACCAGTAACGTACTGGGGTCGAATTAATCGATTTTCTCCTCCCTCCCCAAATTACTGGCCTTGTGCCTATACTAGAAATCATTATTTATTTATTTAATTTAGGGCGGTGGATTGGCAGTATCGGTAGAGGGTCGGACGCCATGCTTTCCAGCATAGTTACGTCCCTTTACGATCTGAGTTCAAATTCCGCCGAGGTTGGCTTTGCCTTTCATCCTTACGGGGTCAATAAAATAAAGTACCAGTAATGAACTGGGTAATTGCTGGCCTTGTGCCTAAAATAGAAACAATTATTTATTTATTTAATCAATTTAAATGTTCATATAGAGCTAGTAGGCTAGGACAGACTAGGGGAAGCAATCAAGTACTTCTTACAGTTGAGAAACAAAAAAACAAGATAGAGATAACTGAATATAAAAATAAATTTGAAAACTAAATAAAATAAAATAAAAAATTTAAATAGTTGAAGGCCAAAGGGAGGTAAAATAAGCATAAAAAAAGACAGAAAAAACGAGAAACAAGGGAAGCTGTAAAGCAGCTAGGAGGTTCTGTTCATCATCATCATTGTTTTAATGTTTGCTTTCTCTGCTAGCAAAGGTTGGACAGACCTACATAGACCAAGTCAGTTCTGAAGCAGTGGTTACTGATCTCCCACACAAACCAGGGATCTATCCACTTGCTTATGGACGGTCTCATGTTTTACCGAGTGCACTGTAGAGGTTGTCATGTCTTTGACACGACTAAAGGGTACTGCTGACCCTTTGTTTGGCAAGCTTTCTATGACTGGATGCCCTTCCTATCACCAACCACTTTACAGCATATACTGGTTGTGTTTATCGTGTAGATCACCAAACACTAGGGAAGCTGTCATGCCTTGACGTGACTGAACGGTTTTCCCAACCCTTTGTTTGGTAAGCTCTCCACAGCAATATGCCATTCCCATCACCAACCACTTCACAAGGAAGCAGCAGCTAGGAGCATGTGTAGTAAGGGGCATGGGTGTGTGCAGTGTGGGGGTGAGGTGGTGTTGAGGATAGCTATTAGTGAGCAGTAGTGGAAGGGGTAGGGGGAGGCCACATTCTATGTTGCAGGTTGGATCTTCTTCAGCACCACATAGTGCGATCTTTAGTCATTTCTGTTGTGAGGTTTAGTTTTTTTAAGGTCAGCCTGCACAATCACATCCAATGTCTTCCTGGTTCTACCTCTTCCATGGGTTCCAGCAACTGGGGTTTCTCTGCATTTCTTTATGCATCTGTTATCTTCCATGCACATCACATATCAATGCAGTCTTCTCTCTTGCACACTACACCCAATACCTCTTAAGCCAAATTTTTTTCTCAGTTTGCTTATGTTATGTCACTCAGTATATTCGACTTATTTCTATCCAGTCTTCAAAGGTCTTCTACATGTAACTGGCATGTAAGATTGCAGTTCGCACACAGGCATCATACAGTTTACCTTTCCCTCTGAGAGGAAACCATTTTGTTGTGAGCTGCGGTAATAGATCTCTAAAATTCTTCCAGCCTATTCTTATCCTAGCTATCACACTTTCAGTACATCCTCCTCCACTGCTAATTTGATTGCCTATATAACAAAAGCTGTCAACTACTTCTAAGCGATCTCCCTGACAACTAAAGGAATCTATTTCATGTGTGCTTTTTGTGCTTACTTCCCCTGTGCATCTGCTGCAGCTAAAGTCTAACCCCACTACATCCCTTGTGCATCCATAGTTTAC
Organism: Eledone cirrhosa; assembly: GCA_964016885.1. NCBI lineage: Eukaryota > Metazoa > Mollusca > Cephalopoda > Octopoda > Eledonidae > Eledone > Eledone cirrhosa. The sequence continues at coordinate 245,737,095 of OZ024742.1, forward strand.
ATTGTGTGCAACTTATGGAATTTCTGCCAACCCCTTTCTGTCATATCAAACAAGGCCACTTTCCTGATGGTATAGCCTTCCTGTCTTCTTTCCTACTTATTTGGACCTTTGTCTTTGCGAAATTTACTTTTAAGCCTTTCAACTCTAGGTTCTTCTTCCATGTTTGAAATTTTGCCTCTAACTCTCCTATGAATACAGCTACAAGGACTAGATTGTCAGCGTGTAGGAGCTCCCATGGAGTGTCAGTTTTGTTGCTGAATCTTTACATAATCTCCATATATTCAAAGATTTTGTTTATAGTTGGTAGTCTTTTATAATATACACAAAATATAGATCTTTTACAATACATTAAGAGTACATATTGTATGTCGAATGCTTTGCCATTTTCATGTTAATTTCACAAGCAGGCTGTTCCATTATTCAAACAATTGGATCACTCATCATTGAAACTAATAGGGGCCTTCTTATATTTCTCATTTTTTTTCATTTCTTTTTGTAGGCAATGAATTTGGTCACCCAGAATGGTTAGACTTCCCTCGTGCTGGAAACAATGAAAGTTACCATTATGCTAGGCGTCAGTGGAATCTGGTTGATAATAATATGTTGAAATATCAATATTTGAACAATTTTGATGCTGCAATGTTAAAGCTTGAAGAAAAGTTCAGCTGGCTTAATAATGATTATGTAAGTGCCAAATTTATAGACCATTTCAGTGCTCTTGCTGTTCATTGTAATATAATTTTTTCTCACAAAATTATCACCATTATCATCATTTTATGCCTGTTTTCTATGCAAATATGGGTTTGTAAAGATTGTCATGAACTTGTATTTCTCTTTCCTTTGTAGAACTATATCAGTTTGAAACATGACATCGACAAATTAATTGTGTTTGAGAGGTGTGAAAAACTGGTGTTTGTTTTCAACTTTCATTCTTCCACTAGTTACACTGATTATAAAATTGGTGTGAATGTTCCTGGAAAGTATCCTTTTCTGTTCACTTTGTACATTGTAATGGATTTATTTTCATTTGCCTTCTAAAGTCTGTCTTGGGCCTGAAGGCTCATCAGGCCAGTGTTTATTCCAGTTTCGTTGTCTTTAAGAAATTGAGAGTACATGACTTTTCCCCCTGGACAGGACACTGGTCTATTGCTGGTACTCATTTTCAGCTGAGTATACTGGAGCAGTGTGAAATGAAGTGTTTAGCTCAAAAACACAACACACAACCCAGTCCAGGTATTGAACCCACAACGATATGATCGTGAGTCCAACACTCTTACTACACTTTTGCCTTGCACTTTCTATATTTAATATTCAACAAACTGGAGACATGGTCTAAATGCGTGCAACTGAATAAATTTTGTTGAAAGCACCCTAGGGCTAGATGGTGGTGGTGGTAACCCAGGCGAAGAAAATGTTGGCCTAGGGGATGTAACAAAATGTTTTTTTTCTTTTATTTTTCTTCACTTAACTCTCATCAGATTTAAAATTGCTCTAGACACAGATGTTGAGGAATTTGGAGGCCACAAAAGGTTAGATCATAATACTGTGTTCAATACTTTTGATGGATGCCAACATGGCCGAAAACACCATTTATTTGTAAGTTATCAATATTTTTTTCTTTGTTCTTTCTTTGATGTCTTTCATCATCATCATCAACATCATCATTGTCATTGTCATCATCATCATTATTTTACATCTGTTTTTTCATGCTGACCTGAGTTGGACAAGTAATTCCAGACCAGGTCAGTACTTTATCAGAGCTGCTATCCTCATAAATGGATCATGGGATTACATCTCAATAAATAAATCTCATTTGGAATGTTCTTCATAAAACCTGCGGTTCAGTAGTTACCAATGATGTTGATCTTTTCTTCTTTTCAGGTTATAGCTACTGTCGCTCAGAGAGTGGGATTGGCTCAGTGCACAGTCTTTCCTTACTTTAAAAATATTCTTCATGCACAGGCGTTACACGATTGCATTAATTAATAATTATTAGTAGTGTTATTATTGTTATGACCATGCTATAAAATGAAGGGGTAGTGGCATGAATAAAAGCACCCAGTCCATGCTGTAAAGCGGTGCTGGTGTTAGGAAGGGCATCCAACCAGTATATATATACTACTGCCAAAAACTAAGCACAAATTTCTAACACCAATCACTTTAAAGAGTGTACAGGATACCTTTTAATGTGGCAGTAACACTTGTGGTTGTTATGGTTTTGACACCACCAAAACGGACGTTAAAATGTGGATTATGATGATGGGGATGATGATGAAGACACTTCCACCCTTTTTTTTATTCCACTTAAAAGATTCATCTCACTTATCATTATCATCATCGTTTAACGTCCATCTTCCACGCTAGCATAGGTTAGACGGTTTTGTTCCACTTGATGCGGGATTGATCGGGAGACCGTGTCTCACTCATACATAACTGTCTCTGGGAGGTTTTCTATGGCTGGATACCCTTCCTAACACCAACTACATTTACAGTGTGGACTGGGAGCTTTTTTACCGTGAGAAACATCCTAACAGGGAGAGAAAAGAAAGAAACATACCATCAATAGAAAATGAGGATAGAAAATGTCATAAAAATGGAAGGATCATCATAATCATCATTTTGACGTGCATTTTTCAATGCTTGTTTAGTGTGTTGCTAGACCCAGGGTTATTTACTCGAGTAAATGTCACCGGAATCTAACTACTAAATTTTATAAAGAAAAGGATAAGATATTTTTACATAACACCATGTCGAATGAGAGTTAATTCCCATTACAAAGGTAATGATAAAATGTAGGCAGTTTCTCGGAACGAGTATCAAATATGTCTTCATTTTTATTGTAGCTCCATGTTACAATTGTGGTTAGTAAAATTTCTTCTACATATTGGTATAATCTAGATCCATGATCGGTGGTTAGAGAGAAGTTAACATGCTTGTCTTCAGTGTTGTCAATTCGAAGGAAGGCGCCAAAAGAGAGAGAGAGAGAGAGCTTGATTTGCGTTCCCTCTATTTATATCCTTTTACCGGAAGTTACAAAGAAGGTTCTAGAATTTCGACGGGAAGTAACTCTAGCTACTTCCCTTGTCTAGAGAGTTCTACAAGACTCCCCTCTCAGATGAGAAGTCGAATAACCAAACGAAGATCATTGTAGCGAGAACATGTAAGAAATGAGGAGCAAAACAAAAGGTACAAGAACATGAATGAATAAAACATGAGCAAGCCAATAGCAAAAATGAGCATAAAACAAGTAATGCAATTTTACAAAGAATGTTTGAATGTAACGATTGATAAATCATAGTCATACAAAGGAGCAGAGAATATTGATGCGCAATGGTAAAATCAATGTTTTTCAAAGTCAAATAGTTCATACATCACTAGTGTACAAACTTTTCTGACACTAGTTCTATCTGAAACTGAAAAGAAGAGGTATGTTAATGCCACTAGAGGTTAAATGTATATTGTTTTTGATAGCTTTTTTGGCCATTTTACCGTCCTGCCGCCTCGTGTGACATAAGGTTGTGTGGTATGTGGAGTTTGCAGTGAAGTGTGGATGTAGGAGTGTATGAGGTGTATCAGGCAGTGTGATGAGACTTTCGGAGAAAGCCTTTTTTGCTCTGTCAATGGATATTGTCTCTTTTCGACCATTGACCGCCACTCTGAAATGTTTGGGTGTGTGCGAAAGCACACGAAAAGGTCCATTATAAGGTGACGTAAGAGGTCCTCTGACGGAATCATTCCGTATGAAAATGTGTGTCCACGGAGAGATGTCCGATGGGACAGCAGAAGAAATAGATTGGTCACGAGGGTTCATCGGTGGAAGATCCGAGAAATGCGAACGAATCCTGGTGACATATGATGCTGGGTCAAGATGTGATGAATCCACTGGTGCTAACTTTGTCCAGGAAGAGACAATGTGGTACCATAAAGAAGTTCAGCAGACGAAAAATCTAAATCTGTCTTAATGGCAGAACAACAACCAAGAAGTACGATTGGCAAAAATTCGGTCCAACGTTGCGGATCAGGAGTAGCGCAAAGTGCAGCTTTCAACTGTCTATGAAACCTCTCGACCATTCCATTGGAGGCTGGGTGGTAGCTGGTCATATGAATGTGATGAGCACCCAAGAGTCGTGATATTTCACGAAATAAGGAAGCCTCAAATTGGCGTCCACGATCCGTAGTTATTTTAGTAGGAACACCGAAACGAGCAATCCAATTGGAAATGAAAGCTCGGGCAACGGACTCTGCTGTTATGTCCACTAGGGGTATGGCTTCAGGCCACCGAGAGAAACGATCGATACAAGTCAATATGTATGTGAACCCACGACTAACGGGCCATGGACCAACAATATCCATGTGTATAAGATGGAAACGTGCGTCTGGCGGGCTGAATTTCCCAAGAGGAGCGCGGACATGCCGATGAATCTTGGAGCGCTGACACTTCAAGCAAGAACGTGCCCAACTGCTGATTAAACAATGCATATTAGGCCAGAAGAATCGAGCCATAATAAGCTTCACCGTGGCAGCTATGCCAGGATGTGACAAGGAATGAAGTGCATCAAAAACGGTACGCTGATGACAATCCGGAACAAACGGTCTGGATGATTCGGTAGAAATATCGCAAAGAATTTTTCCTTCAGCAGATGGAAGAGGTAAATAATCAAACTTACAGCAGGAAAGTTTGGATTCGAACATTTCTTCTACCCAAGTAGGTTGGTCAGTTGCAATGGCAACTAAATTGATATGTGCAGGAGACGCAAGAGAACACACAGAAAGTCGAGATAGTGCGTCCGCAGGTATGTTGGCATTTCCAGCTATGTGACGAATGTCACTGATATACTGTGAGATGAGATCCAGATGCCTATACACTCTCGGAGAGTACTTGTCGGATGTGGTGTGAAGAGCGAATGTGAGAGGTTTATGGTCTGTGAATACCGTGAATTCCCGACCTTCAAGAAAATGGTGAAAATGTCTCACAGCAAGATAAATCGCTAGAAGCTCCCTGTCAAAGGTACTGTATCGTTGTTCTACTGGTTTTAATTGGCGTGAGAAAAACGCCAGTGGTTGAATCTGGTGATCGATTACATGTTGCAAAACTGCGCCAACAGCATGATCAGATGCATCAACAGATAAGGAAAGTCTCGCATTTGCAACAGGATGGGCAAGGAAGGAAACTTTAGCTAGCTCAGACTGCAATGCATTCAAAAGACTGCAATGCATCGGCAGAAAGTAAAATTTTAGCATCTTTCTTTTTTGCAGCCCTTAAAAACTGTGTCAAGAGGAACAACTTGTCTGCACAGTTAGGAATAAAGCGACGATAAAAGTTAATTAATCCCAAGAAATGGCGTAATTGTCTCGAGGATGTTGGTGGTGCTAATTGCTGAATCGCTTCTACTTTAGATGGCAAAGGACAAATGCCTTTTGAATCTATAAGGTGTCCAAGGAATTCCAGTGAATCTGTACCAAACACACATTTAGCTGGGTTGATTCTGACTTGGTACGATTGGAGACGTTGAAATAACTGGGATAGATGTTGATGATGGTGTTCATCCGAATCACTGGCGATTAGGAGATCATCAACGTAAGCAAACACGAAATCCAATCCACGCGTAACTTCATCGATAAAACGCTGGAACGTACTAGAAGCATTCCGCAAACCAAAAGGCATGGATAGAAATTCAAACGAACCAAAAGGGGTGGTCACAGCTGTTTTTGGTATGTCTTCCGGGTGCATGGGTATTTGATGGTAAACACGTACCAGATCTATTTTAGAAAATATCTTGCATCCATGCAGAGCGGATGAAAAATCCTGTAAATTTGGTAGAGGATAACAATCAGGTGTTGTGATAACGTTAAGTCGTCTATAATCACCCACAGGTCTAAAATCCGCCTCATCCTTATGAGCCAAATGAAGCGGGGATGCCCATGGGCTGGTGGACGGTCGTATAAGACCAAGCTGAAGCATGTGATCGAACTCATCCCTGGCTTTTTTTAGCCTGTCTGGAGCCAGCCTACGTGGCTGAGAAAAAACAGGCGGAGCAGTTGTTGTAATAAAATGTTGAGTCGAGTGGATTACTTGGTTCAGTTTAAATGAAATGTCAGTTAACTCGGGGAAACGAGGCAAGAAGAGAATGAAACTGGTTTCCAGAGGCAGCTATGAAACACACGGGACTTATGGCAGTAACAGTAAAACCACGAGCAGGCATAGATAAGTATGTAGTGCCATCCACAACTTTCTGTCTTCTGACATCTACTAATAGTGAATAGTGGTGTAAGAAATCCACACCGAGAATAGGATGGGGTAGGTCCGCTACGACGAAAATCCATTTGAAATCTCGACACAAAGCTAGGTCCAATGATAGAGATATTTGTCCATAAGTTTTTATAGGAGACTGGTTTACTGCATACAAGGAAATACCGGAAAAATTTGGCTTGGTACAGCTGAAACGAAGAGGCCAAATACTGCAACTAGATCCCGTGTCGACCATAAACGATTTGTTTGAAACTCGATCTTTGATGAAAAAGGCACGATAAGGAGAATTAATGGGGGAGAGGTCTGCCGTGCCCAGACTCTCCAATTTTAGTATTCCGAAGTCCCGAAAGAGCAGGGCTAAATACAATGATTCGCTTTTTCACGAAAACGCACGTGATACCAACATAAAGGCGGGGAAGTTGGCGCGACGATGAAGAGGAGACCGACTCCGTAAACACCATCTGGATGGGTTTCTTTCGCGACACAGTTTAGCCACTTGACGAGTTAACGCGTCAATGGGTCTCAATATAGAGTCCTCACGAGGTGAAACAGGCTGTGCTTTAAAAGTAAAAGAAGCGATGAGGGAATCTGCCGAAGTAGGCACACGAGAAAATTCCATTATGCGATCCGCTGAGGCTGCAATTTGGTCCAGAGAACTGGTGTCGACTATATTTGCCAGTATGGTCTGCACATTTGTTGGCAAACGGGAGAAGAAGAATTGTCTTACGAAAGAGTTGTCCTCTGCTGTTGAGTCGCTCAGTTCCCGGATGCGCCGTAAAAACTGAGACGGGGTTCTATCTCCCAGGTTTTCCTCCAACAAGGAACAAAATTTGCTCTCAGACGAACAGCTGTTAGGGTTTCGTAAGTGACGCCTTGTGGGGGATCTGTGATGATATCTTTTACTGATGTGGCGAGTGATGCAGGGATTCCGCTTATCAGCACGTGTAACCTTTGTTGTGCCGCTTGAACGCCATGGGCAACAAAATACAAATCTAGTTGTGCAAACCACAACTTTGCATCACCTGAATATGTCGGTAGCGAAGAATTGCTCATTATGAATGTAGTAGCCGCTGAGTGAAATGTTTTTTAACTGCCGCACATGTGGTTTAACTTTCGTGAATCAGCCAAAGACAACACATTTGAAAGAAAAAAATTAGTTGTATTTTCAAAAATATATGCACACGTGGTGGTAACATGAATAGTTGAAGTGATGTAACATGGAGGAAGCAAAATAGCGAATACAAAATGAAGGCTTTGTTGAAAACGAAGACACGAGGTGCAAACATTTTTTTTTCTTATGCGTATCCAGAGATTACCATTCTTCGGTTGGTGTTTCTTTTTTACGTTAGGGTCACCATTTTAGTGTGTTGCTAGACCCAGGGTTATTTACTCGAGTAAATGTCACCGGAATCTAACTACTAAATTTTATAAAGAAAAGGATAAGATATTTTTACATAACACCATGTCGAATGAGAGTTAATTCCCATTACAAAGGTAATGATAAAACGTAGGCAGTTTCTCGGAACGAGTATCAAATATAAGTCTTCATTTTTATTGTAGCTCCATGTTACAATTGTGGTTAGTAAAATTTCTTCTACATATTGGTATAATCTAGATCCATGATCGGTGGTTAGAGAGAAGTTAACATGCTTGTCTTCAGTGTTGTCAATTCGAAGGAAGGCGCCAAAAGAGAGAAAGCTTGATTTGCGTTCCCTCTATTTATATCCTTTTACCGGAAGTTACAAAGAAGGTTCTAGAATTTCGATGGGAAGTAACTCTAGCTACTTCCCTTGTCTAGAGAGCGCTACACTTGCATGGGTTGGACAGGTCCTTTTCAGTACAGAATCTCTCCACTTGCTGCACTCCTTCATCATCTCTGTGAGTCTCAGCAATTTGAGTTCAGCTCTCACCACCTCTGCCCAGGTCTTCCTTGGTCTACCTCTACTGCGGCTTCCTTTCACTGAGATTTCCTGGTACTTCTTCACCCAATGATCATCAACCATGCACATCACATATCCATATCAACGCAGCCTTCATACCATTTCGAATTCCTTAAACCCAGTTTCTCCCTAAGTTCATCTAGACTCTGCCTTTCTCTCACACTTACATTGCATATCTAACAAAGCTTCATTTCTCTCCAGCCTATACATGTCTTCCATTTTTTCCATGCCAGTTCATTTATGCTTTGCTGTTCATTTAACACAAAAGTGTTAAATTAATGACTGATTAATTAATTTGATTACATATTTTTATTCTGTAATATAATCCTCATCATCATATTATATGTCTGCATGGGTTGGCTGTGTCTTCTTTAACACTGCATTCCTCTACTTTGTCGTCTCTTTAAGTATCAGTGTTAAAATTGGCTCTCATCACATCTGCCTAGGTTTACCTTGGTCTTCCTCTTATACAGCTTCCTTCCATTGGAACTTCTGACTTGGGTTAGAATAGGTACACTGTATTCCTGCATGTCCTAAGAGGTGACTAAAAGTTTTGGCACCAGCAAAGGCATCCAGTTGTAAAATATTCCCTAAAAAAGACCCCATAATGAGTATGAAGCCTGTAATGGGGTTCATAGGGCTTCACTCTGCTTTAACAGGGAAATGGCCTAAACACTTCTGTGACCACATTTATAATAAAATACATTGTATTTTAATTAATTAATGACGAATTTGTAGTGTTTTATTAGAATTATTATTTCATTATTAAGATGGTATTTGTAACATAACAAAATATTCTTATATAAAAATTGTTGGAAGATTTTAATTTTTATTGGAACTCTTTAAAATGGGAGTTTTGTTTTGTAGAACTAGAAGCATTTTTGTGCACATTAGTATCAAAAGGGTTAAAATGCTTGTTGTTTTCTTCTGTCATAATATTATATATCTTCTGTTTTCTATTTTGCAGGTTTATATTCCAAGCCGTTGCGCTTTTGTTCTAGAAAAAATTGATTAAATTACCAGTACATAGTGAATGACAGTTGAACTGCTGAGTCAACACAATTTTTATAGTGTTCTACTGTGGCTCACATATAACACTTTCTAATTATTTAACATACTGCTTTTCCGGTGACATTATACATGGTTTTTTTTTCTTAACTCTTAATGTCTTGTACCACATGAAACCACATTAGCAAGGCATTCTTGAAAAAACAAAACAACATTATGACTGCATCACATGAAAAATTAAAGTCTTTACTTTATCTTATTTTATCCATCACCCTTAGGCAAGACAGCAATCACAATTTCATGCCAACAGTTTCTGTTTCCCATCAAGGTTTGTAAGTCATCCTTGTCAATTCCAGTGTCTTTTGCTATGGTATCCTGATATCTGAGTTTTCTGATAGAGGAAATCTTTCACAACAAGAAGTCTAAAACCATCTTATCTTTTGTGCAGAAGCAGTGTCCAGCAAACCTTATATGACGTTCAATCAGTCATCTATTTACTTTTGGGATTTATCTGTATATCTGATTAAGCATTGGATGGGTCTGCCAAGGAATATTTTGAGCTTATAATGAATATTTGCTCTATGGGTTTACATATATTTATATATACACAACTCTTATTGAGTCCAATAGGTTGAGTAAGGTATCTATCTTGATGGCTAATATAATTCAGGATATATATCAAAATATTTAGATTACAATAGTATAGCTTCTCTATTCTCGTCCATTGAAAGATGAATGAGCTAAGGAGAAGAAACCTTGTAATGCTTAACTTTTAATTTTCTGTAACAGATGTCACCACATTCTGAAACAAGACATTCTTAAAAAGCTCAAAACAGGGAAGATACTATAAACATTCGCATTAACAAAGCCATTTGTAGATATTTTGTGCTAAATTGTTACAGGATGTTAAGAGTTAAGGTCTCATGAGGTGGTTGAGTGTAATTAGTGTGGTTAATGTTCAATTTGAGTTGTACAAATTTCTGTTCTCGGAAGAAGGTAGCAATGGGGAATTTGGGTGAATATTTTGACATATTTCCAGTATTATATGAACTGCTACGATTAATAACTTATTAAACTTAGGTCAGTAGAATTTTTACTTTCATTTACATATCAAATGAATATAAAATGCATACATGAAGACATGATTATCCAAATTTGAACATATACTCACCAAAATGCAAATAATTATAATAATAGTTGACAGCTATTGATAATAGTTGAATAAATCAGGTAAAGTAACCTTAGAGACAGAAAAAAAATGGACATTTTCCTTACTTCAGGGGTACATAACTATATAAATGATAGTTGAATAAATCAAGTAATCAACTATTATTATAGTTATCTGCATTGTGGTGACTATAATTTCAAATTTCACAATGCTTCATAACCAAATCTTGTTTACCTATAATTATACAACTGTAAAAGTAATAGTCCCCCCCACCTCCACGAATTAGAAAGTGTTATCGGATTCATAGTTGAATGTAGGCAAACATGTTGTCAGACAGATATGGCACATACAATGTTTATTTTCACTAGTTTATTTTTATAATTTCAACACAATCTTTTTTGACCTTTATTCAATTCCAGCCACCATATATATATACTTGTTGGTAAAACAGCAGACTTGTAAAATGCTTGATTTGGTTTTTCATTGAAAACCCAAAAAAACCCCCCAAAAAACAAATCTAATCAATATATTATGTATTGATTTCTATGAAATAAAGCACTATGTCTGAATTATTTTTTCGTCTTTTATATATTTTCTTGTGTATCTTTTCTTTTAACCCTTGGTTCAACTATAAAAGAAACTGCTTGATTTTTTTAAAAGGTTAATATTTATCTAAAACACTTCAACCATAATTGGCATGGTAGTGAGATGAGACATGGGCATTGGACATGTAGGATGTTTAGGAAATTAGTATCAGGTGTATATAAATATTATCAAGAATGACAATAAATGCAGGTGAGAGTTGTGACATGGTTTTACTTCACAGAAGTCAAATAAATTGTTATAAAGAATTGTTACCACATGTTGATGTTCAGGTGGTCACAACTCCCAGACTGGAGTGTGTGGAGGAGAACAGAAAATCTTCTCTTGGTAAGGTTCAAGTGTTTCTTTAGGCTGCCGGTGTTCTTCTTGGGTGCGAAGGAAGTGAAACAGGAGTCATCTCTTGACAAGGTCTCAGGTGTTCTTGTCTCTTCAAAGTTCAGGAGTAGAGTGTGTCTTATGTCTTGATTGTCCTCGACTATATAGTCCCCAGGGGGACGCAACTCCATTTAGTACATGAATCTGCCGCTGGGAGTCGCGCCCGTTGCAAAGGGACGTAACTCCTATACGTGCTGAGTCACAGCCGTAAGGGGCCGCTACAGATGTGTCAAGGTTAGAAAGAAATGTAGCGAGCACACTCCAGTTGATGCATGTGTAACATTAGTGTACATGACCAAAGAAGCACAGATGAGAAGGAAAAACTAGGCCTATGTGGGATCAGATGTTGTGTACAAGAGAAAATATTATGACAGCACAGACATGGAATTAGTATGGATATTATCATTACTGGGTGAAGAAGTGTCAGGAGCACCAAGTTGAAGGCAAACAAAACGAGGAAAACCAAGATCTCAGGCTGCTCAACCTCATAGAGATGACAAAGGAACATGTCAGTTGGAGGAAAGCTGTGCTGGAGAGGACTTGTCCTACCCATGCAAGCATAGGAAAGCAGATGTAAAACATAATAATAATTGTGTGTGTATGTGTGAGTTTTGTTGATCTATACATTGGTAAGAAACTCCTTGTGATATTTGTTCAGCACTGTGTTACAGATGCTTCAGTGATTGGCTTGTTGGAAACCTGTATTGTTCATTAATTGCAATATAAAATAATCAAATAAATAAATGGTGGAAGACCTTATGTTAATTCCTGGTTATAATTATTTTTCATTAAATATATAGATGACATCCTTAACGTTAAAAATCTTCATATACTATGTACGAACGGTAAAATGAAGAATCAGGTGTATATGGAAAATTTTTTACTGTTTTCTTTCTTTTTTTTTTTGTCACATAATCCCATCACGGTCTCGCCTCACACTGTAAACCAGACAACACATCCAATACAGTCGTTTTCTTTTCTACCTGTTTCCTCTTATCTGTTTACCCAGGCGAAGCTGGGTACGTCAGCTAGTGCTTAAATAAATAAAATAAACCTGGAGCTAAATAATAACATTTGACAATATAGTGTCTGATACTCTGGCTAAGATAGCACTCACAAAGAGGATTAATGGCACATTCACATAACTGCTGAGAAAGGTCTAGAAGATATTCTGGAAAACACATAAATAAATTGCTCTATCGTTCACACCCTTGCCTTTCTGAGATCAGAAGGCATAGGAGGCTTGCATTAGCCAGACATGTGAAACATCACAATGAGCCTGCTGGCAGAGATCTTTTTGGGAAACATGATGTGCGCAGATGAGTTGGGAGACCAACCATCACACTGACCGATGTTCTTCTGTGTGTGGGTGTGTATATACATAGA
>OZ024742.1:245764824-245782324 GCA_964016885.1 Eledone cirrhosa
ATATTTACTTCTGCGTTCACAGACTGAGTTTTTAAGTTTCAGAAGATCCCGTTAAGGGTGAAAGCAGCGATTCTTTGCTTAAACATTAATCTGTTATTTTAATATATATATATTTGTGTACAGATATTTTTGCATACACAAAAACAAAAACCTATTTATTTCACGAAAGCACAGACGGCTTATCGTCATTGTTACTGTTCGAGGTTAGAGGACCACAGTCTTTCCAAGATCTGAGAAATCAATGGCCATCAATGTTCCGCTTACCTTTTGGCTTGCCAGATGCGTGGTATGTTACACGATGACAGCCATTGGGACCTCACCCTGCAAGAAGCAGCAACTGCTAAAGTCTCTTCTCAGCTGCGAAAACTTTTTGCTATTATGCTGCACAATTGCGATCTCGCTGACCCTCTCGCATGGAACAACCACTGCGAAAGTCTAGCTGAGGACATCCTCCACCACACACGCAGACACAATCCGAACATAACATACGATGTTGTTTTCAATGAGGCGCTCATTTGTCTTGAAAACAGTGTCCTGGAGATTGGTGGTAAGCCTTTAAGTCACTACAGCTTACCTGCTCTTGACAGGAGTGTCCAGAGGTCAATGTCTACAGAGCTTCTCCGCGAGACGAGCTACGAAATCAGTGATTCTCCCATGGTCAATTGTATGTAGGATGCTCTAGTGTGAGCTCGCCAAACAATCTCTTCATCTTTGCTCTGGAGGGCCGAACAAAAAATATTGTATACTCTGAGGCTCTAACAATGTAATTTAAATATTTTCTGTTACTTGTGATTTCCATTATGGTTGTACAAATTATTGTTTGTTAAAAAATGTATTCTCTGTTCAGCCTTTATTGTTGTAACTATCAATTTTCTTTAACGTACTGGCTGCTGAACTGGGGAATCCTAAAATCTATTCAAAACCAACATCAGAGCACGTTAACCCCCCCCCCCTCGCTGATTTGAGAGGGCGTGCAGTATCTTTGCACTGGAGTGTAGGGGGATTCCTGAAAAGATAAAATGCCGGTATACCTAGCCGGTCACCAGCCGGACGGGCCAGCTAGTATATCTATAAATTTGAATTATGTATTTGTATATATAAAACCCATGCTAGCATGGAAAAATGGATGTTAAACAGTGATGATAATGATGATATATATGTATAATCATGTGTGTTTTCATGTATATATGGGGACCATCAGAAATAGTTGCAGAAATACTAAAAGCATTGGGGGATGTAGGAGTCAAACTAGTAACCCGTATTGTAAATCAAGTAATACAGTCATACTCAATGACTGGTGCAATACAAAATAAATTGCTACAAGGGCAAGAGTGATGCTGTAGAAAGGAACAACTGTAGAGAAATAAAACTAATGGTTAAGAAAGTAACAGAAAGAGATATAGTGCAGCTAATTAGGGAAAGAGTCAAAATAGATGAGATGCAGTTTGGTTTCAGTACTACAGAGGCCCTTTTCTTAGTGAAGCAACTACAAGAGAAGTTCATAGCCAAGAATAAGCCATATATTTAGCTTTTGTTGATTTAGAGAAGGCCTTTGACAGAGTACCTTGATCTATTATCCGGTGGTCCTTAAGGAAATTAGGTGTAAAAGAATGGCTTGTGAGAGAGCAGTACAAGCCATGTACAGAGGAGCTGTCAATAAAGAGAGAGTAGGAAGTGAGTTTAGTGAGGAATTCAAAGTACATGTAGGAGTTCATCAAGGTTCAGTTCTTAACCCACTGCTGTTCATCCACGTTCTTCAGGCCGCAACGGAGGAGTTTAAAATGGGCTGCCCATGGTAACTTCTCTATGCAGATGATTTGGTCCTTATAGTTGAAACCAAAATAGAATTGGAAAATAAATTCTGATTATGGAAATTGAATTTGGAATCAAAAGGTCTGAGAGTAAACTTAACCAAAACTAAAGTGGTAGTGAGTAGGAGAGAAGACAGGACCCAGATTCCATCAGGGAAGTGGCCTTGCTTAATATGTAGAAAAGGAGTAGGCATAAACTACATACACTGTACTCTATGTAAATCTTGGGTACACAAAACATGTAGAGGTATAATGAGTAACCTAACAGGAAGGGAGAACTTTGCATGTAGATGATGCACATGAGAAATCGAGAGGAAGAGTGTCAATGATACAAACCTTTTCCAGTCACAGGAAGGATCTATAGATGTGGTTGATAGCTTCTGCTATCTAGGTGACCTAATCAGCAGTGGAGGAGGGTGCGGCTAGAGTATAATAGCTAGAATAAGGATAGGATGGAAGCAGTTTAGAGAACTACTTCCACTGCTGATAACAAAAGGTTTCTTCTTATGTACAAAAGGAAGGATGTATGACACCTGTTTGTGGTGCACAATGCTACATAGAGTGAAACATGGGCTGTGACTGCAGAAGATATGCATTGGCTGGAGAGAAATGAAGCATCCTTGCTTCATTGGATTACAATGTAAATGTGAGAGAAAAGCAAAGCTTGGATGAACTGAGGGAGAAGCTAGGTTTAAGTGGAATCTGAGTTGGTGTGCAGGAGAAAAGACTGCGTTGACACAGACATGTGATGCGCATAAATGTTGAATGATGGGTGAAGAAATGCCAGAAAATCTCAATGGAAGGAAGCTGCAATAGAGGAAGACCAAGAAAGACCTGGTCAGGTAGGGTGTGAGCTGACCTTAAATTGCTGAGAGCCACAGGGGAGTTGACAAGGGAATGTGACAAGTGGAGAGATGCTGTACTGAGAAAGATTCACCCAACCCATGCAAGTGTGGACAAGCAGACATAACAATGATGATGATGATGATATATATATATAAATATGTCAGCTGGGACACGTAATAAAGTAATAGATAATGTATATAAATATATATATGTGTGTATATGTGTGTACTCCTTCCTCCCCCCCCACATCCTTCGCCCTGCTTTGACCCTCTGACCACTTCCTGTTGCGAGTGCACCCCACAACTCTCTACTTCCTCAATACCATAGCAAAGATTCTACACCACCGGTCCACTGCTCCAGGCATCCACCCTGCTATACTCGGAATTTTCAACATCCGTTCCTACACTCTGCGGAAAAACATCCAGGAACATACACACACACAAACACTTACACTATTTTTGCACCACACAACCATACATCCACACCACACAAAAAAAACACACACTTGCGTTTCCTCACATACACACACTCAGCCTCCGGACTCCACACGTCCCCTCTTCCCCACACCCTCTGACCCCTCTCCATCCACACACACACACTGACTTACACCCCACCCCATGTACACACTGGTTTCTCTATTACCCGAACATGGAACCTCGTTCTCCCCCAAACTCCCACATTCACATCCACACACACACACACACATACACCTACACATACACCACCTTCCACCCTCCCCGCTCGGACCCCGTCTCCCTCTCCCCTCTCCCCCTCCATCCACCCACCACCACCCTTACACGCCTCACACCCTTTCATCACTTGTTAAATTTTAATTTTTTTACCCTCTAAAAAAATACCCCCCCCCCCCTTTTTAATGTCTTTCCACCACTTCCCCTCACACCCTAAGAACTCTTTTCCTGTCCACTTTTCTCTGATGAAGGGCTTATGTCCGAAACGTCCCCCCACTCTCAAGCGTGAACCTAATATTAACACTTTGTACTGCTTCTTCACTTTGTTTTTGTTTTTTTTTGTTTTCTGTTTTAACTATAATATATATATATATATATATATATATATATGCATGTATGTAATAATACAGAAGACCCATCTTCCCATGAGGACAGGCAGAAGCATAAATCTAGTGGGTATCACCTCCACCCCCTCCTATTAACCTCGTATGTTCTAACACTCCACCCCTCACACACACCCAAATACCTCACCTCCCCAATCCCCACACACCTCTTCTACCAAAACCCCCAGCCCACAATGTAAAGTGGTCGTATAGGTGTCACAATAGAAAGCCTCCAGCCCACACTGTAAACTTGTCTTGTAGGTGTCATGACAAAAAGCCTCCAGCCCACACTGTAAACTTGTCTTGTAGGTGTCATGACAAAAAGCCTCCAGCCCACACTGTAAACTTGTCTTGTAGGTGTCATGACAAAAAGCCTCCAGCCCACACTGTAAACTTGTCTTGTAGGTGTCATGACAAAAAGCCTCCAGCCCACACTGTAAACTTGTCTTGTAGGTGTCATGACAAAAAGCACCCAGTAGTCACTATGTGTTTGGCGTTAGGAAGGGCATCCAGCTGTAGAAACCAAGCCAAAGTCAGTTCTGTATGAACAAGACATGGTCACCTGATTGGCATTTCTCACAATAGGACAACACATCTAATCCATGCATTTTAAACAGTGATGATGATGATGATGGTGATGATGATATATACATATATATATTTGAATCAATAAATATAGGTTTGGTTGGAATTACATATAGGGGACATTTAGTCCTTCTCCCTTTCATATATATGAATATATACATGTGTGTGTATGCTTGTGTATATATAGATATATACACATATAATGTATATATGTATATTGTTTACAAACACACCGAGCATTATAATAAATGTTCGGTGAATCCATACGTACATATATATATGTGTGCATGTATGTATATATATATACATACTACTGTACGTCTGTATACATATATGTATGTACGTGTACATACTTATATATATATATATATGTATATAAAGGCAGATTGTACGATGCTTGTATACGAACAGCAATGTTACATGGTAGTGAGACCAAGGCATTGTGTGCAGAGGATCTGTGCAGATTGGAAAGAAATGAAGCATACATGTTCTGATGGATGTGTAATAGTAATATACATGAACGGCAAAGTGTAAATGAACTAAGAGAGAGATTAGGTATAAGAGGGATCAGATGCAGTAGACTAGAGAGGAGATTGTGTTGGTATAGTCATGTGATGCGTATGAAGGAGGACAGCTGTATAAAAAAGTGCAGAGTGATCAAAATTAATGGCACCTACGGAGAAGGGAGACCCAGAAAGTCCTGGGATTAGGTGATAAAAGCTGACCTTGAACACTTGCACCTCTCTAAGACAATGACACAAGATCGAGATCTTTGGCGTTATGCAGTAATACAGAAGACGTGCCTTCTCTTGCACACGGACTTAAACACACACTCAGTAGGTACCTCTTAATCCAATAAACACCCCCACATCCCTACACCTCCCTCCCACTTCCACCCAAACCACCCTTACTCTGTAAAGTTATGTTGGTATCACAAAACATCCAGTCCACATGTAAAAAGCACCCACCACACACAGCACCAATTTAATATTAATTAAATATTAATTAAATATTTTGAAAATTAACTGCCCAAACTATATATGATTATGTGTGTATAAAGAAATTTGAGCATAAATTACTCCCCTTTGTCTCTCCCACTCTTTAATTATCTGTCATTTGTCTTCTCAAGCTAAATACTAAATAAGTTATAACTTCAGCTACGTCTTCCTCTATACTTTCCTCTACCGCATAGTTCTATAGTAGTATTTTAAATATTAAAAATTCTATAACTGTTGCATTGAGGCAATGTATTTCTTAAAATATATTACTCACACTCTCTCTATTGATTCTATTACGTTTTCTCATGTTCTCAATATTAGGGTATAAATATTGAGTTTTCTCATAAGTTAATCCCTACCTTGATTAAATCTTAACCATCTACCATGTCAGGGTTTGTCATGTATCATTTTATTTTATCTGATGAGGACGTACTGTTGAACTTAATTCAGTACCTCTGAAATATGTATAATAAAATTTAATTGATCACAAGAATATCTATTTTTGTTAATATTTGAATTAATATATATATATATATATAAAATATTAAAAAAATAATGAATAAAACAAAGAAACAGTTCCTTATATTAAACAAAAAAAGTTCATTATTTAACGATCGTTTCTAGGACATATATGTGTTAGAATTGGCATGCCTATTCAAAAGATCTATGTACAAAATTATATATATTGATTTAAAACTGAACTATCAACAAGTGTTTTTTAACCTTCATATCATGTCCTCCTGTTTTATCTGATGAAAACACAAATATTATTGCATGATGATATTTGTTTTTGAAATGCGCATAATAAAATACATGGAACTCTTTTAACCATCTTTTGTTCTTATATATTATGTATACTCCAGTCCTACAAACTGTAGAGTGCTTCTTATCCGATATCTGCATTGCTTTATTGTACTACAATAAAACTCACCTCCTACATTATATATATATATATATATATATATGAGATCTTTGGCGCCACGCAGTAATACAGAAGATCCGCCTTGCCTATGTACAAAGCGAAACCTACAGTCAGTAGGCACCTCTTAACCAAATATACACCCCAATTCACTACGCCTACTCCATCTTCCCACTCCCACCAACATCACCCTCTGTAAAGTTGGTGCCACAACATCCAGTCCAAATAAATGAGAAAATGAGATTGAGATTAGATCGTGTAGGTGTCATGACAAAAAAAACACACAGTCCACGCTGTAATGTGGCCATGTAGGTAACACGGTAAAAACCTCCCAGTCCACACTGTAAATGTGGTTGGTGTTAGGAAGGGCATCTAACCGTAGAAAACCTGCCAGATAGTCCTATATGAGCAAGGCACGGTCACCCGACCATCCTTGCCTCAAATTGGGACAACTCCCGTCTAACCCATGCTAGTGTGGAAGATGGATGTTAAACGATGGTAATGATGATGATGATGATGATGAGGATGATGATATGTGAGCGCGTGTATTTATATATACATACATATATAAGCAAAGGGATATTTAATTTGTTGGTAATTCAACAAATATATATATATTTATAACTGATTCGAAGCACTCAACTGTTTGGAGTATAATATCAATGATATTAATAAATGGAAACTATATTTATAAAACCATAGGCGATATCCAATTTTAGCTGTCTAAATGCCACTTACTTGCTGCAGTTGCTGCTTACTTCAATGTATGAGGCTATTCCCTTTTTTTTAGCCGTTAAAAGAAATATAGATTTATTTATTTTTTTTTTTGCGATTTATTTGCCACTGGGGTCACACACACCTCCGTAGAAAGTGTGCGACCTTTCTGCCAGGGAGTACAGAGAGAGGGGGGTGCTCCCTTCTTCTCTTACCTGTACAAGCCGATATAGAGAGATGGCCCACTTACACGGGCCATTATTGCTACTTTCACTCGAAAAAAGCACTCAGTCCCAGCCAATTCCATGAAAGATGGGTGAAAGTATCAATAATGGCCCGTGTAAGTGGGCCATCTCTCTATATCGGCTTGTACAGGTAAGAGAAGAAGGGAGCACCCCCTCTCTCTGTGCTCCCTTGCAGAAAGGTCGCACACTTTCTACGGGGGCGTGTGTGACCCCAAAAGGCTAATAAATCGCAAAAAAACAAACAAAAAAGGGGCAAATAAAGAAATCTATGCCCCAGTGGCACATATATCGCAAAAAAATAAAAATAAATAAATCTATATTTCTTTTAACGGCTAAAAAAAAGGGGAATGTAAATTTGTTGGAATAGCCTCATACATTGAAGTAAGCAGCAACTGCAGCAAGTAAGCGGCATTTAGACAGCTAAAATTGGATATCGCCAAACCATATTTATTCTATTATATAAATTTCAAGGGTACCAAAACTTTGGTACGCTCTCATCAGATAAAATACAAAGTTTGTTTTATAAATATAGACATATCCAGGAACGAGATCTTAACGGTTCAAGTTTTTCCTGGATAGTGAAAGGAAAAAGGGGAAAGAGAGGAAAAGTCAAATATTTCAAATTATTAAGATGAATATGCAAATGAGGTTGTGGTATAGGGCTGAAAAAAAAAACGTTACTTTTAGACGCTAATATAGATTTAAATAATTATTAGGATATATATATGTATGTGTAGGAAGAAGAAAGAGAAAGAAAGAAAAGCTTGTATTTACGTTAAAAAGATTGAAATGTTAAGAAAATGTAAAATCAACATCCTACGTAACTCATATTAGAAATGTAAACAATTAATACGTGTTTTATATCTATAAAATCACCAATAATACTTATACTTGCACACTTATTAATCTATATAGATATTTATATACTTACAACCTGTTGCAATGTAATAAGATTAAATGTACTTACAACCATAATTTTTCATATAATCTAATTGATTATATATTTATTATAACTCATAATTTAGCTAAATATTTTTTTAAATTCTGGAATCATATTCCACCATTCCTACAAACTGTTAATTCTTAACATTTCAATCTTTTTAAATTCACGTAACAACAAGCTTTTCTTTCTTTCACTTTCTTCTTCCTACACATACATATATATATACTAATAATTATTTAAATCTACCTCGCGTCTAAAAATAACATTTTTTTAGCTCTATACCACAACCTCATTTGCATATTCATCTTAATAATTTGAAATATTTGATTTTTCCTCTCTTTCCCCTTTTTCCTTTTACTATCCAGGAAAAACTTGAACCGTTAAGATCTCGTTCCTGGTTATGTCAATATTTATAAAACAAACTTTGTATTTTATCTGATGAGAGCATATCAAAGTTTTGGTACCCTTGAAATATATATAATAGAATAAATATGGTTTTATAAATATAGTTTCCATTTATTAATATCATTGATACATACATATATATATATAAATATATAAATATATATATATATATATATGTATGTATCATCATCATCATCATCATCATCATCATCATCGTTTTACGTCCGTTCTTCCACGCTAGCATGGGTTAGACGGGTTGTCCTGTTGTGGCCAGTGTCCAGTCGGTTGACCTTGTCTTGCTCATACAGGAACTGATTCTGACTTGATTTCTACAGCTGGATGCCCTTCCTAACACCAACCTCATTTACAGTGTGGGCTGGGTGCTTTTTTGCCGTGGCACCTCTGCGACCACTTTGCAGTGGGAGGGTGTGGGGGCATATTGTCTATATGCTTCAGTTTCGGCTTGTTCCTGTGGGGGGTCGGGTCTTCTGTATTACTGCGTGATGCCAGAGGTCACGGTCGTGTGTCATTGCTCTTGAGAGGTGCAATTGGGTAAGGTCGGCCTTTATCACCTCATCCCAGGTCTTCTTGGGTCTCCCCACTCCGTGGTTTCCATCGACTTCTAGTGCTCTGCACATTTTATGCAGCTGTCATCCTTCATACGCATCACATGTCCATACCAACGTAACCTCCTCTCCTGCACACAGCATTTGATTCTTCTGATGCTCATTCCCTCTCTCAATTCGTTTATATTTTGCCGTTCGCGTATATTACTATTACACATCCATCGGAGCATGCAGGCTTCATTTCTTTCTAATCTGCGCAAGTCTTCTACAGACAGTGCCGAGGTTTCACTTCCATGTAACATTGCTGTTCGTATACACGCATCATACAGTCTGCCTTTCATCTTGAGGGTAAGCCTTTTGCAGCTAGCAGTGTCAGTAGCTCCCTGAACTTCTTCCATCCCGTTCTTACCCTAGTTATTGTACTTTTCGAACACCCACCTCCGCTGCTAATTCGGTCACCTAGTTAGCAGAAGCTGTCTACTGTTTCTACAGAGCCCTCCCAGAGTTTGGTGGTGCTTGTTTTCTGTGGTTGATTGCTGCTTGCAGTCCCAGCGCAGCTGCTACATATGAAGCCTACATTCTTAGTTAAACTTCCTGAGATCCCACTACATCTCTGGTGTACCCATTGTTTGCATTTGGGGAAGAGGATGTAGTTCCTACCTACATCTTTCCTACATACTGAGCAAGGCCATTTCCCTGAGGGAGTCTGGGTTCTGTTTTCTCGTCTACTTACAAGGACCTTAGTCTTTGTCAGGTTGACTTTGAGACCCTTTCTTTCTAGTCCCTGCTTCCATGTTTGGAATTTCTTCTCTAGTTCCACCATGGATTCAGCTATAAGTGCGATATCATCCGCATACAGGAGTTCCCATGGGCATCCGATCTTGATCTCCTCCGTTATTACCTGCAAAACTATAATGAACAGGAGAGGGCTAAGAACGGAGCCCTGGTGGACACCGACCTGTATGCTAAATTCCTCGCTATATTCATTGCTAACTCTAACTTTACTGACTGCTCCTCTATACATGGCTTGTACAGCTTTCACAAGCCATTCATCTACTCCTAATTTTCTAAGAGCTCACCAGATTATAGCGCGGGGACTCTGTCGAAGGCTTTTTCCAGATCGACGAATGCCAGGTAGAGCAGCTTACTTTTAGCTAGGTACTTTTCTTGTAACTGCCTCACAAGGAAGAGGGAATCAGTGGTGCTTTTTTCCTGGTACAAACCCAAATTATATCTCATTTAGTTTAACCCGGTCCCTAATCAACTGTGCTATAACTCTTTCCGTTACTTTCAGGACCTGGTCCATCAGCTTTATACCTCTATAGTTTCTTCTATCTAGTGCATCACCTTTACCTTTGTAGCAGTTGACAATGATGCTGCTGCACCAATCCTTTGGTATGAGACCCTCTAGTAAAACCTAGTTAACAATTTGTGTGGTTATGGTGTGACCTACCGACCCAGATGCCTTCAGCATCTCGGCAGCTATACCCGATGGACTGGTTGCCTTCCCTGTCTTCATATCTTTGATTGCCTTACTACGCTGCTGTTGACTTGTACTGCTGGCCCCTCTATAGGGTCCACTTGGGGTAGGGTCTCTTTTTCTCATGTATTCTCCTAGTTTAGTAATCTTTGATAATGGCTCTTCCATGCAGCTTTCATCTCAGCACTTGTGAGGGCAAGCTCACCATTATCATTCCGGATACACTTCTCTCCAATGACATCACAATTCTCTCTGACACACTGCCTCGCAATCTTGAAACCTCCTGTTTCTGGTCCTCATGTTGCAAAACATGCTTGAATTTTCTATCCTCTGCTTCCCTCCTAGTTAAGTATACTTGTCACCTAACTCTCCTCTTGGTCTCTATGTAATGTACCCTGCTACCCCTGTTCTTCCATTCTTTCCATGCATGTCTCTTAGTCTTAACTGCCTCATCTACCTTACTGTTCCACCACCAAGTCACTCTCCTCCTCCCTGTGGACTTGCTCCAACCAAAGATCTCGTCCGTTGCCTTTAGTAAGTTATTTTTTTAGGAACTCCCAGTGCTCTTCTACATTGAATGTCTCTATCTGTTCTTCTTTACTGTCATAGGTGTCGAGTAGAATATCGTTAAACCTGTTACTGATTGAGGGGTCTTTCAGCTTCCAGATCTTTCTTCTCCAGGTTAGCTTCTGTATGCAAGTTCGTCTAGTTTTGATAGCGAGGTCGCTGACAATTAAGTTATGTTGGGAGGTACATTCCTCACCAGGAAAGGCTTTTGTGTTTACAATGGAGGCACATGGCTTAGTGGTTACAATGGAGGCCCATGGCTTAGTGGTTAGAGCATTGGCTTTGCAATCGAAAGGTTGTGAGTTCAATTTTCAGACCGGGTGATGTGTTGTTTCCTTGAGCCAGACACTTTATTTCACATTGCTCCAGTTAACTCAGCTGTAGAAATGAGATGATAGGGACTGGGGTCCATATCATTCCACTGCAAAGGAGCCGCGGAGGTACCACGGCAAAAAAGCACCCAGTACTCACTGTAAATGAGGTTGGTGTTAGGAAGGGCATCCATCTGTAGAAATCAAGCCAGAAGTAGTTCCTGTCCCACCCTTAGTTATGCAATAGATGTTTGGTGACGTGTGGACAACGTGTGAAAAATTAACTTCTTGTGTTTAGGCAATCACTATTGCGTAATCTCTTTAGGATAGTTATTCGTTCGTCAATACATAAGCCACACGTCGGATTTCCCCTTGCGTATGGCTTGGACTTAGTGATGGCTTTCCATTGAATGTAGTAGCCTATATTTGAGTCCTTGAGGGACCATACGTGACTCGCGAGTTTCGTGGATGAACGTCTGTCCGGGTATCTGAAGGTAGACTGGTGGTTCAGGAAACACTCCTTGAATCGGCCCTCCGCCATGCCCACGTAGGATTTGACCTCCTGTGGTTCGTTTGGTCGGTTGGAAGTGACCACAGCTTCATAGATTACAGCTGGTGTGCTGCATTGCTGTTGAAGGGGGCAAGCTTCAGGCAAGAGCACCCTGGTGGGGGTGTTGCTCCTAGGGCTGCTGGTGATGTGGGCCTTCATGTTCTTAGCGCAGGAGTATCCTAGTTTAACTTTGTGTCGGTTAAAGATGGAGCGGTATTTATGACCTATGGGGAAGTGTCTATCTAAGAGGGCTAGAAATTGTTTTCCTACATCGGTTTTAACGTTGATTGAGAAGGGAGGAGAGAACCAGATAGTTTGTCTATTGATGCGCTTACTTTTCTTAATAGTGTTGCTGCTAGTGGGAGAGTAGGTGATAGGTTGTGAGAAGCCGCTGTTAGCCAACGCCGTGTTATAGTAGGGTGCTGCCCTGTCAAAGATAGCCGTATTAAAGGAGAGGTTTGATATTCTAGTACTGATATTCCTAACGAAGTTTCTAAAAACAGTGGGAGGGTGGCATGAGTCCTTGTGAATGTAATTAAGTTTCTCGTTTAGCTTATGGAAGGGTATGTGTGTGTGTGTGCGAAGGTCTAAATTAATGTTTAAGAAATCTACGCTAGAGAGGTTGGTAGCTACTGTTATCCTAAGGCCTAACTCATTGAAGGTAGAAGCTAAGTCTTTTTTAAACCGGTCGAGGTCGTGACCACTTTTATGGCTCGATAAAGTCAGTCCATCGTCACGGTATATTCTCGTGTGGAAGTCCGGGAATCTAACACGTAATATGTCTAAGATAAAAAGGCCAACCAAGTCACATACGTCAGCACTGTCAAACGATCCCATGGAGACGTCGAACAGGTCTGAAGATGTAGACTTCTTTGCCCAGGCTACTCCGTCGTTGAAGAGGAGGGTTTTCCGGCAGTGAGCGA
The DNA here is from genome assembly GCA_964016885.1 of Eledone cirrhosa. Classification (NCBI taxonomy): domain Eukaryota; kingdom Metazoa; phylum Mollusca; class Cephalopoda; order Octopoda; family Eledonidae; genus Eledone; species Eledone cirrhosa. Next base: position 245,777,760 of record OZ024742.1, read on the forward strand.
TGATTTCCCTGTCTAAACCATCGACGGTGGTATAAGTGGTAGCGAAGTCCAACGCTTTGTTTAACAGGGTCTCTGAGATCGACGGGTAAAAATCGACAATGTCAAACTGCGTGAACTTCGCTTTTTTGGATTTTAAGGAGTTAAACCACTTAATTACGGAGTCGCTGTTCTCCCACTGGGGCAGATTGGACTTGATCCTAATGGTCTTAACTATGTTTCTAAGTATGGCCTTACTGACTAGTCCCATATCTGTGCGTGCCGGATTTATTAGTCTACATGTGGAGTTAGAAGTAAAGTATACCTTGTGATCTTTCAGGGTGAGGAACGCCTCCCGCTTAGCTAGAGATTGTAGCATCTTATCTACCTTAAGGTCGGTGGCTTATGTATTGACGAACGAATGACTATCCTAAAGAGATTACGCAATAGTGATTGCCTAAACACGAGAAGTTAATTTTTCACACGTTGTCCACACGTCACCAAACATCTATTGCATAACTACAAGGCTCCAGACTGATTCTTTTTAATTTTATTTTTAATTTTTTAAATTTTATTTTTAACCTAAAAACTTTCCGGACTTTCGCAGTTATCTCCCTTACATCTCCCGCACGCAGTCTAGTATTGCACGCGCGTTCGTACGGTTGTCCTTCCTGTTCCTATAACCTTCCTGTTCCTATAACCTTCCTGTTCCTATAACCATACACATCCCGAGCTGAAGATCCGCGAAGGTGAAACAATTGTTGTGTAACCACTTCTATATATATATATATATATATATATATATATATATATATATATATATATATATATATATATATATATATATATATATATATATATATATATATATATATATAACGAAAGAAATGTGGTAAGGAACCAGGTGGACCATAACGCACCAAAGTACTCAATACTTAGGGTAGTAGAGTGGGTAATAGGAACAAGTAAGACCCCGACGGCTGAGCTCAAGCCGTTTCGACGGCTAATTCTGGACTGAATGAAAATTTATTCTGGTATTTAAATAGCCGAGCTTATCAAGGGGTAATTCCATATATGGTCAAAGAGATAATCACCAGGATTGGTCACATCACAAGTTAGTAGTAAATCTGTGATGGCAAATTAGTGGGGGAAGGGGTAGCTAAGCCTGCCGGTAGGAGAAAAAGGGGGAGGGGTGGAGTAGACCCATTCATGCGTTGGTAGTGCCGGCTACAGCTGGGCGTGAGGTCAAAGAGGATACGGGGGAGGGGGAGGAAGTCGAAACGGTAAGTAGAACAATGAAGGGTAAAACTATAAAAAGTAATGAGAATGAAAAAAATAAAATAAAAAAATAAGCAAAGTCTGGTTACTAAGACTTAGTCTCTCACTATTGCTAGGCTAAAGAAATACATAAATAAATAAATAAACAAATAAATGAATAAAAGAATAGATAAATAAATAAAAAAAAATATAATAAAGAATAAAAAAATAAATAATAATAATAAAAATAAATAGACTAGGTGGGACGGAAATAAAGGGACCCTTATAAGAGGTATAAGTGCGTGTATCGTACGGTGACGGGTCAACAAAAGGGGGGGGGGGAGCCCAAAATACTAAAGAGACTACCACGAAATAATAAAGGTTTCTACCCCAATCACAGGGCCAGCAACCACCCAGTGCAAGAAAGTAAACTAGTACGAGAATATAATTCAGGGTCCCGAAAAAAATACTAATGCTAACTCTAAGGGTACCGCCACGAAACAAAAAAGTCTTATACAAGCTACATGAAAGATCGTACGAAGTAAAAGTAAAGAACGGAAAATTAATACAGAAACACCCCCCCCCCCCCAAAAAAAAAAGAGAAAAAGAAGAAAGAAATACTGGATAAACAAGAAATTAAAGCAAAGATGCCACTAAGAAATATAGAAGGCACGGAAAAAAGCGCAGCGGTCGGAGAAGGGGGCAAGTATCCGAAGTCTAACACCTCTGCTATAAAAAGCGGAGTCAGCCAAATCTATCATAGAATAGGGGAGGGAGTGGGGGTGTTGAAGCTACAAGGGACCGAGGGGCTACCTCGGGTGGGCGAGAAAAAGACGACGACAAAGAAAAGGAACTGGGGTAGAAGGACTAAGGAGAGATGGAGGGAAGAAGGAAATATAGAGGAAGCGATAAAAGAATGTAAAAGAAGATCTTACGTCTCCATTGGCAAGAAGGGGTTACCCATTACAAAATAGGCAAGTGGGGTGTTATAGCCCTAGTCTAGCCCCCCCCGGTCATTATGGGGTTTGAGGGCGAGGTAAGTCCTACGTAATCGGTGTTTACATGCAGTAACCAGTTCATCTTTCTTGTTTAGGAGTTGGTCCGTCGAAAACAGCATTTGTAAAGTTTCCTCCGAGCATAAATTGCACGGACGGCGTCCTCCCGTGTAAGAGTTGGCTCTGGACAGTAATTTCCAAGTGAGATCATAGTTGATGTTGTTGTCCTTGAGGTCCCATATGTGGCCCGAAAGTGTAGTGGCGTGACGCCGGGCCGGGTTTCGGAAGGTATGTCTGTGTTGGTATAGCCGGGTCTTGAAGTCACATGTGGTTAATCCTATATAAGCTTTGTTGGAGGTGTCCGTGCTCACGTTGCACTGGTAGATCACATTACGGTCTCTGCATCTGTTGTCGAGGGGGAAAATGGATCTATCAGGACAGTTGCACCTCCTGGTCGGCTCTCCACTGCTATTTAGGTTGTTTCTTCCATCGGGGTTGAGTTTTTTGTTGTTGGAGGAGACGATGTTTTGTGCGAAGTTAGGTGTAGTGCTGTAAGAGAGTTTGATGGTATTTTTGTTAATTATGTTGTGGTAGCGGTGTTGTAGTGGGAAGTGTTTTTCAATGAGCCTAAAGAAAATTTTCCCGATGGGAGTTGTCACCTCGGCGTTGTGGGGAGGATTGAACCATGTTACATTGCGTGAGCGGCGGTGTCGCCTGCTGGTTCCGCTAACGGGAGCTGGACAGTAGGATATTCCCTCCCGGAAACCACTCCGCTTGAGGGCCTGGTTGTAGTAAAGCGCATGTTCATCGAATATCTTCTCATTAGCTGACAAACGGGATATGCGGAGGGAGATGTTTTTGACCAGGTTGTTGGTGATGTTCCTAGGATGGTTAGATCGGCGGTGGATGTAGTGCAGGTTGTCATTGGGTTTCCTGTATGGGTAGTACAGGTCATTATTGAGATCAAGGGTAACGTCCAGGAAATTAACTCGGGTCAGGGACGTTTGTAGGGTTATTTTAAATCCCCAGTCGCGGAAGAAGCTGATTAATTGTTTACGGACCCGATCTGTACTACTGGGGTTGTACCCTTTAAGGGTAAGGAGCCCATCATCACGGTACAATCCACCACCGAAAGCAGGAAACATATCGGTGAGTTTGGCTATAAGGAATAATCCTATAAGATCTGTGACCTCCGCCGAATCCGTCGCGCCCATACTGACGTCGAAGGGTGAGTCGGGAGCTCTTTTTATCCATTTGGAGTTGTCAAAGAGTAAGACTGTCTTCCTGGCGTGGAGGATGATTTTTCTTTCCTGGTCGGTGATGGGCACAAGTGCTTCGGCGAAGTCCAAGGCAGCAGTAAGTAGCGGTAAGGTGATTGAAGCATAGTAATTCTCTATGTCGAACTGGATAAATTTAGTGTCTCGTTTATCCTCCATATTGCTGAACCATGAGATAACTTCCTGGGTGTTGATCCATAGGCTAAGTCGGGCGTGTTGCTTGACTTTTGGTATCACACGGTCTAGGATTTTTTTGCTGATTCTCCCTATGTCGGACTTCGTTGGATTTATAAGCCTGATAGAAGGTTTACGGTCGAAATCGGATTTGTGGTCCTTCAGTGTGAAGTAGGGTGTCCATGGGTCTAGGGGTTCGGTGCGGTCGGCGACCCCGAGGCTGGAGGTAATTTGTTGTCCATCTCGATTAATGTCCTCGATGCATGAGTGGTTAGCCTTTTTATAGGTGGAGTTTAGGCTGCTCCTGATCAGTGTGTGGTATCTGTCGGGGTTGACAAAGTATAGGTTCCCAGTTTTATCCGAATGCACCATGATGTCATTGATGTTATCATACTCTGTTAAGTTGCTACGGAGTTTTTGTAGGAATCGGTTGTGTCTGGGTTTGAATTTAAGGTTCTTGATCAGTTGGAAGAGGTCATTCTCGAAGGGTGAGAGCAAAGGGATCGGGGGGGGGGGGAGATTTGTAAGTAATAAATCCGAATCTCTCCTTGGTACCGAAATCCTGATTGTCGCAATATCTGTCGTAGAAAAAAGTTCTCCATCTAAGTCTTTTCGCAAATAGATCGATTTTTTTGCGTGAGCATCCGAAGGTAAAGTTTTTTCGGTGGGATTGGGATGTTCTTGGTAGAGAAGTCGATGTTGTGTTTTCGCATGGTGCGGGTGAAAGAGATTGAGCTTAGCGGAAAGGTCTGGATACGGCGTGGTAGGGTCGGAAAGTGCTCTACTATGGGGATAGGAGCTAGATAACGAAGGAAATGTGGTAAGGAACCAGGTGGACCATAACGCACCAAAGTACTCAATACTTAGGGTAGTAGAGTGGGTAATA
>OZ024742.1:245787324-245949824 GCA_964016885.1 Eledone cirrhosa
CTTGCTATCTCAGGAATAAGTTCTGGTAATGTTTACTATGTGTTATCTCAGGAATAAGTTCTCATAATGTTTATTATGTGCTATCTCAGGAATAAGATCTGATAATGTTTACTATGTGCTATGTTAAGAATATGTTCTGATAATGTTTACTATGTGCAATCTCACAATAAGTTCTGATAATGTTATAATCTGTGCTATCTCAGGAATAAGTTCTGATAATGTTTACTATGTGCTATTTCAAGAAAATAAGTTCTGATAATGTTTTCTTAGGAATAACTAATGATAATGAGTTCTGCACAAGATCTCATATTAAAAATTCTGCCATGTACTAATAGACTAAAAGAAGGAAGTGTTCCTTTTTTTTATGAATGGTGATAACATGCTGTACATTTGTAACCATAATTGTGAAATTTATATCTGGAAATTATGATTGATATAGGCTGTGAGCTAGTATTGATTGAAATAATTTAATCAAGGCGTGTGTATAATTTACACATTAAATCAACAAATATTAACACTATTTACGCCATTTTCCAGAGCAACTTTATCATCATCATCATCATCATTATCATTTAACATCTGTTTTCCATGCTGACAAATTGGACAAATCATCACAGACTAAGTTAGTACTTAATCGAAGCAACCAACCTCTCAGATAGGCTGAGGGCTGCATCTCGCTTAAATACATTCCTGCATTCAACAGGATGCACTAGGTGCATTTTAAGATGGCACCAAGACTAGGGAGGTTATCATGTCTTTAATACGACTAAAGAGTTTTCTTAACCTTTTGTTTGGTGAGTTTGCTACTGCTGAATGCCTTTCATATCACCAACCACTTCCTGGCATATACTGGGTGCACTTTACTGTGTCACCAACACTAGAGAGGTTGTCATGCCCTTGACAAAAGTGAAGTGTTCTTTCAACCCATTGATTGGCAAGTTTTTTATGACTGGATGTCCTTCTTATCACCAACCTCTTTACAGAGTATACTGGATGTGATTTATCATCTTACCAGCACTAGCTATCACCTAAAATCAATTTAATAAACATAAAAACAAGATTTTTAATGATTTTATTTTCAATTTAAATAGCAATAAACATTTTTCTAACACCCATCAACAGTCCCTTCTTCACTCCTGATGGAGTTGTATGCATGTATATATATGGAAAGACAGGAGGGATGATGGAGGGAGGGAGATAACACTAAGTAAAAGGACACTATACATTATTATCTTTAGGGCGGTGGATTGGCAGTATTGGTAGAGGGTCGGACGCCATGCTTTGACATATATAGTTACGGCCCTTGCCTTTCTGAGTTCAAATCCCCCCAAGGTTAACTTTGCCTTTCATCCTTACGGGGGTCGATAAAATAAAGTACCAGTAATGCACTGGGTAATTGCTGGCCTTGTGCCTAACGTAGAAACAATTATTATCTTTAGGATTAACAGAGTGATTAGAGCATTGGACAAATACTTAATGATATTTGTTCTGGTTCTTTACTTTCTGTGTCCAAATTCTGCCAATGTCAAGCTTTGCCTTTCATCCTTACGTGGTCAATAAACTAAAGTACCAGTTATACACTGGGGTCAATTTAATCAATTTTCCCTTTCCCTTCAAATTGCTGGCCTTGTGCCAAATGTAAAAACAATTATTATCATCATCATGATAATTACTATTATTCACTGCTGCATTATTACTATTATTCACTGCTGTTAGAACATTGGACTAAATGTTTTGCGGTATTTATTTATGACCTTTACCTCCGGCCAAGGTCAAATTTTGTCTTTCATCTTTTTGTGGTAGATAAAATAAAGTAACAAGCAGTCAAGTACTGGTTATTTTTTCTTTCCCTAAGTTGCTGGACATGCGACAAAAATTAGAAATCCTCATTAGCGTGTCAGACATCATGCTTTGTAGCATAGAGTTATGGCCCTTTACGTCCTGAGTTTAAATCCTGCCGAGGTTAATTTTGCCTTTCATACTTATGGTGTTGATAAAATAAAGTACCAGTAATGCACTGAGTAATTGTTGGCCTTGTGCCAAAAGTAGAAACAATTATTATTCACTATCATATCTATATTTCATTTTGAAACATAAGAGAAGTATCAACGTTTTATTATCCTACCACTAACACAGACTGTTGTCCTTGCTATTTAACAGCCTCAACCACTTAGTTCTGTACACTCACACACAAACACATACACACGCACATACGCACACAGATACACATGCACACATATATCAGTGTGTGAGTGTGAATAAAGTATGAAGCATAAACACCTTAAGCATTCTACATAAACTATATACATGCTGTTTGAATATGGTGAGAATCTTTTCACTAACTGCCATATTCAGATACCAAGAGTCCATTTATGTATATGTGTGTATACATATATATTTATATATATATGTATGTAAAAGGTAAACAGAAATAACAACACAATCGGTACAGTATATGGAAGGAATATATTAGGTTAACGCTTGAAATAGCAGGAAGATGGTCTTAACGTTTTGGATGCTAGTCCTTCATCAGAAGAAAGAATGAGAAATAAGATAGATTGAGGGGACGGGCGGAGTGGAATCGGAAAAAATGTCTTTAGATAAAAATAACAGGTCCAGTCATGTTGACATCTCTTGGAAAACTGTTGGTGCTGGCATTTTGTGTATGATTTATTTTTTAGAAAAGTGGATGATGGAGTGTGTCTACCTGAAATGGAAAAAAACCGTTTTGTAAAAAGAACTATACTTGAGCACGTGCGTAAGCATGTGTGTGTGTGTGTGTGTGTGTGTGTGTGTGTGTGTGTGTGTGTGTGTGTGTGTGTGTGTGTGTGTGTGTGTGTGTGTGTTATTATATGTTCGTTCGAAGCTAAGAAGAAATGTATGTGTATATGTAAGTAAAATAGTGTGTGTGCATGTAAGTACGAAGCTATGAGCAAAATATGTTAATATAAGGGTGTGTATGTGTGTATACAGAGCTGTGAAGTGAAAAGTGGGTGAGCATATATAGTCGGCCTGTATTAGTTGTAAGAGAAGATGTTAATGATCAGGAGAGAGTGATAAGAATCTAGGGGTGAATGTACAAGCGCGTAAAGAAATTGGGGAAGTGAGTTGAGTCCAAGAGGGGAATAGGACCCAAGGTGGTGAATCAGACTCTGCTCAGTCCTGGTGCATGAGGCCTGTGATCCATGATGTAAACAGACACACAGGACTGAAACATGTTGGGAAGAATGACCAGGATAACAGAAATGACAGGCGACAGGAGAATCCAAACCGAGTCGTATGTCCCTCAAATGCTCAGCAAAACGGTCCACTGTATGGCTACCCGTTTGTCCAATGTATAAAGACCTGCAAAGGGAATACCGGAGGGCATAGACAACGTGGGTGGATGTGCAGGTGAAAGAATGGTGGATATGGAAAGACCTGTTAGGGCCTGTGAGAGTGGTGAGGGAGGAAATAAAAGGACAAGTGTTGCAGAGGGGATGAGAACAAGGATGAGAGCCGGGTGGAGTCGAGGAAGAGGACAAGAAGGAACTGCATACCGGGAGGTCGCGGAGGTTGCGGGTGTGCTTAAAAGCAGTAATGGGTGGGTTTAGAAAAAAGCGAGAAGTGACGGGGTCAGAAGAGAGGATGCGGAAGGAATGGAGGATATATCACCAGAGTGGTAGGGTGATGGGGTGGCAGGTGAGAGGGAAAGGCGCGGGTGAAAGCAGTTTGGATCAGGGTGGGGCGATATCCACGCTGGATGAAGCAGGAAGCCATGTGAAGAGAATGGGTTTCGAAATCATCGTCCTGGCTACAGAGCCGATGAAGATGGAGGGATTGGGAATAGGGTATGGAGTGTTTGGTGTGGGTTGGATGGGAGGAGGTGAAGTCAAGGTAAGAGTGGGAGTCTGTTGGTTTAATGAAGATGGAAGTAGAGAGGATGTGATGAGAGTGATTAATAGATAGAGAGATATCTAGAAAAGCGACAGAAGAATCGGAGACGGAGGCGGTGAAAGTGAGAATAGGATGGAAAGATAGGACAAAAGAAAGAAAGCAGTTGAGCTGTTCTCGTGATAGAGAGGTGGTGCCGATATAGTCATCGATATAACAACCGTATAGCTCAGGAGTCGGTCCAGTGTACTGGGAGAAGATCTGGGCTTCATGCATCGTATACACGTTTAATCACATATTACATATGTTTCACTGGCAATCAGCTCAAGGAATGATTGATTATATTCGTTCCTCACTCTGATATGTGTTCTCACATGTAGACTCATGTCCCAAATCCTTAACTTCTATATATATATATATATATACATATATATATATACATATATATATATACATATATATATATATGTATATATATATATATATACATATATATATATACATAAATATACATATATATATATATATATATATATATATATTTATTAAAATAACAGATTAAAGTTTAAGGAAAGAATCGCTGCTTTCACCCTTAACGGGATCTTCTGAAACTAACATGTCCCTAACTCTGTAGCGGAGATTCATTCGGTCTCCTAGTTAGAATTTTAGTTTACGACTTCTGCTATATCATTTACGTGGTTTTGTCTTTGTGTGCTATTGTTCTCCACGCTCCACATATGACGTATTATCTTCGTTTTTTGCGTTCATTGCCAGAGAACGTCTCTATGAACCACCTAAGAGAACATTAGTCTACGACCTCTTTTATACCACAAACGTGGTTCTGTCTTTGCGCGTAATAGTTTTTCACCGCTCCTATTAATGACGTATTATTCGTTTTTTCCCGTTCTTTGCCAGCGAACGTTTCCACGAACCAAAGTATCGTCTTCCTGTCTTCCTCCGGTTGCAACGTTTTTTGAAATATCCACTTCTGCGTTTACAGATTGACTTTGTTAGTTTCAGAAGATCCCGTTAAAGGTGAAAGCAGCGATTCTTTGCTTAAACTTTAATCTGTTATTTTAATAAATATTTGCTCTACGGTTTTTATATATTTGATATATATTTATCCTTATCAAGCCCTCTTTGGATTTTAGTCTTCAAATTTATTATTACTACTATATATATATATATATATATATATATATATATATATATATATATATATATATATATTTAAGAAAGTAAAACAAAGAAGCCTTCAATACATCAAAAGTCTTTATTAGCCGACAATGTTTCGTCCTATTAAGGACTCATCAGGGCAATTAAAACAACAAGAAGTATTATCGGCCAATACAAGCCGGAAACTCCGAAGAATATGGAGTGTACATACACTAAAGTATTGCAAGATTATGGGTAAAAATATATAATAAAAATATATAATAAAAATTACTAAGGAGGTGTATAACATTAAGAACCATATTACAAATATAGTCCAAAGCAAAAAAACCCTAGAGCTAAACAAAGGTGGTTATATAGAGCAGGAATTATATATAATTGTTTCTACTTTAGGCACAAGGCCAGCAATTACCCAGTGCATTACTGGTACTTTATTTTATCGACCCTGTAAGGATGAAAGGCAAAGTCAACCTCGGCAGGATTTGAACTCAGATCGTAAAGGGACATAACTATGCTGGAAAGCATGGCGTCCGATCCTCTACCGATACTGCCAATCCATATAATACAATGTAATATAATATAATATACCTTTACCAATATTAAAATTACAATAAAAATTAAAAGGTACAATATACATATGTATATATGTACGCACACGTACGCACACATACACATACATCAATACACATATCCATCTTCAACTGCACAAATTAAACCTTATTAAGAGTTTAAATATAAATAAGCATGATAGGAATGAAAATAATAATAATAATAATAATACATATACCCAATATACATGAGGTAATAATATGATATTATTATAAGTAGCACATATAATAAATAATAAACTATACAATTATATACTATATAATATAATATAATAGAATAGATAATCTCCGGTTAATTTACACAAACAATATAGATGTCGCAATAATACTATAATAATAATATACTAACATTTATAATATACAATATATAATGGCATTCAAGTTAACAAATCAATTCATATAGAGTTACAGAGTAGGTGAGTAAAAATAAATTGTACAATACCCAAAAAATTATGATGGTACAAAAAAATATAAACATCTTACATGATATATAAAGTTTAACATATCATAATGTTACATATAATTAACGGTAAGTAAATAGGGATCGATATTACAATAACAAATACAATATAATATAATCTATATATATAAAACTGTGGTTGTCTGTCTGTCTATCGATTTTTGGCACACATCTCCTCTTAGAATCTCTCACGGAATTGCACCGAAATTGCTATACTTGTACATTGAGCCCTAGCGAAGACATCGGAAAAAAAATATTTCAAATTGACCCGCCCTATGTGACGAAATCGAATATAATGTATCGATTTTTGAGCGTAAGTTATCAGTTATTTCCCTTTGTTCTGTTTACATTGAGCGTCTTACGTAAAAAATTACGCTGGCTTTCTCAGCGTTTAAAATGACATTAACACAATACACGAACAGTTGTCGTCGAGCCAGCAAAATATTGACCTGCAAAATTCATCAGTTCGAACACTAAGCTTCCGTTTTGCTTCATTTCCAGTTAAAAGCATTTTAAAACAATATTTTTACTTGAAAACAAGTCTATTTAAAGACTACGTAAAGCAAGCAAATATTTCGTCGTTAGGCGTGCAGACAGACAGTCGTGCAGACAGACAGTCGTGCAGAGAGGTGATATACGCGTGCAGACAGATAGTCGTGCAGAGAGGTGATATAGGCGTGCAGACAGATAGTCGTGCAGAGAGGTGATATAGGCGTGCAGACAGACAGTCGTGCAGAGAGGTGATATAGGCGTGCAGACAGACAGTCGTGCAGAGAGGTGATATAGGCGTGCAGACAGACATAACTGATAATTTGGTTACGCTAATGTTTTTCTCTGCGTTGCAGTGTTTACATTTTCGATCTTTGTTAATAAATAACCAGTGCAGTTTCTATCCCCAGCATCCTCTTTTGTTATAACATTCGGGTTATCGTTATGTTTTCTTAACTTCATAAGGCATATTGTTGGTTGAGGGAATATTAATAAAAAACACCACATGCAAGTCTGCACAGTAGACACTACAGTTTTTAAGCCAAGAAAGAAACTTAACATTGTAACTTTAACACAGCTACTGAGCGACCCCGAGCAACGCCGGGCTTTACTGCTAGTATATTATATAAAATAATTAACATAATATAATATATAATTACTTATAATTACAAGGTTGGTAAACAGACATGTATGTGGATGAGTGAGTAAGGGCCAGACAGTAAATATAATTGTTTCTACTTTTGGCACAAGGCCAGCAATTACCCAGTGTATTACTGGTACTTTATTTTATCGACCCCATAAGGATGAAAGGCAAAGTTAACCTCGGCGGGATTTGAACTCAGAATGGCAAGGGCCGTAACTCTATGCCAGACAGTAAATATAATGCACAGTAGTATTACAAATAAAATATAAAATATAAAATATAAAATAAAATAAATAAATAGAATCAACCGGAAATTAAAAAACAAAAACAAAAGTATACATTTAGGTCTCACATGCAGTTAAGTAAAAACTAAGGAAATAACCCCGGTAAATGACTCGAAAACCCTATTTGATAAATTAATATTAAAAATATTTAAAATATCCAATAAGGCAGTATAATATTAGCTATGGTTTAAGTAATTAAAGTTTATAAACGTTAATATTTTGTTACAAATATTTACAAAAAGGAATGAAATTTGTTTACTATCATATACATAACGATATCTAAAAAACTGACTTAAGCAGAATTATGGTAGGCTAATAGGGACAGAAATGAAGAAATATATGGAGGATACAAAGGGGCATAAAGTCATAGTCAATATACTATATTAAATAATAGAAAGGAGCGTAAAAGAGGGGGGGGGATTAAATATAATCATAGTCTATTTGGAGGGGTTGACAATAAGTTTATGTGCGCATGGGGTGGGGGGTTATCCAAAGAAGAATACGAATAAAAATAAAAATAAAAATAAAATAAAATAAAATAAAATAAAATAAAATAAAATAAAATAAAATAATGTAAAATATATAATCAGATATATATTCATAAGGTGTTAATAGTGAAAATTTAATGCGTAAGAAGATAGATATGGTATAGTAGCCAAAAGATTATGAGAGCTAGAAAAAAGAGTCGTCAAAAACCAATGATAATAATGATGATAATAATGGTGGTAAACAAAAGAACCTAAACTAAACTAGAAAATAAGTAATGGAATATATCAGCTAATGGATACAATTTGTACTACTAGAACGTTTAGGTTTATAATAAAAGTATGAATTAGAAATAGCGTGGGGGCAAGAAGAGAATATCTCAGACTTTCTATTAAGTAAGGATTCGCTAGAGAAAATTATAGAGTGTGTCTCGAGGATACAGAGATTACAAAATTTAGTATGTGTAGAAAGGTTATTAGAGCGTGCTACTAAACGCCAGTTAAGGCTATATGGTATATTAGCGCCCTTAAGATCCCAGATATAATGTGCTAAAGAAGTAGAATTCTTAAACTTAACATGTTTGAAATTAGAGATATGAGAGTTAAACCTAGTCTTAAAAGTGTTAGATGTAGAGCCTATATAAGTTCTATTAGAGGAATTAGTTATAACTACGCAAGCATAGACAATGTTCTTAGAGAGGCAGTTACCGTTTAAAGGGCAGTTAGCACTCACTCTACAGTTGCACTTCCGGGTGTTATTGGTTGGCTCAAGTGGTGATGCATTACACGTAGGATTGCTATTAGATAAGGTCTGTTCTGGTGGTAATGCATTTCCAGATCTGTTCAGACTAGTAATATGTAGAGAGGAGAATCCATCCCTAATTTTCCTATTGTTAGTGCTAGCTAAATGAGAACTAATATTAGGGGTGGTAGAGAATGAAAGTTTAATAACATTTTTATTAAAAATACTATGGTATTTATGAGAAGGGGGGACATTTTTCTCTAAGATAGAAAAGAAAGACCTAGGGATATTAGTTAATACTTCCTGATTATATGGCGGGTTAAAATAAGTATTTAATCGCCTTCTATTTTTATTCTTACCGACTCTACCATTATCAAATATCCCACCATCGAGACTAGGGTTACTACAAGGATTAGTTAAAACCGCATTCTTATAATCAGCCAAAATTTCATTAAGTCTATTACCGTTTCTACCTCCAGTAGATCTGCCGCTGTCCGGAATCCCATCAAAAGGATTAGGGCCAATGATAGGATCAGTAGAAGCAACATTATTAGAATAAGATCCGGCAAAATTATCACCAATGAGTGAGCGCTCAGAGGGTTCGACTTGTTTCCTAGAGGTATTATATTCACTATTACGAGTCCCGTGGGTTAACTTATGGATGGGTTCAGATACACCTATGTAATTTTTACGGTTATTATGCTTCCTACTCCCATTCATGGCCATGTTATATGATATTATGTTATTATTATTAAAAATAAGCGGAGACTTTCTAAGGTTACTATTATTATAATGTATTTTACTAGAGTAACCGGAATTTGCTAGGGCATTATTATAGTACTCCGCATGTTCATTAAATGTTCCTACGTCCTTAGAGAGTGTGGAAATCCTATTAGATACACCCTTAATTATAGAGCTTATCATAGATTTGGGGTGGTTAGAATTGGGACTAACATAAGAAAGTATTTCATTAGGCTTATGGAAGGGTTTAAAACTATTGGTGACCAAGTCCAAAGTCACATCTAAAAAGTTAACCGCTCTATCATTTCTATCCATCGTGATCGAAAGGTTATAGCTTTTAAAAAACTTATAAAGCTTCTTCTTATTATGCTCGACATTGTTGGTGCTAGAGTTAATTACAAACAATGCATCATCACGATATAGTCCGCCTATAAGGTGCGGGAAGGTAGCATATAGTTCATTAAGGAGGAACAACCCAACAAGATCAGTAACCTGGGCCGAATCACTCGAACCCATTGTAACGTCGAAATTATTGGGCGTGTTTTTACGGGTTCAAAATGTGTCCTCAAATTTAATAATAGTTCTACGGGCTGCTAGTATAATATCAACCTGTGATCGTGTAAGGCTGGACACTCTCATGGCCAACATTAAAGCTTTATTGAGGAGGATGGGTGAAATTGATGTGTAGTAGGCATCAATATCGAATTGGATAAACTTATTAGATTCAAGTCTATTAATCCCAGAGAACCAATCTATGACTTCCTTAGTGTTCCCCCATAGGTTAAAATTAACTTTATCCCTAACATCTGGTATAATAAGGTCAAGGATTTTTTTTACTGATAATGGCTATATCGGACTTAGAAGGACAGATGAGTCTAACAGAGGGGTTACTAATAAAATCAACCTTATGATCCTTAAGAGTGAATCTCGGTTCTCGAGGGTAATATGGCTGGGTATACTTATCGAGGCCGAGGTCAGAGACAATTCTAAGACCCTCACTATTGATGTGGTTCAAATTCTCAAGCGTAGTTTTTTTATAATTTCTATGTAGCTCCTTATAAATAAAGCCACGGTATATATATATATATATATATATATATATATATATATATATATATATATATATATATATATATATATATATATATATATATATATATATATATACATATATATATCTACATATATATATATATATATATATATATATATATATATATATATATATATATATATATATATATATATATACACAAATACAATATGTTGAAAAGGTAACACACCAGAGAGAGATATACAGTGCGTTATCAATAATACAGGGAAAAAAACCACCAGTGTATGGAATCTATAACCTATGAAAGGCAGACTATAGACACGTGTCTATAGTCTGCCTTTCATAGGTTATAGATTCCATACACTGGTGGTTTTTTCCCCTGTATTATTGATAACGCACTGTATATCTCTCTCTGGTGTGTTACCTTTTCAACATATTGTATTTTAAAGAGCTCAGGATCTCTTTTCCTTTGAGCACATTATTTACAGGGAATAGCGAGGGCCTATGCCTCTGTTAATTTATCGTATATATATATATATATATATACACATGTATATACATTTGTGTTTGTGTGTATGTGTGTATGTATATATATATGATGGTGATTGTAGCTCTTGGCTTCACTATTTGCTGATGTTAAGCATTGATAAATGTTGATAATTTTCGTTCTATGAAATGGTACCATATAGGCCTTGTTGAAGCTTGTGACAGTTAAAGTATAATACTTATTCTGTCTCTATTTTTATTAACCTAATTATATTGGTCTCTGCAATATACCAGTTATGTGGTTTCCTATGATATCGCAGTGGTCTTGGATTTTTAACCTTAATTTTTTCATAGAGCCATCATAGAGTCACTTGATCATTATACACTATATATCAATCTCTTTAAAGTGGTCATGTTGGTGACATGACAAAAAGCATCCAGTTCACTCTGTAAAGTGGTCATGCTGATGATACACAAAAGGCACCCAGTACTCACTGTAATGAGGTTGGCATTAGGAAGGGCATCCAGCTGTAGAAACTAAGCCCAAATCAGTTTTGTATGTGCAAGACATAGTCACCTGACCTAGCATTGCTCACAACAGGACAACTCATCTATCCCATGCTAGCATGGAAAAAAAAGTAGTATAGTAAGTAAGACAATGAAAGATATGAGACAGCCAGAGATAGTGGCTGAGATGCCGAAAGTATCTGGGATGGTGGGTCACACCATAGTTACCCGTATTGTAAACCAAGTAATACAAAATGGTGTCATACCCAATGATTGGCGTAGCATCATCATTGTCAACTGCTATAAGGGCAAAAGAGATGCTCAAGACAGAGAAAACTATAGAGGCATTAAGTTGGTTGACCAGGTCATGGAGGTTACAGAAAGAGTTAACCTTGATGAAATGCAATTTGGATTTGTGCCAGGTAAAAGTACCATTTTGCTCTCTTCCTTGTGAGGCAACTTCAGCTAAAAGTAAACTCCTCTACTTAGCTTTTGTTGACTTGGAGAAAGCTTTAGACAGAGTCCCCCGCTCCATTATCTGGTGGGGTTTTAGAAAACTAGGAGTAGATGAGTGGCTTGTGAAAGTTGTACAAGCCATGCATAGAGGAACAGTCAGCAAGGATAGAATTAACAATAACTATAGTGAAGAATTTAGCGTGCAGGTAGCTGTTCCTCAGGGCTTTGACTTTAGCCCTCTCCTGTTTATTATTGTCCTACAGGATATAACAGAAGAGTTTACAACTGGCTACCCATGGGAACTTCTGTATGCAGATGATCTAGCTCTCATAGCTGAATCTATGGCAGAATTAGAGAAGAAATTCCAAATAGAAGTTAGCAGTAGTATAACCTGGAAGCATATCCTAGAATCAAATGGTCTTAAAGTTAACTTGTCAAAGACTAAAGTATGTAAAAAGGAAAATAGGGCAAGTTATGGGTACATAAAAGATGTAATGGAATCACAGGCAGGCTATCAAAGAATGTAGGTTTTATATGCGGCCGATGCACAGGTGCAGTTAGTAGCAAGTGCCCACAAGATACTAGCTCCTTCAAATGTTAAGACGGCTCTGTAGAAATAGTTAAATGTTTCTGTTACTTGGGCGACCAAATCAGCAGTGGGGGAGAGTGTTCTGAAAGTACAGTAGCCAGAGTAAGAACAAGATGGAAAAAGTTCAGGGAGCTACTACTGCTCTTGGCTACAAAAGGTTTTTCCCTTAACACGAAGGGCAGATTGTACGATACAGGTATACGAACAGCAATGTTACATGGTAGTGAGACCTGGGCACTGTGTGCAGAGGACCTGTGAAGATTGGTAAGAAATGAAGCCTGCATGCTCCGATGGATGTGTAATAGCAATATACACAAACGGCAAAGCGTAAATGAACTGAGAGAGAAATTGGGCCTAAAAGGGATCAGAAGCAGTGTGCTAGAGAGGAGATTGTGTTGGTATGGTCATGTGATACGTATGAAGGATGACAGCTATATAAAAAGGTGCAGCGCAATCAAAGTTGACGAAAGCTATGACATATGTTATTGGTGCTTTGCGAAGCAACACTAAATATCAGCCCGAGGTATATCAATGAATTGAAACAACAGGAGTAATTTTTATTTCCTCTTCATGTTTTTCTGGGGTTTTTTCTGTTCAACTTCTAGCTGCCTGATGAAGTCTTAAATGTTGCATAACAGTTATCACCGAAATATATATAACAGAGATTATGAATAAATGAAGTAAATTCTAACCTGTTGACTTGTACTTCGTGATTATAATTATACTCCGAAGTAAACAGATCCACTTGTGTACTTCATAGACTGCTCTATCCTGCATACAACATACAATAGTGTTAGTGATGAACTAAAACATACTTTACCATAAAAGCACCTAGTACTCATTGCAAATGAGGTTGGCATTAGGAAGGGGATCCAACTGTAGAAACCAAATCAAAATCAGTTCTGTATGAACAAGCCGTGGTCACCTGATCTAACATTGCCCACAACAGAACAACTCATCTAACCCATGCCAGCATGGAAAAATTGACATAAAACAATGATGATATATAAATTTGTATCAGGGCTCCAACCTAGCGCTATACACATATATGTATGCGTTGTATACAGTTTGTTTATGAAAAACAGTTGACAGTCTTTCGCTATGAATTTTTTAAGGTTCTGACCACCATCACACATCCCTAGTCTCATCAAAAACCAATGGGAAGCAAATAACAACCTTGTTTCTCACTTGTTAATGGTTGTCAAGTTTGCATATCCACCTATATATCATCATCATCATCATCATCATCATTTTACGTCCGCTTTTCCCTGCTTGCAATATATATGTATATATATATATATATTATACCCAGACACATACACAAATTTAAATATATGTATGTAAATATATATATATGTTGAAAACATTAACCATAATATATATATATATATATGTATATATATATATGTGTGTGTTTGTGTGTGTATAAGAAAACAAACATTATATGACCTCTCCTTTATCTGTTCTGTTCAGCAGTTTGCTTAAGACACACAAATGTCTACATAGCCACTTGATCAATTGAAATAACAATAAGCTAAGAATGGATAGACAAATAACCCAGGAAATTACATAAAAGACTTTCACAAAACCAAAGATAAATAAATATCTCACCTCTGTAAAGTCCAATAGAGAATGAATTGTTGGACCTCTGTCACTTCTGATGTTGAGTGTTCCAGTATGGGTTATAACTGTTTAAACAGCAACCAGGTAAGCCAATCTCTGAGAGGTTTTCCTCGATGGATCCCTTTGATAATGGATGGTAAATCTGAAATATTGGGTCTAATAAATTACTAAGGTAACAATCAATCATTCTTGTCCATATATTTTCCTCCTTCTCTGACTCTTTGCATTCTACCTCACCTTTCCCAATTCCCTTCTGACTTTGTTGCCTTGGTATTTCAAACCTACCTGTATTTTAACAGCTTCATAAAAAAACATACCCACTATTCATTTCGATATTCCTGAATGCTTCAAGCAAACTACAGCATCCTCCTATCTATCTATCTATCTATCTATCTATCTATCTATCTATCTATCTATCTATCTATCTATCTATCTATCTATCTATCTATCTATCTATTTATCTATCTATCTATCTATCTATATATCTATCTATAGAAGTTATATGGTGGACGAGGTTGAGAGGACTGAGGACAGATGCCTTTCTTTCCGGACAACAATTGATTCCCTTCTTTAAGTATCACTTTAGAAGGAGAATCAGGGTGGAGAGAGAGGCACTGCACCCCAGTAAATTTACTGAAAGGTGGGTGAATGAAGCGAAAATGGCCCGAGTGATTGGGCCTTCTCTGTTTATAAGCCTGTAGGTTGAGGAAGAGAGCAAAAGGAAGAAAGGAGCACTTGCACAACATGCTCCTGGAGTTGAGGGTTGTTCTATCGATGGGGTATTAAACAACCCATTTGTGGCGCCTCCCCCCTATTGGGGATTTCGATTGTTGTAATTGTTTGTTTGTATATTTTTTACACGACTGCATGTAAAATCCCCGGCATGTCTTTGTATTGTCCCCTTTGCTTGTGCGCCCTTGTGGCTAATAAAGAAATCTATCTATCTATCTATATATATATACATACATGCACACATACATACACACACATGCACACATATAGTTGATAAATGAAACAAAGCCTACTCAGGAATGCAAAAATACAAAGTCATATATCGGTTCGCACTAAGGTCAAGTGAAGGATATATATGATCATAGAATTAATGTGCCAGTGGATGAGCATTCCACAGATATGTATACCCTTAACACAATTCTCAGTGAGATTCAGTGTGGCACAGTGACTCTTTGAATTGAGGACAAGAGATGAGGAGAACAACAGATTCTAGAAAATAGAAACAAAACAGAGAATCAGAAAAATCTCACTCATTAAATGTTCTTTGGGCATCAACACAATTTTGGATATATATATCATCATCATCATCATCATCGTTTAACGTCTATCTTCCACGCTAGCATGGGTTTAGACGGGAATTGTCTTGAGGCAAGATTGGTTGTCTTGCTCGAATAGGACTGTCTGGCAGGTTTTCTACGGCTGGATGCCATTCCTAACACTAACCACGTTTACAGTGTGGACTGGGAGGTTTTTACCGTGTTACCTACACGGCCACATTACAGCATGGACTGTGTGTTTTTTTGTCGTGACACCTACACGACCTCATTTATTTCGGACTGGATGTTGTGGTACCAACATAACTTTACAGAGAAAGGGGTGGTGTTGATGGGGTGGGAGTAGGGGTAGTGGGATGGGGATGTATTTTTGGTTAAGAGGTGCCTACTGACTGTAGGTTTCGCTTTGTACTATATATATATATATAATATCTATATATTTATTTATAAAATGTAGGAAGCTGAGGTGCAGACAATAACTGCAATTATTTATAGTTAGTTACTATAAAATAGCTTTTGAATATTGGGTAAAGGCTCTTTGAGTCAGAAAAATGTTGCTAGTGGCCACTATGAAGAATTGAACTCCATGTCTCTCAACATTAGATTCTTGTTGGTAGTGGTAGTGGTGGTGATAGCAATGGTGATGATAATAATGATTATGATGATGATGATGATGATGATGATGGTGGTTGTGGTGATGGTGATGGTGGTGATGGTGATGATATTGATGGTGATGACGATGACGATGATGATGATGGTGGCGCTGATGATGGTGGTGATGGTGGTGATGGTGATGATAATGACGGTGATGATGACGGCGATAATGATGAGGATGATGATGGTGGTAGTGGTGATGATTGTTTCTAACACTGAAACAAAGCTAGACATTTTCAGTAGGAAGGATATATTTGATTAAATCAATCTCAATATTTAACTATTGCTTTTATTTTATCGACATCAGTATAGATGAAAGGCAAAATCAACCTCAGTGAGATAGTAAATAATAAGAATACATTTTTTCCTGTCCAATTACAAGTGGTAGATAGTTATAAATCCATAGTGGATATGTATAATGTAAAACTAAAACTGTTCTTAACACTTGAATTATGAAATATATTTTTAGAATCAGTAGGTGGTGAAGACATGTGGACATGTGGGTTTATGGTGTTAAACTCACTGAACTGGGCAACACATTGTATTCTTGAGCAGAAAGTTTCATTTCATGTTGCTTATTATGATATGATTAACACCTCTGTCATTAACCCTTTAGCATTTACATTACTCTATATACACTATTGTATTTTTGTGGTAAAGGCTTTATCTCACATAATATCTCACATATTATCTCACATAATTATCTCACATAATATCTCACATAATATCTCACATAATATCTCACATAATTCTCACATAATATCTCACATAATATCTCACATAATATCTCACATAATATCTCACATAATTATCTCACATAATATCTCACATAATATCTCACATAATATCTCACATAATATCTCACATAATATCTCACATAATATCTCACATAATTATCTCACATAATATCTCACATATTATCTCACATAATATCTCACATAATATCCCACATAATATCTCACATAACATCTCACATAATATCTCACATAATTATCTCACATAATATCTCACATAATTCTCACATAATATCTCACATAATATCTCACATAATATCTCACATAATATCTCACATAATTATCTCACATAATATCTCACATATTATCTCACATAATATCTCACATAATATCTCACATAATATCTCACATAATATCTCACATAATATCTCACATAATATCTCACATAATATCTCACATAATATCTCACATATTATCTCACATAATATCTCACATAATATCTCACATAATTCTCACATAATTCTCACAATATCTCACATAATATCTCACATAATATCTCACATAATATCGAATCTAATGAGTTTGATGTTATTTATTTTGAGAACAATACCTTAATGTCGGCATGAGGAGCCATATGTGGCCAGTTTGAACAGAAAGATGTGAGAGAATTCTGGCTGGATATGGCCAGTTTAAATACTTAAGGGTTAAAACATCCAAGAAACATGCTATGAGTTACAGCCTGCATAAGTGTGAGCTGTAAATTTCATTTAATTTCATTCCAATTTGATTGATCGATCAAATTGATTGACAATATCCTAGACTTCTTTTTCGTACTGAGTAGGGTGGAACTCATCAAATCGGACCAAGGAAACAGAGTTTCCATTGGTCTTTCAATTGCTGATACTATCTACTGGTCACAACTCCTGGCAGAGCATTCCAGTTAGCAGATTATTAATGTTAGTTAAAATAGTTAAATTCTTCATAACCTTTAATTAATATTAAACTGCTCCGAAATTTTTCGAGCTGTACCAGATGGTCTTTAAGCTGCTATTTCTAGTGACATTATAACCCTGTCATTTAGCCATAATATCTGAGGAGATTTGAGAATGTATCACTACACATGGTATTATATTGCCTGCTGCCTCAGCTTTGGAAACAGTATGTATTATATCTTGTTTAATTTCTCTTAGACTTGAAGAATTTAACTCCCCTGAAGAATATGGTGGTTTTTGAATTATTGGTAATTCCATTCTTATGATGGTGCTTCCCCATGTGAAACCATGGTAGGGAGATCTATATGTAAGCGAAGTTAGAGGGAAAAAAAAATGTTTCCGTTTGTCTTGTTTATATTCTCGTAATTAGAGCTTTTTCTCATTTAATTTTAATATGCGAGGGCAATCCCAAAAGTAAGGCCTCCAAAGCGATGGGGACGCAGAGAAACTGTTTGTACGGCTGTTGGCAACACTGTTGTGATTGGTGCTTCCTTCACTCCCAAACAAGCATGCGCGCGCTTCGCTGGGATGCTCAATCTTGGTTTGGCAGCCGTTGAGAATGGAGCTCCCGTTGAACGCTACCGCCAAGTGCAAAGTTCGCGCAGTTATTCGGTTTTGAACGCAAAAGGCATTGAACCGATTGAAATTCATCGCCAATTGACGGAAGTGTATGGACAGTCGTGCATGAATGTCAAAAACGTTCGCAAGTGGTGTAGAGAGTTTACAGCCGGTCGTACTGAAATTCACGACGAACAAAGGAGCGGGAGACCGTCAATTTCTGACGAGACAGTTGCAATTTTTCCGTTAAAATCCTGTGGATGGTGCTTCGGGAAACCCCAGGAACCAAAATGCAGAGAGCATCAAGACTGATCCTCCGATCTTTACGCATGTTTTCCTCAACCTTTGCGACTGTCTCGTCGGAAATTGACGGTTCCCCGCTCCTTTGTTCGTCGTGCATTTCAGTATGACCGGCTGTAAACTCTCTACACCACTTGCGAACGGGAGTGAAAATATGAACACATACGATATATACAAAGCATATAAATAAATTTACAGTAGAATAACATAACAAATATGTTTTAAATATATACATGTAACATTACAAATGCTTAGATAACATTATAAATTGCTCACGATTCTGTCAGAAGGATATATTCCTTTAATGTTGCAATATTAAAGAAAATGTAAAGGAAGGGGTGAATAACCGAGCCACCACCAGAGCAAAAGACAGCAGCGAGGAGTACTGGACAACTTATCTAATGATTTTTGAGGCAAGCCAGCACACTCGCAGTGTTACCTTGGATGAATAGGCACACTACACATGCTAGCAGAAAACCATCCGAAGGGTGGTTTTTCTGCTAGTATATATAAATAAGAAATGTAAGTCAACAGGTTAAAATTAACTTTGTTTATTCATAGTTGCTGTTATATATATTTCGGTGATAAATGTTATGCAACAGATATGACCTCATCAGACAGCTAGAATTTGAACAGAAAAAACAGAAAAACATAATGATGGAATAAAGCTTATTTCTGTTATTTTGATTTTTTTATATGCTCCGTGCTGAATTTCAGTGTTGTTTTCTCAAGGCACACCGGTTGCATATATATATATATATATGTATATATAACGAAGGAACCAGGTGGACCATAACGCACCAGAGTACTCGATACTTTGGGTAGTAGAGTTGGTAATAGGAAAATGTTCAGGACCCTGACGCCAGAGCTCAAACCGTTTTGATGGCTATTTCAGTTCAGAAATAGTCGTTGAAATGGCTTGAGCTCTGCTGTTGGGGTCCTGAACATTTATACACACACACACACACACACACACACACACACACACACACACACATATATATATATATGAATGTATATATATATATATATATCATATATAATCATTCATGAATGACTGGCTGATAATTCATACAGTATGCAGCAAGGGGCAGCCAAACTTCCTGTTTATCTAGTTGGTGAAGTGAAAGAGAGATGTGACCATAGAGTTACCCAGTAGTCACTTTCTACATACAAGGGTTATGTGAACTTCTCTTCTGACTCTCATATAATACATTTACAAAATATAATACTGGGTTCAGACAACCAGAAAATCAAAGAAGCCCCAGATCTGAAAATTTGACTTATGAAAGGATTTTCTTTCATACCTAAGATCTATAAAACTGGGGACGCAGAGAAACTGTTTGGCTCATTTTCCTCTAAGTATTGGGAAAGAGATTCGATGTCATATGCTGTTTCCCGCAACAAATCCGGGGCCAACGTGTTAGCTTCCTCTCTTACGGTTGACGGCAAGCCATACGTCGCCAACTCACTCCCACCCATGTCGAGGAGGGCGTCCTCGATATCAATGAGTGCCCTGTTGTAGATAATGCTGCTGTAAGCAACTTCCACTGAAGGATACTGCAGATGAGCCAGGCGCAGGAAATCCTCAGACATGACGTCTCTGTACTTGACCCATAAAGATTTGGGATCACCCAATTCACTTTTGAAGCAAAATGGCAAAGAGTTCCCGTAGACCTTTAGGTGATTTCAACAAAGCACCCTCTGCTAAAGTGGAATCCCATTGCGAATCATCCAAAAGACCACGCTTAAAGCAGGCTTCCCGGTACGTATCACATATTTCTCTATCAACAGTTTTGAGGTCCTGAAAACTTTGTGGGCCTACAACTTCATGCAGAAGAAGGCGGAGATGAAAGCACTCATGCTGACTTGGGGGCACAGTGTAAACCCTTCCAAGACAGCTGTCAAATTTTACACCAGGATGTCTTTCAACAGCCTGACCTGACTTTCTTCGCACCCAAGTGTTTTTCGACCATATAAAGTAGGATGTAACCTGGGAGTACACAATTGTTTGCGCAAATGTATCGAACTGGCAAAGTTTGAAGAAACCTGTCAGAGTGGTCTCTTTCGGATCGGCGGCCAGCTTGGCGGCGGTTTGGTCCGTAAAGTAAACCCTTTGCCCATTTTCCAAATGTACCGCAAGCTGTACGATGGCGGGGTGCCGTTGGTGTAGGGGGAAACCAAATAGGCGCCAAAAAGCTTCATTGCTACTGTTGTACCGTCCCGCCAGGTATTCTGTGACCTCATAAGAGCCCTTATTTACATATTTGCATATGTATTTTATAGACTTGACGGAGTTGCAAAACTCAACGTTGATGTGGGCGTTGAACATCTTCAAGAGAAGCGGGCTGTAAGGAACCACCCATCTATTGTCGACTTGACCTCCCTTTACTGTTGTGGTGAAGCCACTGTTCCCGGGCCTTCTCCGCCTGTACAGGGGTTACCCATCGCCACCAGTCTGAGTCTCGTCAACAAATTTTTTTGGGTATCCCTTACTGCACGACCCCCCCCCCCCCCCACTTTCAGACACGTGTGATGCTCATTAGGACTCGACGCAGACGAATCATGTTAGCTTTGACGATGTCTTGTAATTCCTGGTCAGTTGCTGGGTTAGGGATTTCAGCAGAAATGAAGCTGTCTATAGCATTTGAATTGATTTTATCAGCTAACCAAATCAAAATGTGAGCATGTGGCAGCCCTCGTTTTTGCCATAAACGGTGAACATGTCACATTTTACATCCCCAAATACCTGACCTTTTTGATTAAAGCCATGAGTTTAGCCAGTTCCAGTCTGAACACTCTGGCAATGAGGTCATGTCTGTTCGAATAATTTTGCCCAGGAAAAAGTTCACGGGTTACATTCCGATTCATATGTCTATAGCATTAATCTGTTATATGAAGTGTTATTTTGCGGGTTGTTATTTGCAATAAGCCGATTGAAAATGCCCCAGATAAGCCGTATGCCAATACGGAACGCTCAATACGGAACGCTCCACTGCAGTGTTGTCATATAGGGAGTGAAGAGCGACAGAGAGAGTAAAGCAGTTAAATTATAGAGAGGGGGAATATACGGAACGCGCCATTTGATCATATACATTGTTTCTCTCTCTGCAGTGTTGTCATATAGTGAGTGAAGAGCGACAGAGAGAGTAAAGCAGTTAAATTATAGAGAGGTCGTTATTGTTACGTTTGTTGTTTTATAAATTCATCTGTTGCTTTTGAATATTTGTTATTTGATGTAAAATGTAAGTGTGTACCTAAACTGTAATGGAGACGGAGGCAGTAACCTTTTAAAGAGAGTTGCAGAGGAGATTGAGGGTAGTGAGAGGAATGAAGCGTGTAAGAGAGAGGGATAAGCCGTATGTCAATACGGAACGCTCAATACGGAACGCTCCACTGCAGAGTTGTCATATAGGGAGTGAAGAGCGACAGAGAGAGTAAAGCAGTTAAATTATAGAGAGGGGGAATATACGGAACGCTCCATTTGATCATATACATTGTTTCTCTCTCTGCAATGTTGTCATATAGGGAGTGAAGAGCGACAGAGAGAGAGTAAAGCAGTTAAATTATAGAGAGGTCGTTATTGTTACGTTTGTTGTTTTATAAATTCATCTGTTGCTTTTGAATATTTATTTGATGTAAAATGTAAGTGTGTACCTAAACTGTAATGGAGACGGAGGCAGTAACTTTTTAAATAGAGTTGCAGACGGGATTGAGGGTGGTGAGAGGAATGAAGCGTGTAAGAGAGAGGGTTATCAAAGTTTGTGTCGCGTTCCTTCAGAGACGGAGGCAGTAACCTTTTAAAGAGAGTTGCGGAGGAGATTGAGGGTAGTGAGAAGAATGAAGCGTGTAAGAGAGAGGTTTACAGCATGTATTTAGTTTTATCGATTTTTTTTCATAGAAGCAGGAAATGTTTGGCAAAAGTAATTACGCGTTGACCTGTCCTGGTAAATTTGGAGCACATTGGAAAAAAATCATCAAAATCGGGGGTGTATTTTGTTAGAGATGCCTACTGGCTGTAGTAGGTTTTACTTTGTATTTAGGTAAGGCGGGTCTTCTCTATTACTGAGTACCGCCAAAGGTCTCGGTCCAGTGACATTGTCTTGGAGAGGTGTAAGTGTGTGAGGTCAGAATTTATCAGCTCGTCCCAGGTTTTTCTGGGTCTGCCTACTCCGTAGCTACCGTTTATCTTTATTGCCCTGCACTTTGTTATACAGCTGTCGTCTTTCATGCGCATCACGTGACCATACCAACGTAGCCTTCTCTCGAGTAAACAACATCTGATCCCTCTTATTTCTAATTTTTTCCTTAGTTCGCTTATGCTTTGCCGTTCACGTATGTTACTATTACACATCCAGCAGAGCATGTAAGCTTCGTTCCTCTCTAGTCTGCGTATATCCTCTGCACACAATGCCCAGGTCTCACTGCCATGCAACATTGCTGTTCGTATGCAGGCATCATACAACCTGCCTTTCATTCTTAGGGAGAACCCTTTAGCGGCTAATAGTGGTATAAGCTCTCTGAACTTTTTCCAACCTGCTCTGACTCTAGCTACTGTACTTTCAGAGCACCCTCCCCCACTGCTGATTTTGTCGCCCAGGTAACGGAAGCTGTCCACTATTTCTATAGAACCCTCTGCGCAATTGAAAGAGCTAGTATTTTGTGGGCACTTGCTGCTACTTATTGCACCAGAGCACCGGCCACATGTAAAATCTATGTTCTTAGTTAGCTTACCTGTGATCCCACTACATCTTTTATGCACCCATACTTTGCATTTGGGACATAAAATGGAGTTTCTACCTACGCCTTTCCTACACACTGAGCATGGCCATTTCCCGGAAGGGACCGGCGCCTTATTTTCTTTCCTACAAACTAGAACTTTAGTCTTAGCCAGGTTAATTTTAAGGCCTTTTGATTCTAGGCCGTGCTTCCATGTTTGGAATTCCTTTATATATATATATATATATATATATATATATATATATATATATATATATATATATATAAAACGGTAGATGTCTGTATATATATATATATATATATATATATATATATATATATATATATATATATATGCTTCATGCATATATATATATATAAAACGGTAGATGTCTATATATATATATATATATATATATATATATATATGCTTCATGCAAAGCTTCCGAATATTGTCTTTTCATGGATGCTGGCCAAGCGCCACAACTTCGATTTTACTCACTTCCACTCTTGTGTGTGTGTATATATATATATATATATATATATATATATATATACATATATATATGTATATATATCATCATCAACATTATCATCGTTTAATGTCTATTTTCGATGCTAACATGGGTTAGATGGATTGTTTCATTTAAAGCAAGTCGGGTCAGGTGACCATGTCTTGCTCATGCAGAACTGTTTCTGGCTTGGTTTCTACGGCTGGATGCCCTTCCTAACACCAACCACATTTACAGTGTGAGCTAGGTGCTTTTGGGTGTGACACCTACAGAACTACTTTACAGTGTGGACTGGGGACTGAGGCAAGGAAGAAGGGTGTTTTTCTTTAAAGCTGTGCATGGATATCTGTCATCATTAATGAACCAAAAGTCTGATGAGCTTTTGATTACAGAGTTGGGCCAGATCGATACAGATCGAACCTTGAGCTGATCAATAGCGAAACAGATGTCACACCTGAATTAAGTTAATGGTGATACTCTGACACCTTGTTCCTACTTATTACACACTGCATACGAGGGAAACTGATCATAGTTTAACACTAAATGTGTACAGAGAGAGAGAGGGAGAGAGAGAGAGAGGGAGAGAGGGGGGGGGGGAAGATGGGAGAGAGAGAGAGAGAGAGGGAGAAACAGGAAGATATCATTTGGACAGAAATAATTGTTTCTGTATTCATGCTACTGCTACTGCTGCTGTTGATGATAATGCTGGTGGCAATGTTGCTACTTCTGTTGATGTTATTGTTGTTGCTGCAGTCGTTATATCCCTTTCATCAATGTCATACATCATCAGACAATACAATGATTATTAACAAATATCCTTTAATGTTTTTATGGATCAAATGATCAATACTAGGCCTGGCTTTCCGTCAACATCCACTTCTCCGTTATCTCAGCTGTGTGAATAACCACCACAACAACAATAATAACAAAAACAATAATGGTTTCTGATTTAGGCACAAGGACAGCAATTGTGGAGGAGGAGAAAGTCGATTAAATCGACCCCAGTGTGTAGCTGGTATTTTATTTTATTACTCCACAAGGATGAAAGGCAAAGCTAACCTCGGCGGGATTTGAATTTAGAACATAAAGGGATGTAAGTATTTGTCACAAAGCATGTTGTATGATGCTCTACTGATACTGCCAATCTACCACCCTTAATAATAATTGTTTCTACTATTGGCACAAGGCCAGCAAATACCCAGTACATTACTGGTACTTTATTTTATCAACCCCTGTAAGGATGAAAGCAAAGTTAACCTCGGTGGGATTTGAACTCAGAATGGCAAGGGCTGTAACTCTATGCGTCAAAGCATGGCGTCCGACCCTCTACCGATACTGCCAATCCACCGCCCTTAATATTAATAATAATAATTGTTTCTAGTTTTGGCACAAGGCCAGCAATTTTAAGGAAAAGGGAAACCTTCTCTCTCTGGATTGTTAGGCTCTCCCTCTCTGTCACTACCATCTAGGATCCTGGGAATGTGGACTCTGACTATCCCCCTGCCCATGTGGGATGAGTGCATCACAACGTGGTCCATCCTAAAGGGGGTCACTGAGTGCTCCATAGCAAGGGCCTCAGACTTAAATAGCACCAAGATGGTGCCGAATTGTTTGCCCCTTGCTATATAGTCTATGTCTTCTCAGATGCATTTCAGTCCAGCCACCACCTCAACCTGTCGAGTTTGTTCTGCTTTGTGCATCTGCACTGAAATGCATCTATATATAATAGTCCTCTGCTGCATTGCCTCCGTTGCCTCAGCCAGAACAGTTAGGTTGGCCCAGGTTTTCTCATGTTTAATCAGCTTCCATCAAGATACCTCACATTAGCACCAATTGAATATAAGATTAGACACGATAGGGTGGGGCAATATATCCACTGGTTAATATGCAAACAATATAATGCAGAATATATTCAGAAAACTGGTATGAACGCAAACCACAATCAGTAACTGAAATGGAAGGAGTAACAATCCTTTGGGACTTTACCACCCACACAGATCGTACTATTAATGCAAACTTCCCTGATATTTATTATTAAAGATTTTGAAAACAAGACCTGCTTACTCATTGATATGACTGTACTGACCAATAGAAATGTGTCAGGAAAAGAGTATGGAAAACTTTCAAATATAAAGATTGAGATAAACAGAATGTGGCACTTTACAATGCAGACTATTCTGGTAGTGATAGGATCACTAGGTGTCATAAACAAATGTATTCAAAAGTTTCTAGAAAACATAGTTGGTAAACTTAAAATCTATGAAATCCAAAAGATAGTTCTAACAGGTACCACTCACATACTTTGTAAATTTTTGTCTTTGTAATATATGTCAACACACAAACTTTTCTGTTTAATTTTTATAGTAAATTTAATTGATATTTAATAGCATTCAAATATCCTTAACACAAAGTTAATTCATATCTTTTATATTCTTTTATACTTCTTTTTATCCCCTTCTACCTTACTATACTTATTTTCTCAATTTGTTTTACCTATCAGCTTTTGTGTTGTAACAGATTAAGTGAATGTGAAGACAATAATAAATTTAAAAAATGACCCTTACTCTTCTTCCAAAATAGAAAGCAAGTATTGTTTTCTGGTTGCTTATTGTCTTATCCTGTTGGTTGAATATGTGAGTTCCTGGCAACATTATAGATACAAGGGCGGTGGATTGGCAATATCGGTAGAGAGTCAGCATAGAGTTGTGGCTCTTTATGTTCTGAGTTCAAATCTAGCCAAGGTTAGCTTTGCCTTTCATCCTTATGGGTTGATAAAATAAAGTACCAGTAATGCCCTGAGGTAATTGCTGGCCTTGTGCCAAAAGTAGAAACAATTATAGATACTAGATGCCCATCCTCAGTCTGTGCTGGACCGAAGACGGAAGTTCTGTTAAGAAGGTGAGGAGTGGAAAAATGTGTCTAATGAAAAGTGGCCACATCAATTCATTGTTATGGGAATTAAGGTATTTCTATACATGCATCAGCCTCAGTGCATATCTGTGCATCTTCAGTGTGGCATGCTGATATTTCCATAGAATTGGTGTTGACAGCAGAATGATTCCTGATTAGTGGAACTTGTGCTTTCTACAAGAAAAGAAAGAGTATGTGTTCCAAATTGGTCAGATGTTCCCCATGACAAGGAATGATGGTCAGTACACTATCAATGCAATATAGGCATTCACCACTTCAGCATGACCTTTCAGAGACATCTTTCTCTCAGCCCATTTTTGAGTGAAACTAACTACTTTGTTCATGACCTCTTCCTAGTTCTTGTCTATCTGGAGGTCCAGTTCAAACTAAGCCCCAAGCCCCTTAATCAAGCCTTCAGTTCAGTGACAGAAATTGTCACTATGAGACATGGACCTGCCTTTCCATGAGCGGAGTTGCAAGACAAACAACTTGTCCCAGTTTATGAATGCTCTGCCACCTGATTTTCTAATGCATCTCATTTATTTAGGTCCATTCTCAGCAAGGTCACCATTGCACGGTTCACACAAAAGGAATGCTACTAGTCTGCTGCTTGTTGCAGTAGACAGCTGCCAATACAGTAGTGAATAATTCTGGCTTGAGAAAATAGAATTCATAGGGCAGACCCTCGAAACCAGAGGATTTTTACCTCATCACACAGTGCGTCAGTGCATTCACTGCATCATCTGGTCAATAGTCATTGCTGATTGTCAAGGGAGGCATCAAAGTCTATCATTTTTAGTTAGTCACACCTCACAGAAAATTTGTCAAAGTGCCTCTGTAAAACCATACACATTTGGCTGAGATTGGATAATACTTGCCCACTTCGGTTCATCAGAGATCAAATCATGGCTTTGTTACCATACTATGTTTCCATAACCCAGGCTCATCAGTTGGCTTTTGAAGCTCTGTTTCACTATATGCATCTCAGCATAAACAATGCACCCATGTTTTGCCCTTCACTCTCTGACTAAATAATGAAAAAAAATATCTACCATTCAAATTACTGATTGATCTACTGTTTAATGTGTCACTTGATCTATCATTTATCTACCACTTGGCCTAGTGTTCAATTTACTACTTGATGTATCACTTGGCCAATTGCTCAATCTACCATTCAACATACTGCTCAATCTATTGATCAATCTATCGCTCAACCTACTGCTCAATCTACTGCTCAACCTACTGTTCAGCCTAAGGTTCAATCTACCAATCTTCCTCTCAATCTACCACTCAGTTGACCATTCAATCTACTGCTCAATCTACCACTCAACTTACCACCAAATATATTGCTCAACCTACTAGTCAGCCTAAGGTTCAATCCACCAATCTACTGCTCAATCTACTTATCAATTAAGCACTATACCAGTCTTAAGGGGAGTGTAAACTTTATATTTCCTTTCCTTAGAAACGTCATGCTTTACGCTTTATATTTTTCAGTAGATTGGCCACAGGAAGCTGGTCTAATGTATTCTCTCTAGAGATGTAATAATATCACATTCAACACAAGTAACATGTGGAACTGGATATTGCTACTTGCATCAAATTGTAGCCATATTATTTCACTTTTCAATCAACAGGGATAGGCTATATCCAGAGACAAATTGGAAAAAAAAAAAAAAAACCAATTTCTGTAGAGAAGTTTGACCCCAAAATATATTTGACTGAATGAGATTTGCATACACACATATCACATATTCACACAAACGCACAAACACACACATCAATGCACATACACACATATGCGTGCACACACACACTCACAAACAAATATATATATATATATATATATATATATATATATATATATATATATATATATATATATATATATACACATACATATATATATATATATATATATATATACATATATATATATATAGTGATAATAATAAAATTGAAGACTAAAATCCAAAGAGGGCTCGATAAGGAAAATATATATCAGATATATAAGAACCGAAGAGCAAATATTTATTAAAATAACAGATTAAAGTTAAAGCAAAGAATCGCTGCTTTCACCCTTAACGGGATCTTCTGAAACTAACAAAGTCAATCTGTAAACGCAGAACTGGATATTTCAAAAAACGTTGCAACCGGAGGAAGACAGGAAGACGATACTTTGGTTCGTGGTAACGTTCGCTGGCAAAGAACGGGAAAAAACGAATAATACGTCATTAATAGGAGCGGTGAAAAACAATTACGCGCAAAGACAGAACCACGTTTATGGTATAAAAGAGGTCGTAGACTAATGTTCTCTAAGTGGTGCATAGAGACGTTCTCTGGCAATGAACGAAAAAACGAAGATAATAAGTCATATGTGGAGCGTGGAGAACAATAGCACGCAAAGACAAAACCACGTAAATGGTATAGCAGAAGTTGTAGACTAAAATTCTAACTAGGAGACCGAATGAATCTCCGCTACAGAGTTAAGAACAAAGTAAATAAATACAATACAGAAGTAATAGAAACAAATAAATACATACACGCAAACAGATACGTACATACACAAGCATACGCAAAACCTTACCATAGGTATACAAAACCACGCACATATAAATATGTGTATGTGTGTATGCTTGTGTACAAATAAATAAATAATTATATAAACGTATATAAGTAAATAAATACGTATATAACAAGCGCACACACATACCTACAAATAAATACACGAAGGTTCGGAGACGTAAGTCAACTAAAACAAGAAGTACACATATACACACACCCACCATACGTACGAACCTGCATACTCACGCAGACGCAAAACTCCCATATACACATAACCAAACCCTAAATACCAGAATATGTAAAAATTATACGCCATAACAGTCAAATATACGTACGAGAAGGTATACATATCTTCACAAAACATACGGGTAATATATACTTACCTATGCATATAAGTAAAGGAATAAACAAAACATATACTTAGCTCCCACATCAAGACGTAAAATATCCACGTATAGATCGTGCTATCCGTTAGGGTATAACGTGGGGCTGTAATACAGGAAAGTTTTGTGCAATTTATGTTTACAAGCCGAAATTGCCTCAGATTTTTTGTTTAAGATGTGGTCTGTGGCGTAGAGTATTTCCAGGGCCTCAGCGGCGCAGAGGTCACATGGTCTTTTATTTCCGTTATACGATCCAGCCCTAGCTAGGATCTCCCAGTGTAACTTATATTGGGTGTGGTTGTCTTTTAGACTCCAGATATAAGCTGAAAGTGACGTCATATTCCTTCTTAGAGGGTAACGAAAAGAATGGGTATGCATGTAAAGACGCTGCTTGAAACTATTGGCGGTTAACCCTATGTAGGCCCTACGGGACGTGGGTGTTACAACCTTACATTTGTAGACAATGTTACTAGAGAGGCATTTCCCGGATAGGGGACAATCAGCCCGATTCCTACAATTACAGTTAGTACTAACTACAGGGTTGCACGTGTTCCTACGGCTAGGTAGTTTAGCTAAATTTGAAGCTGTGATGTTATGTGCAAGGTTAGGAGTCGTAGAGTAAGAAATTTTAATAGTGTTTCTATTAAAAATTTTACTATATTTATGTGTAGGGGGGAAATGCTTCGTAATAAGGGAAAGAAAGATCTTAGCTAATGGTGTGGCCACCTCCATATTATATGGTGGGTTAAACCAACAAATGCGACGGGATCTATTTCTTCTAGGTCTATTCCCGTACTCTGTATATGCTACCTTATCGACAAATCCACTTCGAGCAAGAGCTTCATTGTAATAAGTGGAATGGTCGTTGAAAATGCGCTCGTTGGTGGAAAGACGGGAAAGCCTCAACGAAACGTTTTTTACCAGGTTCTTGGTTATGCTGGCAGGATGGTTGGAATGCTTACTTATGTAAATAAGTTGTAATATAATGAAACGAAATTTCATTTCTCACTCTTAGTACGGCACTTACTTAAATGTAAGTATACGTACATACATATATGTATACAGACGTACAGTAGCATGCATATATATATATATATATATATACATACAGGTACACATATATATATGTACGTATCAGTTTAGCGAACGTTTATTATAACGCTCGCTTTGTCCGTTTGTAAACAAGCGAACAGCCTGATTTATGCCATACGGTGTTAAGGCAACCACGTCACCTTTTTGTTCAACACTGACACAGGAACGATGTACTAGTTTCAAGCTTGTTAGCTATCATCAGCACCGTATACCCTTCTGCCAGATAGTTGAACGTTCGACAGTATATACTTTCCTTATGAAAATTAACGGCTGAGCAGCCTAATTTGCATATCGAGTGAGTTCAGTCGGCCAGGCGTACCGAAAACGATAAGTTTTAATATAATGAAACGAAATTTCATTTCTCACTCTTAGTACGGCACTTACTTAAATGTAAGTATGTATGGATACGTACATACATATATGTATACAGACGTACAGTAGCATGCATATATATATATATATATATATATATATATATATATATATATATATATATGCATGCTACTGTACGTTAACACCGTATGGCATAAATCAGGCTGTTCGCTTGTTTACAAACGGACAAAGCGAGCGTTATAATAAACGTTCGCTAAACTGATACGTACATATATATATGTGTACCTGTATATATGTGTACCTGTATATATATATATATATATATATATATATATATATATATGCATGCTACTGTACGCCTGTATACATATATGTATGTACGTATATATACATACTTACATTTAAGTAAGTGCCGTACTAAGGGTGAGAAATGAAATTTCGTTTCATTATATTACAACTTATCATTTTCGGTACGCCTGGCCGACTGAACTCACTCGATATGCAAATTAGGCTGCTCAGCCGTTAATTTTCATAAGGAAAGTATATACTTTCGAACGTTCAACTATCTGGCAGAAGGGTATACGGTGCTGATGATAGCTAACAAGTTTGAAACTAGTACATCGTTCCTGTGTCAGTGTTGAACAAAAAGGTGACGTGGTTGCCTTAACACCGTATGGCATAAATCAGGCTGTTCGCTTGTTTACAAACGGAGAAGCGAGCGTTATAATAAACGTTCGCTAAACTGATACGTACATATATATATGTGTACCTGTATGTATATATATATATATATATATATATATATATATATATATATATATATAGTAATAATAATAAATTTGAAGACTAAAATCCAAAGAGGGCTCGATAAGGATAAATATATATCAGATATATAAGAACCGTAGAGCAAATTTGCACTTTGTGTTTTGGTTGATGTACGTCTGTGAACATATGCGTCTTTACATGTGGGTGTGTGTGTGCGCGCGTTGTATACGTATTTATGTGTGTATATTTATATACGTTTATTTAATTATGTATACACGCACACACACACATGTGTATATATATGTTTTTATTTATTTATTTTTATGTGTATTTGGTGTATACGTTCGTTGTATGCGGGTACAGGCGTTGCGTGGGTTCTGTATGTGCGTGTGTGTGTTTTTTTTGTTTTTTTTTGTGTGTACGTGCTTATATTTGCATACCCATGGGGAGTGTTTTCGCGTATGCTTGTGTATGTACGTATATGGATGTGTGTATGTATTTATTTAATTTCATTTACCTCTGTATTTTATTTACTTTATTCTTAACTCTGAAGCTGAGAATCATTCGGTTTCCTAAATAGAATTTTAGTCTACGACTTCAGTTTTACCATTTATGTGGTTTTGTCTTTGCGTGTAATTGTTCTCATTGATCCACATAATGACGTATTATCTTCGTTTTTTCCGTTCATTGCCAGAGAACGTCTCCATGAACCACCTAATAGATTATTAGTCTACGACTTCATTTATACCATAAACGTGGTTTTGTCCTTGCGTGTAATTGTTTTCACTGCACCAAATAATGACGTATTATCTTCGTTTTTTTTTACGTTCTTTGCCAGGGAACGTTTCCACAAACCAAAGTATCGTCTTCCCGTCTTCCTTCGGTTGCAACGTTTTTTGAAATATTTACTTCTGCGTTCACAGATTGACTTTTTTAGTTTCAGAAGATCCCGTTAAGGGTGAAAGCAGCGATTCTTTGCTTAAACTTTAATCTGTTATTTTAATAAATATATATATATAGTTTCCATTTGTTAATATATTGTATATTTACTCCAATTAATTTGTTGAGTGCTTTATATCAGTTATAAAAATATTTTGCTTGTTGTATCCCAACAAATTAAATATAACCTCTACACACATATATATATATATATATATATATATATATAGTGCAGAGTTAAAATATTAATTTATTATGGATATGTCATGAGTCTTGTTAATCTGGAGTTTCACCTGCACACTCGTAGGATCATCACATACACATCACATACACATACATCATCATCATCATCACCGTTTTACGTCCGTTCTTCCATGCTAGCATGGGTAAGACGGGTTGTCCTGTTGTGGGCAGTGTCTGGTCGGCTGACCATGCCTTGCTCATACAAGAACTGATTTTGGCTTGATTTCTACAGCTGGATGCCCTTCCTAACACCAACCTCATTTACAGTGTGGGCTGGGTGCTTTTTTGCCGTGGCACCTCCATGACCACCTTGCAGTGGGAGGGTGTGGGAGCATATTGTCTATATGCTTCAGCTTGCACCCATGGGAGGTCGGGTACTCTGTATTACTGCGTGATGGCAGAGGTCACGGTTGTGTGTCATCGCCTTTGAGAGGTGTAATTGGGTAAGGTCGGCTTTTATCACCTCATCCCAGGTCTTCTTGGGTCTCCCCACTCCGCGGTTTCCATTGACTTCTAGTGCTCTGCACCTTTTTATGCAGCTGTCATCCTTCATACGCATCACATGTCCATACCAACGCAACCGCCTCTCCTGAACACAGCATTTGATTCCTCTTATGCTCAGTCTCTCTCTCAATTCATTTATGCTATATATATACACATCATCAGACAATATATATATATACATACACTTTTTCTTCTTCCTCCAGTCATGCAGATATGACAATAGAAAACACCAGTCCTATTTATATATCTTCACTTAGAAGACTGACGATGTTTAAATATCTACCTGTTCTCTCCAGTAATCATCATCTAAAGTCTGGTGAAAAAGCTCTGTAATGATTATTGTAACTTAATCCCTTATTATTTCTGCAGCAATCCAACTGGCGGTGGATTGGCAGTATCGGTGGAGGGTCGGACGCCATGCTTTCCAGCATAGTTATGTCCCTTTACGATCTGAGTTCAAATCCTGCCGAGGTTGACTTTGCCTTTCATCCTTACGGGGTC
Organism: Eledone cirrhosa; assembly: GCA_964016885.1. Taxonomy (NCBI): domain Eukaryota; kingdom Metazoa; phylum Mollusca; class Cephalopoda; order Octopoda; family Eledonidae; genus Eledone; species Eledone cirrhosa. Next base: position 245,821,528 of record OZ024742.1, read on the forward strand.
GATAAAATAAAGTACCAGTAATGCACTGGGATAATTGCTGGCCTTGTGCCTAAAGTAGAAACAATTATTTCTGCAACATGTCATCACCTTAGACCTAACACTGCATCTGTACCCATGCATGTTTGTGTGTGTGCGTGTGTGTGTGTGAGTGAGTGCTTATATATATATATATATAGATCAACTTCATCATCATCACTGTTTAACAGTGATTATGATGATGAGGACGATGATGATGATATATAAATACACACATATACATGCATACATATCATATTGACACACACACATTTGTATGTATGTATCTGTCACTCAGGGAGTGGGATTGGCTCAGTGCACAGTCTTTCCTCACTTTTAAAAAATCTTCATGCACAGGCATTGCATGATAGCATTAATTGATAATTATTAATAATTTTATATCGTACAATGGCCATACTCGATAACGAGGGAGCAGCCATCATGTATGTATGTATGTATGTATTTATGTCGGATCACTCTTAAGTGCTACTGGTAACATGTAACCCAGTACAACCTGTCGCATGGTCGGGTCGTCAGCGACTAAACCGGCAACCCCACCAAGTTTACTTGGTGAGGTGGGTGATTTTGGACACCCTGCAGGACAAAAAACAAAACCTGACAAAGAGCGGAAGAAATCATAAGAGTCAACGGCCATCCGAAAATGTGTAAATATGTATATACACATGTACATATGTATGTATATGTGTATATACATGGGTGCATGTGTATGTATATGCGCGGGGACATAGAAATAGTCGGGCTGGACACCTGATCGCGCGGTTAAACCACTGGGAGTGAAGGACCTCTAGCCTTTGTCAGGGCATTCTTCTAGGAGAAGGCAACTCAGGAAACTGGGATAACTCCGATATAAAACCTGCGGCTCAGTAGTTACCGATGATGTTGATCTTTTCTTCTTTTCGGGTTATAGCTACTGTTGCTCAGAGAGTGGGATTGGCTCAGTGCACAGTCTTTCCTCACTTTAAAAAATATCTTCATGCACAGGCATTGCACAATGGAATTAATTAATAATTATCAATAATGGTATATTGTGCAATGGCCATACTTGATAACGAGGGGGCAGCCATCATATCATGTATGTATGTATCTCACCGTTTAATGTCTATTTTTTGTGCATGCATGAGTCAGACAGCTGTTGTCTGCTGAGACACGACTGGCCAAGCAACTAGGCCTTGCTCATATACTTTGTTTTGACTTGGTTTCTATGGCTGGATGTCCTTGCTAATGCCAACAACTTTATAGTGTATACTGGGAGAATTTTATCATGACTCTAAAACTACCACCTTACAAAGGGGATTAAGTGGTTTTTGTTGTGGCACCAGCATTACCACCTCACAAAGTAGATTAGATGCTTTTGTAGTGGCATCAGCATTATTTCATTGCAGCACTAGGGTGCTCATTGTACATGGTCATATTTAGAGGTTTGGGGCTGAGGTACCAGCATTTTATTGCTGGAAGAGAGGGGGCAGGGATGATGGTGGTGCCTGGCTTCCCTTGGTGGCTTCCTTCCTTTGTCACATTCTGTGTCACGCTGAATCTCCCTGAGAACTACGTTAAGGGTATGCGTGTCTGGAATGCTCAGCCACTTGCACATTAATTTCATGAGCAGGCTGTTCCATTGATCAAATTTACAGCAACACGCCTTGTAACAGACAGAGTGCCATTTTTTTAATTATGTATTTATATTTATTCACAAATCTAATTCAGTGAAATATGTTATAAGCTGGATGTCATCTGTTAGGGATAGGGAAGTTAGTTCCATTAATCAGAATCTCCATTCTGTTCTCTTTATCTATTGTAAAATGGTTGTGTAGGTGTCACAACAAAAAGCACCCAGCCAACACTGTAAAGTGGTCATGTAGGTATCGCAAGAAAAAGTACCCAGTCCACACTGTAAGGTGGTTGTGTAGGTGTCACAACAAAAAGCACCCAGCAAACACTGTAAGGTGGTTGTGTTGGTGTCACAACAAAAAGTACCCAGTCAACACTGTAAAGTGGTCATGTAAGGGTCACAACAAAAAGTACCCAGTCCACACTGTAAGGTGGTTGTGTAGGTGTCACAACAAAAAGTACCCAGTTCACACTGTAAGGTGGTCATGTAGGTGTCATGACAAGAAGCACCCAGTTCACACTGTAAAGTTGTCACTGTAAATGAGGTTGGCATTAGGAAGGACATCCAGCAGTAGAAACCAAGCCCAAATCAGTCCTAAATGAGCAAGACATGGACCCTGACCTAACATTGTCCACAACAGGACAACTCGTCTAACCCATGCTAGCATGGAAAAATGGACATAAAACGGTGATGATGATGATGGTGACATCCTGGTCACACGAAGTAAACATGAGAGGCAGCCGTTTATTGGTCAAGCAAATCCCCCTAGAGAATCCACCAACAACCCAAACTGCAACTGGTCATGTAGATGAGGTTGTCAGCTTGTTGCTAACTGAATTTGTGTCCAACATTCACATCCCAGTCATCCAGTTATTGGTAATGGGCTGAGTTCATAGAAAAGATCCCAGCCTCCTCCTCAACTTTCCTTTTCTCAGATCACCCAGTAACACACACACACACACACACACACACACACACACACACACACACACAGAACTTCTGTTACCTGGGAGAGCAAATTAGCAATGGACGAGGTTGTTCCGAAAGTACAGTAGCCAGAGTGGAAGCCAGATGGAAAAAGTTCAGGGATCTACAACCACTGCTAGCTACAAAAGGTTTTCCCCTCAAAAGAATGGTTGACTGTATGATGCATTTACAAGTATATGAAGAACAGTGTTGCATGGTAGTGAGACCTGGGCACTGTGTGCAGAGGACCTACGAAGATTGGATAGAAATAAAGCTTGCATGATTCGATGGACATGTAATAGTAGTGTTCATGAACATGTAATGTGATGTGTGTGTTGTTTGATGTATGTGTGCTGTGATGTGGTCTGTGTTTGGTGTGTGTATGTGATGTGGTGTGTGTATGTGGTGTGTGTATGGTGTGATGTGTGTGTGTATGGTGTGATGTGTGTGGTGTGGTGTGATGTGGTGTGATGTGTGTGGTGTGTGTATGGTGTGATGTGTGTGTGTATGGTGTGATGTGTGTGGTGTGGTGTGATGTGTGTGTATGGTGGGATGTGTGTGGTGTGATGTGTGTGTGGTGTGATGTATGTGTGTGGTCTGATGTGTGTGTGGTGTGATGTGTGTGGTGTGATGTGTGTGTGTGGTGTGATGTGTGTGTGTGGTGTGATGTGTGTGGTGTGATGTGTGTGTATGGTGTGATGTGTGTGGTGTGATATGTGTGATGTGTGTGTGTGTGGTGTGATGTGTGTGTGTGGTGTGATGTGTGTGTGTGTGTGTGTGTGGTGTGATGAGTGTGTGGTGAGATGTGTGTGTGGTGTGATGTGTGTGTGGTGTGATGTGTGTGGTGTGTGTATGGTGTGATGTGTGTGTGTATGGTGTGATGTGTGTGGTGTGGTGTGATGTGTGTGTATGGTGGGATGTGTGTGGTGTGATGTGTGTGTGGTGTGATGTATGTGTGTGGTCTGATGTGTGTGTGGTGTGATGTGTGTGGTGTGATGTGTGTGTGTGGTGTGATGTGTGTGTGTGGTGTGATGTGTGTGGTGTGATGTGTGTGTATGGTGTGATGTGTGTGGTGTGATATGTGTGATGTGTGTGTGTGTGGTGTGATGTGTGTGTGTGGTGTGATGTGTGTGTGTGTGTGATGTGTGTGTGTGTGTGGTGTGATGAGTGTGTGGTGAGATGTGTGTGTGGTGTGATGTGTGTGTGGTGTGATGTGTGTGTGGTGTGATGTGTGTGTGGTGTGATATGTGTGTGGTGTGATGTGTGTGGTGTGATGTGTGTGTGATGTGTGTGTGGTGTGATGTGTGTGTGGTGTGATGTGTGTGTGGTGTGATGTGTGTGTGGTGTGATGTGTGTGGTGTGATGTGTGTGTGATGTGTGTGTGGTGTGATGTGTGTGTGTGGTGTGATGTGTGTGTGGTGTGATGTGTGTGTGGTGTGATGTGTGTGGTGTGATGTGTGTGTGGTGTGATGTGTGTGTGGTGTGATGTGTGTGGTGTGATGTGTGTGTGATGTGTGTGTGGTGTGATGTGTGTGTCCTGTGATGTGTGTGTGTGATGTCTGTGTGGTGTGATGTGTGTGTGGTGTGATGTGTGTGTAGTGTGATGTGTGTGGTGTGATGTGTGTGTGGTGTGATGTGTGTGGTGTGATGTGTGTGTAGTGTAATGTGTATGTGTACTGTGTGTGTGTGGTGTGATATGTGTGATGTGTGTGTGTGTGTGGTGTGATGTGTATGTGGTGTGATGTGTGTATAGTGTGATGTGTGTGTGTGGTGTGCCGTGTGTGTGGTGTGATGTGTGTGTTGTGTGATGTGTTCGTAGTGTGATGTATGTGTGTGGTGTGATGTGTGTGTGGTGTGATGTGTGTGTGGTGTGCCGTGTGTGTGGTGTGATGTGTGTGTTGTGTGATGTGTTCGTAGTGTGATGTATGTGTGTGGTGTGATGTGTGTGTGGTGTGATGTGTGTGTTGTGTGATGTGTGTGTTGTGTAATGTGGTGTGTGTTTGGTCTGTGTGTGTAGTGTGGTGTGATGTGTGTGTGTGGTGTGATGTGGTGTGTTTGATGTGTGTGTGTGGTGTGATGTGTGTGTGGTGTGATGTGTGTGTGGTGTGATGTGTGTGTGGTGTGATGTGTGTGTGGTGTGATGTGTGTGTGGTGTGTGTGGTGTGATGTGTGTGTGGTGTGATGTGTGTGTGGTGTGATGTGTGTGTGTGGTGTGCCGTGTGTGTGGTGTGATGTGTGTGGTGTGATCTGTGTGTGATGTGTGTGGTGTGATGTGTGTGGTGTGATGTGTGTGTAGTGTGATGTGTGTGTGGTGTGATGTGTGTGTGGTGTGATGTGTGTGGTGTGATGTGTGTGTGGTGTGATGTGTGTGGTGTGATGTGTGTGTGATGTGTGTGTGGTGTGATGTGTGTGTGTGGTGTGATGTGTGTGTGGTGTGATGTGTGTGTAGTGTGATGTGTGTGTGGTGTGATGTGTGTGTGGTGTGATGTGTGTGTGTGGTGTGTGTGGTGTGATATGTGTGTGGTGTGATGTGTGTGTGGTGTGATATGTGTGTGGTGTGCCGTGTGTGTGGTGTGATGTGTGTGGTGTGATGTGTGTGTGGTGTGATGTGTGTGTGGTGTGCCGTGTGTGTGGTGTGATGTGTGTGGTGTGATGTGTGTGGTGTGATGTGTGTGTGGTGTGATGTGTGTGTGGTGTGATGTGTGTGTATGGTGTGACATGTGTGTGTTTTGTGATGTGTGTGTGGTGTAATGTGGTGTGTGTTTGGTCTGTGCGTGTTGTGTGATGTGTGTGTGTGGTGTGATATGTGTGTGTGTGGTGTGATGTATGTGGTGTGATGTGTGTATGGTGTGATGTATATGTGTGGGGTGGTGGTGATGTGTGTGTGGTGTGATGTGTGTGTGGTGTGATGTGTGTGTGTGGTGTGATGTATATGTGTGGGGTGGTGGTGATGTGTGTGTGGTGTGATGTATGTGTGTGATGTGTGTGATGTGTGGTGTGATGTATGTGTATGATGGTGATGTGTGTGTTGTGTTTGTGTGTTTGGTGTACGTGTGTGGTGTGATGTGATCTGGTGTTTGATGTGTGGGTTTAAGCAGTGTATGTATGCATATGTGCATGTGTTTGTGCATACATGTATGTACGTATATATATATATATATATATATATATATATATGAAGTATGTGTTTTTGCATGTATGTATATATATATATGCAGTATGTATACATAAGTGTATGTGTTTTTGCATGTATGTATATATATATATATGCAGTATGTATACATAAGTGTATGTGTTTTTGTATGTATGTATATATATATGCAGTATGTATACATAAGTGTATGTGTTTTTGCATGTATGTATGTATATATATATATGCAGTATGTATACATAAGTGTATGTGTTTTTGTATGTATGTATATATATATGAAGTATGTATACATAAGCGTTTGTCTTTTTGCATGTATGTATATATATATATATATATGCAGTATGTATACATACGTGTATGTGTTTTTGCATGTATGTATATATATATATATATGCAGTATGTATACATAAGTGTATGTGTTTTTGCATGTATGTGTTTTTGTATGTATGTATATATATATGTAGTATGTATACATAAGTGTATGTCTTTTTGCATGTATGTATATATATATATATATATATGCAGTGTGTATAGATAAGTGTATGTGTTTTTGCATGTATGTATATATATATATGCAGTATGTATACATAAGTGTATGTGTTTTTGCATGTATGTATATATATATGCAGTGTGTATACATAAGTGTATGTGTTTTTGCATGTATGTATGTATATATATATGTAGTATGTCAGGTCACCAGTTGGTGCTATTGGTAACATGTATCCAGTACAACCCGTCTCATGGTCGGGTCGTTGGCGACTAAACTGGCAACCCCACCAAGGTTTCTTAGTGAGGAGGGTGACTTTGGACATCCTGCAGGACTAAAAACAAAACCTGTCAAAGGGCAAAGGAGCTGAGTCAATGGCCATCCCAAATCAGCGGGAGAGATGACCCCTTAGCCTTTGTCAAGGCAGAATTCTAGGAGAAGGAAAACTCTGATATAACACCTGCAACCCTGATGGTATCCAATGATGTTGACTTGTTCTTCTTTTTGGTAAATATCATCTTGGTTAAGAGAGTGGGACTGGCTTTGTGCAGTGCCTTTGCTCACTATAAAAGCTTCACGGCACAGGCATTGCTTTATATCTGGAGATCTCTCTGCACTTGTCGTCACATGGTACCATGGGTCCAGCACTATGTGTCAATAATTGTCACAAGTGTAGTGTTTGTACCAGAGTTTTCAAGTCGCTGGCTGGACTAAAAATCACACTCGTTCAGCGCATCGGTAGGGGTTCTCCTACATGGATATAAAGTAGTGGCCGTACTCGAAAACGAGTTGGTAGCCACCATGTAGTATGTATACATAAGTATAGGTGTTTTTGCATGTATGTGTTTTCTAACATCCCTTCTCTGCCCCCACCCCATTAACCATTCTTTGTCTTTGCCAATGTTTCTTGATCGCTGTCTTTATCTGATTTATAGTTTATTTCTTCTTCTAATATTTCTTATTAAAACATCAACAACAACAACAACAACAACAAAAAAAGAAAAAAAGAAAAAAGAAAACAATTAAAACCGAAAAACAAGGAGAAGAATAAGAAGAATAAGAATAAGCAGTGACCAATGGACAACATAAAAGACAACTTTATAAGCAGCTTAACAATGGTTTCATTACCATCATCACCACCACCGCCGACGACGACGACGACGCTGTCACCACCGTCGCCACTACCACCCAAACCACCACTATAACCAACAACAGCTACAACACCACCACCACCACCACCACCACCACCACCACCATCACCATCATTCGTCATCTTTATCATCACCGCTGACGCCACCAACACCATCACTATCACCACCACAACCACCACCACCAAAACCACCACCACTATAACCAACACCAGCATCACCACCACCACCACCACCACCAGCACCACCATCACCACCACCATCACCATCAGCACCACCGCCACCACCAACATCACCACCACAACTATCACCACCAACACCACCAAAAACGCCATCACCACCATCACCACCACCATCACCATCACCACCACCACCACCACCACCACCATCACCACCACCGCTACCGCTGCCGCCACTGCCACCACCACCATCATCATCATTAATCATCATCATCATCATCACCCTTTGACGTCTGTTTTCCATGCTTGAATGGGTTACATGGGTTGTCACATTATGAGACAAGTTAGGTCAGGTGACCATGTCTTGCTCATATACAACTGTCTTTGTTTCTGTGGCTGGGTGCTTTTTATCATGGCACCAAAACAACCATCACAACTTGACCAGCTACAGGGTGGACCGTGTGACTTTTTGTCATGTCACCAGAACATCTTACAAGGTGGACTGGGTGCTTTTTTGTCATGTCACCAGCATGATCACCTTACAGGGTGGACTGGGTGCTTTTTTGTCATGTCACCAGCATGATCACCTTACAGGGTGGACTGGGTGCTTTTTTGTCATGTCACCAGAACAATCACCTTACAGAGTGGACTGGCTGCTTTATTGTCATGACACCATCATGATCACATTACAGGGTGGACTGGGTGCTTTTTTGTCATGTCACCAGCATGATCACCTTACAGGGTGGACTGGGTGCTTTTTTGTCATGTCACCAGCATGATCACCTTACAGGGTGGACTGGGTGCTTTTTTGTCATGTCACCAGCATGATCACCTTACAGGGTGGACCGTGTGACTTTCTGTCATGTCACCAGAACATCTTACAAGGTGGACTGGGTGCTTTTTTGTCATGTCACCAGCATGATCACCTTACAGGGTGGACTGGGTGCTTTTTTGTCATGTCACCAGCATGATCACCTTACAGGGTGGACTGGGTGCTTTTTTGTCATGTCACCAGCATGATCACCTTACAGGGTGGACTGGGTGCTTTTTTGTCATGTCACCAGAACAATCACCTTACAGAGTGGACTGGCTGCTTTATTGTCATGACACCATCATGATCACATTACAGGGTGGACTGGGTGCTTTTTTGTCATGTCACCAGCATGATCACCTTACAGGGTGGACTGGGTGCTTTTTTGTCATGTCACCAGCATGATCACCTTACAGGGTGGACTGGGTGCTTTTTTGTCATGTCACCAGCATGATCACCTTACAGGGTGGACTGGGTGCTTTTTTGTCATGTCACCAGCATGATCACCTTACAGGGTGGACTGGGTGCTTTTTTGTCATGTCACCAGCATGATCACCTTACAGGGTGGACTGGGTGCTTTTTTGTCATGTCACCAGCATGATCACCTTACAGGGTGGACTGGGTGCTTTTTTGTCATGTCACCAGCATGATCACCTTACAGGGTGGACTGGGTGCTTTTTTGTCATGTCACCAGCATGATCACCTTACAGGGTGGACTGGGTGCTTTTTTGTCATGTCACCAGCATGATCACCTTACAGGGTGGACTGGGTGCTTTTTTGTCATGTCACCAGCATGATCACCTTACAGGGTGGACTGGGTGCTTTTTTGTCATGTCACCAGAACAATCACCTTACAGAGTGGACTGGCTGCTTTATTGTCATGACACCATCATGATCACATTACAGGGTGGACTGGGTGCTTTTTTTTGTCATGCCACCAGCACAATCACCTTACAGGGTGGACTGGGTGCTTTTTGTTATGTCACCAGCATGATAACCTTACAGAGTGGACTGGCTGCTTTTTTGTCATGTCACCAACATGACCACTTTACAGGGTGGAGTGGCTGCATTTTTGTCATGATACCAGTACGACCACTTCACAGGGTGGACTGGCTGCTTTTTTGTCATGTCACCAACATGACCACTTTACAGGGTGGAGTGGCTGCATTTTTGTCATGATACCAGTACGACCACTTCACAGGGTGGACTGGGTGCTTTTTTGTCATGTCACCAACATGACCACTTTACAGGGTGGAGTGGCTGCATTTTTGTCATGATACCAGTACGACCACTTCACAGGGTGGACTGGGTGCTTTTTGTTATGTCACCAGCATGACCACTTTACAGGGTGGAGTGGCTGCATTTTTGTCATGATACCAGTACGACCACTTCACAGGGTGGACTGGGTGCTTTTTGTTATGTCACCAGCATGACCACTTTACAGGGTGGACTGGGTGCTTTTTGTTGTGGCAGCAGGACTGTGGGAGAGCAGTTGTGGAGTGCATCCAGCTTTTGATGTTTGCTTGCATGGGCAGGTCAGGAGATGTGCTATCAGAGGTACGGGAAGTGAGAGTTGGAGGGGGTGGTGAAGTGAGTATGCAGGATGTAGATGGGGGATGTGAGTGTCACTATAATCATTGCTAAATCTAACATTGCTGACTGCTTCTCTGTACATGGCTTGTATTGTCCTCACAAGCTACTCGTCTACTCCTAGTTTTCTAAGGGCCCGCCAGGTTATTGTGTGGGGATTGTCAAATGCTTTTTCCAGGACAACAAAAGCCAATAAAGGTGTTAACTTTTAGCAAGGTTCTTTTCCTGCAGTTGTCTCACAAGGAAGAAAGCATCAGTGATACTTTCAGCTGGCACAAATCTGAACTGCATCTCATTTAACCCTTTAGCATTTAAACCGGCTATATCCGGCCAGAATTCTCTCACCTCTTTCTGTTCAAACCAGCCGTAACTAGCCACTCATACTGATGTTAAGGTCTTGTTTTCAAAGTAAATAATAATATCGTCAAAATCTCATAGATTTGATGTGAATAATTATGTGAGATAAAGCCTTTACTGTGAAAATAAAATAGTAAATATAGAGTAATGTGAATGCTAAAGGGTTAAGTGAATTTGGTCCCTTATCAGCTGTGCAATAACTCTCTCAGTAACTTTCATGACCTACTCCATCAACTTAATACCTTTATAGTTTCTTCTGCCAAGTGTATCTCCTTTTCCCTTGTAGCAGTTGATGCTGCTGCCACTATGTTAGTTATTGGGTATGACACTATTCTGTATTGTTTGGTATATTATGTGAGTAGTTAATGTATAACCCACCATTCTAGATACTTTCAGCACTTCAGCAACTATCCCTCACCCTCCCTGATGGTCTAGTTGCTTTATTATATTATATTGTATATTGTCAGTGATGACAATAACGAAAAATGCCAGTTTTATTGATATTAAACATATTATGTTGTAAAAACAAAAAAAATAACAAAACCAAAACAAACCAAAACAATGAAAAACGAATACAAAACGAAAAAGTAACAATTACTAAAATTACAACAAAAGCATGCTTATAGTACATTATTGACTGATTTAATGTTATTGATGTTGCCAACAAACAACAACATAAACAACGCTTCTTCTTCTTCTTCTTCTTCTTCTTCTTCTTCTTCTTCTTCTTCTTCTTCTTCTTCTTCTTTGTTACAGTTTATATGCATAGTGGTGGCTTTGCAAAAAAACAAAACAAAAAAAAAAACTGTTAATAGTTGAATAATCAGGTAAAGTATCCCTGAAGATGGAAAAACGGTAGACAGAGATGCCTGCAGGGAATTGAACCATACATTTCTACAAAAATGTGTGATTCTATCCCCAGCAGATGTCTCTATCTACATTTTTCCATCTCCAGGGGTACATTACTGATTTATTGAACTACTTATATAGTTATCTACATTGTGGCAAATATATTTTCAAATTATAACATTCAAATATTCTTTAACCCTACTATCTAGGTATGGCAGCTGATATGTTCTATTATGACCAAATTGCAGCCTTTATCGGTCCTGCTTGTGCTTATGCCATACAACCAACCAGTCTGCTGGCTTCGTACTGGGATATTCCATTAATTACAGGTAAGTTGCTTATTTACTTATCTTCATTAAATTTTTTTTAGTAATCGTTACTAAATTTTAGGATATATGTGGGCTGTACTTCCACTGATTCCAACAATGTCTGATCCAATTATTTGATCAACCAAACAACTTGTTCACGAAATTAACAGGAAAGTGGCTGAGCATTCCAGACATGTTCACCCTTAATGTAGTTCTTGGAGAGATTCAACATGGCAAAGTGTGACAAGGGTGCCCTTTGAATTACAGGTACAACTATTTGCTGAGTGGGCTGGAACAATATAGAAAATAAAGTATCTTGCTTAAGGACACAATTTGGGTCAGTTCCATTCCTGATCACATTGGCTTGAAAGTTGATCATTGTAAAACACTGGTTTTGTGCAGCCAAAATGAAGCCCTCACTCTCTGCCTTTAACTCAGAACTCTGCAGGCACTGATGGGTGAGAGTTTGATCTACATTAGGTACTTTGCTATGGAGTGCAGTGGTTTTTGCCCATGCAGTGGTTTTTGTTCCCAATTAGTGCATAGTTTTATTATGAATTTGATATCTCAGTCATTGATGTTATTTAACTGGAAAAATTGTTCTAATGAACATCAAACCACTACCCACAGCCTCAGATATTCAGGATGTATTGCATGCCTTTTAAAGTGTTCCAAAAAGGGTGAATTAGCTGATGGTTTTTAGCCAATCTTGGAAACTCTTCGAGACAGGTTCTATGATGATGTGGATGAAGTTGAATTCATGACAGTCCTTTTCAGTTCCTACTTTAGATCCTGATACTGGTTCATTTTCTCCCTCATCTTTTCTTGCAATTCAGGTTGTTCTTCCTCTTTGTTGTTACTTCTTTCTGGGACATCCCCTGGTCTATTATCTCCTCCTTTAATATAGCCTTAAACAATGACTCATTACTCTCAGATGCATATTTATGTAAACAGCTCTTCTTCATCTGAACACAGTCCTCTATGCTGATAAGACCTCTCCAACCTTCAGCTCTCTTTAAGTACTATCAACACTCTTCTTATGAAACATACTGTAGATAGTCATTAATTGCCTTGTCTTTCTATCCAGTTCTTTTTGCTCATTTACAGTCCATTTAAGAATTCCCACACTGTACCTAATAATAGACGCAGCTCGGGAATTTATTGCACTTATCACATTCCTACTATTCAGCTGGGATTATACTACTTTTCTTACACCCCTTCATTTTATTGTCCTTGATGTTTTCTGCCTCCAAAACCCCCAAATACTTATATTCATTTTTGGTGTCAATCTACTTTATTAGCTCACCTGTTGGTATCTTGATTCCTTTGCTTCTCTTCAACTTACCCCTCCTCATCACTAGGACTCCACACTTATTAATACCCAGCTCCATACAAATATCATTGCAGTGGTTTTTGCTCCCATTTAGTGCACAGTTTATTATTATTATTATTGGGCTGAAAGAAAGCTGTCCTTGAAAGGTACAGTAGAGGTGGCAAACACATACATCGCGTCCGTCATCAACTACTGCTTGACCATCATGCCTTGTCCCAAACCCCGTCTGAGTGCACTGGTGAATTTGCTCTTCCACTTCTTGTGGAAGGGATGTGTTCCGATAGTCAGGTGGTCCATCTGCTGTCAACACCCGCTGCATGGAAGATGGGGAATGCCATGGCTGATGATGCACAGACATGCACTGAGGCTACGAAATCTCCATGGGTCCAGGGCCCATGGATAATTTCCAGTAATCCCTGGCCTGGTAGTGCTTTACATGCATGGAAACTTTACAGGCATGGAAATGCCTGGGCCTGTTCGAGATGCGCGCAGGGCAACAAACCATCCTGCATGCAATCGTCCAGTGTTCGAGCATTGCTGACTTGTGGGTTTATGTTGATCACTTGTTGTCACATGTAGGACAAATCCAGTTATCAACCGAGTCCATTGTGAAGATTGTCCTACCACATTCTTCTTGTCAAGAAGGGCAGGCAGTTTTTATATGTCTTGTGGCCATGGCAAAAGAGGTTGTATGGTGGACATACTTGATAGTTTTGAAGACAAGCACTTTCTTCTTTGGCAAAGTCCTGATTAACTTCTTCAGGTTTCACTTGGGGAGGAAAATCAGGGTGGAGAAAGAAGTGCTGCCTTTGTTGAAAGGTGTGTGAGAGAAGCAAGTGTGGCCCAAGTGAATGGGCCTGCTCTGAGTGTGAGCCTGTAGATTGGAGGAGTACAACTTGGACAGGGCACTTACCCTACAGATCAGGGCACCTGTGGTTTTAAGGGGGGATTTTCCACAAGTGACCCTTGAACGTCTCCTCTCTATTGATGAACCTGTTTTAATTTTATTGTTATCTTCTTTTTTTAACAGTGTGTTTGACCTGTACTGTCATAATGTTTTTCTTGATGTAAACCCTTTGTGGATAATAAAGAAATGATTATTATTATTATGTGGATTGGCAGTATTAGAAGGACGGATGCCATGCTTTGCAGCATAGAGTTACGCCCCTTTATGGTCTGAGTTCAAATTCCACTTTGCCTTTCATCGTTATGAGGTCGATAAAATAAAGTACCAGTCACATACTGGAGTCGATTTAATCGACTTTCCCCTCCCTCCAAAATTACTGGCCTTGTGCCTATATAAGAAACCATTATTATTATTATTGCTTTGAAGGCAGCACTTCTTTCTCCACCCTGATTTTCCTCCCCAAGTGAAACCTGAAGAAGTTAATCAGGACTTCACCAAAGAAGAAAGTGCTTGTCTTCAAAACTTTCAAGTATGTCCACCATACAACCTCTTCTGCCATGGCCACAAGACATATAAAAACTGTCTGCCCTTCTTGACTAGAAGAATGTGGTAGGACAAAAGGGCGGTGGATTGGCAGTATCTGTAGAGGGTCGGACGCCATGCTTTGCTGCATAGAGTTACGGCCCTTTATGATCTGAGTTCAAATCCAGCCGAGGTTAACTTTGCCTTTCATCCTTACGGGGTCGATAAAATAAAGTACCAGTCATGCACTGGGGTCAATTTCATCGACTTTTCCCTCCCCCCAAAATTGCTGGCCTTGTGCCTATATAAGAAACCATTATTATTATTATTGTCGAACAGTTGCTGTCACGTGTAGGACCGATCCGGTTATTGACTGAGTCCATTGTGCAGATGGTCTTGCCATCTTCCTTCGAGAAGGAAGGGCAGGCTGTTTTCATCTGCCTGGTGGCCATGGCGAAAGAGAGTGTGTGGTGGACAAGGTTTAATTTGGCGAATCCCTGATTAACTTTTTCAAGTTTCACTTGAAGAGGAAAATCAGGATGGAGAGGCAAGTGCTGTCTTCTAGCAAGTTTGTTGAAAGGTGGGTGAATGTAGCGAGAATGGTCCGAGTGAATGGGACCGCTCTGAATATACGCTTGTAGTTTGAGGAATGGGAAAAATTGAGAGAGGGCGCTTGCCCTGGTGGTCTTTTGTGTGGTTTTCGCCATGAGTAACCCTCGGAGGTTTCCCCCCTATTGGAGAATTTTTCATTGTTTCAATTTTCATTTTTATTGTTTATATATGTTTCTATGTCTTTTTTTTTTTCTTTTCTTATATATATAATAAAAATCTTTACAAGCACAAAACCCACATCGTACTGTCCTGTACCATCCTGTGCCGTCTGTAATGTTTTTCTTGATGTCAGCCCTTGTGACCAATAAAGAAATCATACAGGGTAGAGAGGGAAGTGCTCTCTTCCCAGCATTTTGTTGAAAGATGGGTGAGAGAAGCAAGAATGGCCCGAGTGAATGGGCCTACTCTGAGTATGTGTCTGTAAATTAAAAGTGGAAAACTGGGAGAGGGCACTTGCCCTGGTGGTCAGGGTCACTGTGGCCTATTAATGGGCTTTCTCCACAAATGTCTCTCGGAAGTCTCCCCCTATTGGGGAATTTTTCATTGTTATTTTTTGTTACATCCTCTGTTTTTGTTTTTTACACGCAGAAATGCCCATTTGTACCGTTCTGTATTGTCCTGTACTGTCCTTAATGTCTACTTTATGTAAACCCTTGTGGTGGGAAGAGCGACGACGCACTTGGAGAAACTCTAGGCATCGACGAAAATCAACTAGCCAATCTCTTCGGAAGGACTTTCGGTAATCCCTGGCCTGGCAGTGCTACTGAGGAGCTTTGCCAGTTCAGGATAAACTCTATAGGCATGGAGGTGCCGTCAGCCGGGCATGTCCGAGATGCACGCAGGGCGATGAAACCGTCCTGCATGCACTTGTCCAATGTCCGAGCATTGCTGACTTGTGGGTTTATGTTGAACACCTGCTGTCACATGTAGGACGGATCCAGCTATCAGCTGAGTCCATCGTGAGGATTGCCCCGCCCTCTTCCTTTAGCCGGGAAGGGCAGGCAGTTTTTATCTGTCTGGTGGCCATGGTGAAAGAGATAGTATGGTGGACACATTTGAAAGGGCTGAAGACGATTTCTTCGGTGATGCCCTGATTGACTTTTTCAAATTTCATTTGAAAAGGAAAATCAGAGTAGAGAGGGAAGTGCTCTCTTCCCAGCATTTTGTTGAAAGATGGGTGAGAGAAGCAAGAATGGCCCGAGTGAATGGGCCTACTCTGAGTATGTGTCTGTAAATTAAAGGTGGAAAACTGGGAGAGGGCACTTGCCTTGGTGGTCAGGGTCACTGTAGCCTTTTAATGGGCTTTCTCCACAAATGTCCCTCGAAAGTCTCCCCCCTATTGGGGAATTTTTCATTGTTATTTTGATTCCATCCTCTGTTTTTTTACACGCAGAAATGCCCATTTGTACCATCCTGTATTGTCCTGTACTGTCCTTAATGTCTACTTTATGTAAACCCTTGTGGTTAATAAAGAAAGCATTATTAGAAATCATCATTATTATTATTATTATGTCAACACCCGCTACGTGGAGGGCTGGGCATGCCGTGGCTGATGATGTGCAGACACGCGCTCAGGCTACGACATCTCCACCTTTTCCTCGACGGTGATCAGGTGTGGTCGCCGTTTGCTAGACATGTCTTTACCCAGCTCGTCTCCTTGACGGAGCTGCAGTCCTGGGTCAAACGAAGACCGAGAGGGAGCGCTTGGAGACTGGAATGTCTTCAGACGCTCACAGCCCTCGACCAATCGGGCAATGTGA
Source organism: Eledone cirrhosa (assembly GCA_964016885.1). Taxonomy (NCBI): domain Eukaryota; kingdom Metazoa; phylum Mollusca; class Cephalopoda; order Octopoda; family Eledonidae; genus Eledone; species Eledone cirrhosa. The sequence continues at coordinate 245,838,153 of OZ024742.1, forward strand.
TCAGTGGAAACTCCACCTTGGCATTCTATAGAGGATTAGTGGAGGGGAAGAGCGATGACGTACTTAGAGAAACTCTAGGCGTCGACGAAAATCAACTAGCCAATCTCTTCGGAAGGACTTTCGGGCTGGGGCCTATGGACAACTTCCAGAAATCCCTGCCCTGGCCTGGCATGGAAGTGCCGTCAGCCGGACCTGCCTGAGATGCGCACAGGGCGATGAAGCCATCCTGCACGCACTCGTCCAGTGTCCGAGCATTGTGGGTTTATGTTGAACACCTGCTGTCGCATGTAGAACGGATCCAGCTATCAGCTGAGTCCATTATGAGAATTGCCCCGCCGCCTTCCTTTAGCCGGGAAGGGCAGGCAGTTTTTATCTGTCTGGTGGCCATGGTAAAAGAGATTGTATGGTGGACACGTCTGAAAGGGTTGAAGACGGGTACTTTCCTCTTCGGTGACGCCCTCATTAACTTTTTCAGGTCTCACCTGAAAAGGAAAATCAGGGTAGAGAGGGAAGTGCTGCTTTCCAGCCAGTTTGTTAAAAGGTGGGTAAGCGAAGCAAGAATGGCCCATGTGAATGGGCCTACCCTGTGTGTGTGCCTGTAGCATAGTGGGAGGAAAACTGGAAGAGGGCACTTGCCCTAGCGGTCAGGGTAACCGTGGCTTTTTTCTGGGCTTTCTCCACGAGCGACCCTCGGCGGTCTCCCCCATTGGGGAATTATTCATTTTTTCTTTTTTTGTCACATCTTCTGTATTTGGTTTTTTTTACACGCAGAAATACCCATTTGTACCGTCCTGTGTTGTCCTTAATGTTATACCCTTGTGGTTAATAAAGAAACCATTATTATTATTATTATTAGGGCAGTGAATTGGCAGAATCGGTAGAGGGTCGGACGCCTTGCTTTGATGCATAGAGTTACGGCCCTTGCCATTCTGAGTTCAAATCCCGCCGATGTTAACTTTGCCTTTCATCCTTACGGGGTTGATAAAATAAAGTACCAGTAATGTACTGGGTAATTGCTGGCCTTGTGCCAATAGTAGAAACAATTATTATTATTATTATTATTGCTTGTGGTTAATAAAGAAAACATTATTATTATTATTGCTATTTCTAGGTCTTGGCGATAATGGAAAGTTCAAAAATAAAACCATCTATTCAACAATGACCCGGATGTCATTTTGCCAGTGTCGAATCCGGCGAGTACTTGCCAGTCTCTTTAGATATTACAACTGGAAAAACGTTTCACTAATATATGATGTCAGCGATGCTCACTCGGATGTGCTAGGGAACAGCTTGAAAGATGGTCTAGTGTTATCTGGCTTCGAACCGAACGTTATATCTTTCAATGGAGTCTTCAACACCAGCTTGCGTTTTTATTTGCAGGCAGCGTCCAGCAGATCTAGAAGTAAGTAGAAAATCTTTTACAACTGAGCATCATTGTTATTGAAACTCTCTCGGTTCTAAAAATGAGTGCTCTAGTTGTTCAAACATTGAAACAGCCTACCCATGATATTAACATGCAAGTGGCTGAGTATTCCACAGACACATGTTTCCTTAAGGTAATTCCCAGGGCGATTCAACATGACATAGTGTGTGACAAAGCAAGTCCTTTGAACTCACAGGTAGAACTGAGTTTTGGAAACAGAGTTTACTGTAGCAACATGAAAAATAAAGTGTCTTGCTCAAGGATACAATGCACCACTGGGAGTGTGTGTGTTTGTATGTATGCCAAAAGAAAATGGATACTCAAAGTAAACAATACAGTACAACGAAGAAATATATTAGTTTAATGTTTGATATAGTAAGAAAAGAACTTTAATGATTCGGACACTAGTCCTTCATCAAAAGATAGAATGAGAGATAAAAGATGAAATAGAAAGATAGAGATGTGTAGAGGAAGGAAAAAACTTTTTTGAGAAAAAGCACACGTGTTCAATCAGCCATTTAGAGGTGGTGGATTGGTAGCATCGATAGAGTATCAGACAATATGCTTTGCAGTATATAGTTATGACACTTTACATTCTCAGTTCAAATTCCGCCGAGGTTAGCTTTGCCTTTCATCCTTATGGAATCAATGATATAAAGTACCAGTAATGCACTGGAGTTGATTTAATTGTTGGCCTTGTGCATTTAGATAGAGAGACTGATTAACATGGGACACCTGAATGAAAATTTGATTGGGGCCCTTGTATCAAACTGTATATATTATTTATGGTCACAACAAATTAAATTGGGGTACTTTAATATTAGAGACCCAGGTTTCAACCTAATCAACCCTCACTGTTAATCCACCACTAAATACCAGTGAAGTACTGCGGTCAACATATATAAGTGACTTCTTCCTTGCCCACATATTGCTGACTTTGTACCTGAAATAGAAACAATGTATAACTGTATATATGCTACATGGCAGTGAGGCATAGGCATTGTGTGCAGAGGACCTGCGCAGACTGGAAAGGAATGAAGCATGCATGCTCCATTGGATGTCTAATAGTAATATACGTGAACAGTAAAGCATAAATGAACTAAGTGAGAAATTAGGAATAAGAGGGATCAGATGCTGTTTACTTGAGAGAAGACTACGTTGGTATGGCCACGTGATGCGCATGAAAGACGACAGCTATATAAAAAAGTGCAGGGCGTCAAAATTGATGGAAGTTACAGAGTAGGTAGACCCAGAAAAACCTGGGACGATCTGATAAATTCCGACCTTACACACTTGCACCTCGCTAAGACAATGTCATTGGACCGAGATCTTTGGTGCTACGCAGTAATACAGAAGACCCATCCGCCTTGCCTATGTACAAAGCGAAACCTACAGTCAGTAGGCACCTCTTAACCAAATATACACCCCATTCCACTACCCCTACCCTATCCTCCCACTCCCACTAACACCACCCTCTCTCTGTAAAGTTGGTACCACAACATCCAGTCCAAATAAATGAGATAAATGAGATCAAGGTCGTGTAGGTGTCACAACAAAAAAACACACAGTCCAGCTGTAATGTAGCCATGTAGGTAACACGGTAAAAAGTTCCCAGTTCCACACTGTAAATGTGGTTGGTGTTAGGAAGAGCATCCAGCCGTAGAAAACCTGCCAGATAGTCCTATATGAGCGAGACACAGTCACCCGACCAACCTTGCCTCAAGTGGGACAACTCCTGTCTAACCCATGCTAGCGTGGAAGATGGATGTTAAATAAAGATGATGATGATGATGATGATATATATATATTTTATCTTTCTTTTAGTAATACTGTTAATAGTTCCTGGAGAAACAAAAAGAAAATTTCTATTGGAAGCCTATAAGATGGGTTTTATTGATGGTCAGTATGTCTTCATCGACATAGTCATGTTCTTATTTAGTGGGAACTATATTGGAAACCATGATTGGAAAAGAGGAGATGACCAAGATATCATAGCTAAGGAGGCATTTAAAGCCCTACTCCGAGTGTCGCTTTATATCCAGTACGGACAAAAATGGGATGAATTTGAGAGAAAAGTTAAAAAAATAGCTGAAAGAAAATATAACTTCATCTTTGGAGATGAAAAGGTATAGTCTTCCTTGCTTGTTTTTAAATTTTAACTCTTAACACCCTGTACAAATTTAGTATATATTGAGTTTTATAGCCTGCTTGAAGCATTGTTTAATAGGAAACACAAATTTAAATTTTGAAGACCAACACAATGCGTTATGAAGATTGTTAAATTGCCAAGATAACAAAAGAATCTTACCTTAGCAAATTTAATGATCCCAAATATTTTTGGGTTTAAAAACCCATTATCAAGGGAGTAACCCTATAAGAGACTTAAAAACCCGAAAATATTTGGTATCGTTAAATTTTCTAAGGTAAGATTCTTTTGTTATCTTGGCAATTTAACATCCCCCATATGCATTGTATTCAAAATTTTAATATGTGTTTAGTATATATTATTTAAGTAGTAATCAGTTGTTTTTCTTGCATTGTAAATATAAATGTATCTCTTCCTCTTCACTAGTCTTCTTTCTTTTCCTTTTTCTCCCCTCTTCATGTCCCTTTTTGTTCTTCTATATATATCACCTTCTATATTCGATTCAATTCAATCCAGGGCCTTTTCACTCCTACCGGAGGAACACCTCCCTGTTTGACTTCCACCATTATCTGTTTTAGTTTTGGTTTTGGTCATGTCAGGGGTGTAGCCATACACACCACGCTTGGCCAATTGTGGGTTGGTGAGGCTATTTAACCCATAGCTGGGTAAACTCATTTCTACAGCTGAGTGAACTGGAGCAACGTGAAATAAAATATTTTACTCAAGAACACAATGCAAAGCCTGGTCCAAGAATCAAACTCACAACCTCAGGATTTTAAGCTTGATGCTCTTACCACTAGGCTATGCGCTTTCACACCTTCTATATATTACCTTCAAAATATCACCTTCTGTATATTCCCTTCCATTTATCACCTATATATTGCCTTCTATATATTACCTATATATCATCTTCTATATATCACCTTCTATATATTACTTTCTATGTGTGACATGGTATATATTACCTTGTATATATTACCTTGTTTACATTACCTTGTATATATTACCTTATATATATATATAACCTCCAATATATATATAACCTATATATGAACTTCCATGTATTATCTTATATCTATCACCTTCTATATATTATCTGCTATATATTACTATCTATATATTGCAATCGAAAGGTTGTGAGTTCAATTCTCAGACCGGGTGATGTGTTGTTTCCTTGAGCAAGACACTTTATTTCACATTGCTCCAGTTTACTCAGCTGTAGAAATGAGATGATAGGGACTGGGGTCTATATCATTCCACTGCAAAGTGGTCATGCAGGTGCCACGGCAAAAAAGCACCCAGCACTCACTGTAAATGAGGTTGGTGTTAGGAAGGGCATCCAGCTGTAGAAATCAAGCCAGAATCAGTTCCCGTCCCACCCTTGCAAGCAGGGAAAAAGCGGACGTAAAATGAAATGATGATGAATGATGATATTACCTTTTATATATTGCCTTCTACTCCAAGTTAGTTTATTGGCAGAGTTGTTAGGATGTTAGATTAAAGATACCGTGGTATTTGTTTCACCTTATTGTGTTCTTAGCTCAAATCTTCTGAAGGTCAAGGTTTGCATTTCATATTTTCAAGGTCAATAATTTATTAATCCAGTACTGGGGTTGATATTTTCTCTCTCAGCCAGAAACATTAAATAATGCCCCCTGAATAAACACCAGAGGCCCCAAACATGTGGATGTTCTTGTAAAGAGTCATGCCCATTGAACCAACAATGCAACACCCAGCGATAATATATGAAGCTGAAGTTTCTTTATCAACAAAATGAGACCTGGACATATGTGAGCATGTCGGAGAGTTTTTTTTTTAAAAACGTTTCCTTAATCATGAAACAACCTTCAAATACATAAACAAAAGAAGCACTACTAATTTGGCAAATAAAATATGTCAGCTCAAAGACAAGAATATAGTCATCTCCTTTAAATGGAAGTTACTTGAACAATCTAGACCATATGTAAATGGGCTCAAAGTTTGCAGATTATGCAATGACAAGAGACGGTGGATACAGTATAATCTGTACACCAACAATAGACCATTAAATACTCGCCTAGAGTTCTTCTCATGCTGTCTCCATGTCATAAAGGACCTTCTAAAGAACTGGTCTCCATAACTAATACAAATAATTTTTTCCTAGAATGTTTTTTCCTGAAACAATTTTCCTTAATATATTTTCTATCCCTACTTTAGAATTGGGTTGCCTCCATTTTCCTTCAGTTGATCAACATAACAGCTCTAACTGTTGGAGTTGTCCTCCTTAGGTTGAAATGACTTTTTTTATCGATATTTTTAATTGCGTTCACTATTCTTCCCTTATTACCCACCTTTGTTTGCTCTCCTATCTCCCTTCTTTATTTAAGCTATTTCCAGTTTCTTTCCACCAGCATAGGTTGAAATAGTTGATCCGCCAGGTCAACGAAATATGAGTTCCTGGCATGGCTCCATTGCAGTAACTGGCCTTAATAATTATATTAAAACTTGCCCTATGGACTTTATACTTGCCCTATGTTGCTTTATACCTTGGATATTTCTACCAAGTGATTACCACAATATATATATATATGTAGACATGAATTGGTATCAAAAGGTTTTCGGACTAGTTCTGTAGTGTGCCAACAGATGGCAACAGATGGTTGCACACACAGTGAGAGCTAGCAGTGACCTTCATGCACAAGTGTGCCGAGTGATATTGTATTCACTTCGCAAGTTGTGAAATTTATGTTTTTGTGATAACATGTAAGCTGTAATCTGCAATTTTGTCATGAATAGGAAGTTGGAACAAAGAGCCAATGTGAAATTTTGCACTCAACTTGGAAAGTCTGCTACAGAGACATTGAGCATGCTTTGGCAACCTTATGGCGACGAGGCAATGGGTCGTATGCAATGTTTTGAGTGGCATGGGTGCTTCAAAAGTGGAAGAACGTCCCTGGAAGATGGAGAACGTTCTGGAAGACCTGCCACGAGCGTCTCTGAATATGTGGAGAGAATTCGTCCCCCAGGGCCAGATCGTCAATCAAGAGTTCTACTGCAACATTTTGAGGTGTTTAAGTGGGGGACGTTCGTCAAAAGTGACCAGATCATGATGTTTACACTCTACTAATATATTGAGTACCTTACTTACTGTGGTTACCCCAAATGAACCTGGGCCTCACACACACACACACACACACACACACACACATATATATATATATACTTTTTTTTAAAGCAAAGATGAATTGCTTTCCCTGTACTCTCAACATCTGAGCCTTCTGGATAGTTAAAACAATTCATTTTATAGGTGCTCTTACTCTTAACTGTAGTATGGCTAAATGGTTAAGAAGTTTGCTTCCCAATCATTAGGGCTTGAGTTCTATCTCACTGTGTGGCAGCTTGATAAAGTTTCATTGGGTAGATGGAAACTGTTAGAAGCCAGTCAAATGAATTGTACACGTAATTGTACACTATGTCATGCTGAATATCAATGAGAATTACATTAAGGGTAGACATGCCTATGGGATGCTCAGTCACTTGCAGGTTAATTTCATGAGCAGGTTGTTCTGTTGATTGAACAACTGGCACATGAGTCATCAAAATCAATGGAGGTCCATTCCATTACTACTAACTACTACATTTGCTACACATAAACTCCTTTTTCATTGTTAAAAAGTAATATCATTTTAGATTATATTACTGATCTATCATTGATCAAATCGATTGACAAAATCCCAGACCTCATTCACTTACCAAGTAGGATGGAACTCATTAAACTGGACCAAGGAAACAATATTTCCATTAGTTTTTCCAATTGCTAATACTATCTACTGGTCGCAACTCCTGGCAGAAAGAGCAATGTGAAATAAAGTGTATTGCTCAAGGACATAACATATCCCTGTCCTAGGAATCGAACTCCCAATGTCATGACTGTTAATCCAGCTCTCTAACTACTGAGCCATTTACCTTTACTACAGCAAGATACTTTATTTCATGTTATCCTTCTTGCCAGGAGTTGCGACCAGTAGATAGTATCAACAACTGAAAAGACCCATAGAAATAGATTATATTATAAATGGATATATTTATTTGTTATTAATAAACTAAAGGGATATGTGATAAAAACTGTACAATATGAATTATTTATAGGCAACTTATCTCGGGTTTTCTCATGTATTATTTACAGGCAAATTATCTCATTGGTACTTTTTATGATTCGGCAATTTTATATGGTTATGCCCTTAATGAAACTCTTGAGAGTGGTGAAAATATTCGGAATGGTACTGCTTTCACAAGAAGAATGTGGAATCGTAATTTTACAGGTAACATCTGTACTTTTTTCTCTGACTTTGAAATCTGTTGATCCCACTTTATGATAACTAATGCTGTTAACTAGTAGCAACTGCTGTTGTTATGGTTTTTCTTAGCACCATTGTCTTTTGATAACTAATACTGATTACTAATCACAGTTTTGTTAGCACCATTGTCTTTTGATGGACCTCCATCGGTTCCGATAATGTGCAGGTGGCTGAGCTTTCCAGAGACACATGTACTCTTACTGTAGTTCTCTGGGAGATTCAATGTGACACAGTACGTGATAGGACCGGTCCTTTGTAATACAGATATAACTTATTTTTGTCAGCTGAGTGGACTGGAGTAATGTGAAATAAAATGTCTTGCTCAAGGATACAACAAGTCACCTAGTCCAGGAATCAAACTTACAACCTTACAATGTTGGTCTGGACACTTTAACTACTAAGCCACACACCTTCACCTATCACTATTGGAATTCTTCTGTCTGTTTGATTTGAAACATATTTGTGTAGTGTACTAATTTTACAATTTCTGTTATATAATGAATGTATGTGGCCTAGTGGTTAGGATGTTTGACTCACAGTCATAAAGATTATGAGTTTGATTCTTGAACTGGACAGTGCATATTGTTGAGCAAACTACTTTATTTCACATTGCTCCTCTGCCAGAAGTTATGACCAGTGATAGTATCAGCAATGGAAAGTTCAGTTAGAACATTGTTTTCTTGTGTGATATGATGATTGGCTCCTTTCCTTTCTTTTTATATAATGAGGATTGCATATTCAATATTTGTTGCAGGTATAACTGGAGAAGTAGTTGTAGATGATAATGGTGACAGAGAATCAAGTTTCTCAATTCTAGACATGAACCCTATCAGTGGAGAATTTCAGGTAAGTTTGACCAGTCATATCGACCTTGAACAGACCTTGAATATACTTGAGGTCATAGAGCTATTGTGGGTGGCACAGCAATACTAGGCAATATAGCTTATCATATTAATACAAAAGTAATCTGTGGTGTATTTGCCATTAATTCTTCTGGTGGACTGTGTGGGGATTTATATGAAAATACACTCATCCATACATAATTTTCTTGTGATATGTGCATAGATCATACCTTCTTCATAATAAGCATTTAATGTCCATTTTCCCTACTAGCAAGGGTTGTTGAAAAACATGATGTTGGCATGCCTTCATTGGAGGGTGTTACTGAAATCTCCATAGAAGCAATAACAAATCGGCATTTGATGCCTAGATGGCATGTGGATGGTATCTGAATATTTGAGGTTGGAAGAGTGAAGAGTGTGTAAGCATCCTTTAGAATATGAGAGTACCAATAAACATGGCGTGACTTGTGTTATCAATGCCTGATGCCATATGACTATTTAACTTTTGAATCTCTTTATATTGTAATGATGGCAGTGAAGTGGCAGAGTCGTTAGAATGTTTTGTGGTATATGTTCCAACTCTATGCTCTGAATTCAAATCCTGACCAAGTCAACTTTTCCTTTCATCCTTTTGAGGTCAATCAAAACAGTACAAATCTAGTACTAGGATCAATTATTTTCTGTAGTAAAAAATAGGGCGAAGTTACTAATTCAATTCAATTTTCTAATTACACTGCTGGTTTCTAATCATGTGATGTTAATATATATAATCATCATCATCGTTTAACGTCCATTTTCCATGCTAGCAAGAGTAGGAAATGCTGTCCAGTTGTGAGACAGCCAGGTTGGAGGGCCGTGTTTTCCTCACACAGAACTGATTTTGGTTTGGTTTCTATGGCTGGATGCCCTTCCTAATGCCAACCACATTTACAGTGTGTACTGGGCACTTTTTGTTGTGACACCTACGCAACCACTTTACAGTGTGGGCAGGGTGCTTTTTGTTGTGACACCTACATGATATATATGATGATGATGATGATGATGTATATACATACTCATTTATTTTTTACTTAGGTTGTGGGTCATTATCTTGCCTACAGACCATATTATGATCCTGTCCCTGGTGTGAAAATACATTGGCCTGGTAATTTACAGAAGCCTCCACCCAATGAACCTCGATGTGGATTTCTTAGAGACAATCCAACTTGCATTGAACAACGTAAGTGTGTACATATTTAATATTGTGGGAATTTACTATATTGGTAGGCAGTGAAGTGACAGGGTTGTTAAAACATCTGATAGAATGCTTTGCACTCTTTATTCCATCTCTATGTTCTCTGAGTTCAAATTCTGCCAAGGATGACTATGCCTTTTATCGTTTCAAGGCTTATAAATGAAATACCAGTCTAATACTGGGAATAATTATTTTTCTATGTCTCACTTTCTCTCTCACTTTGAAAAAAATTGGCTGTTTTCAGACCTGGAGAGGGATGGGCTCCACCAGGTTTAAAATGCTTAGTACATGCTATATGTCAAGACAGTGCTACTATAACTCCAACAGAAGTTAAGGAATCAGGAATAGTGAAAAAGTTAGTAAATATCTAATGGTACAATGAATGCCCAATGTTTGTGAATTCACATTGAAACACTATTCTGGATTGTGTCTTTTCTTGTCAATGAAAGCCCAAGTCTTAGTGGTCAGAGTGCTGGGCTCACAATCGTAAAGTCATGAGTTCAATTCCTGGACTGGGTGGTGCATTATATCCTTGAGCAAAACACTTTATTTCATGTTGTTTCAGGCCACACAGTTGTGGAAAAAAATGAGTTGCAACAACACTGGTGCCAAGCTGTACCAGCTTATGCTTTTTCCTTGAACAAGATTAGTGTCATAGTGAGGGGTGACTTGCATGCATGGATGACTGCTGCTTTTTATAAAGCACTCTACACAAACTTATGCCTCAAAAATGCAAACCTATGGCCAGTCATAACTGAACAGGGTTTTCTCTATTAGTTTGGTCTGTCAATTGATCAATCAGTCATGGATATATAATCCTTGGTCTGTCATAACTGAGCAGGGCTCTCTCTATTAGTTTGGTCTGTCAGATGTTCAGTCAGTTATGAATATATAATGCTTGACCAATCATAACTGAGCAGGGCTATTTCTATTAGTTTGGTCTGTCAGATGTTCAGTCAGTTATGAATATATAATGTTTGACCAGTCATAATTGAGCAGAGCTCTTTCTATTAGTTTGGTCTGTCAGATGTTCAGTCAATCATGAATGTATAACCCTTGACCAGTCAAAACTGAATAGGGCTCTCTCTTTTAGCTTGGTCTATCAGATGGTCAGTCAGTTATGGATGTTTAACCCTTGGCCAGTCATAACTGAACAGGATTCTTTTCTTTTCCCTTCTTTCCATTTCATTGTTTCCTTATTACTATGTTTATTTAGTGAAGTCATGTGGCTTGGTAGTTAGGCTTTTTGGCTTACTATCATAAGGTCATGAGTTTGGTTTCTAGCACTGAACTGTGTCATTCAGCAACACACTTTATTGCTTGTTGTTCTTGTCTACTCAGCAGGGAAAATAAGTGACTTGTACCTGTAATTAAAAAGGCCAGCCTTGTCACACACTGGATCACACTGATTCTCCCTGAGAACTATGCCAAGGATTAATATACTTGTGCAATACTCAACAACATTCACATTAATTTCCTGAGCAAGCTGTTCCATTGAAGGAATCAGCTGGAACACATGTCGTTAGAATCAACAGGTGTCCATCGCACACATGCAGTAGTTTGTTTTATTCTTTTTATGTTAATAAAGGAACTACTCCAGTATCCGAAGTGGCTTGCTATACCATGCTGGCCTTTTATGTTATTTTTGAATTCCCTGAGAAATTTCCATTTTTGTTTCTTCAGTTCTTTCCAAAAATTGGTTTATAAAATTAGGTGGTGATTTGACACAGTTGTTATTGTGTTGGATAAACAGCCTTGGTATTTGTTCCATGTGCTCAGAGTTCAAATCTAGCTGAGATTAACTTTATCTTTTATCCTTTGCAAGTGGGGTAGGTGGGTTTGACAAATAAAGTCTGGTCCAAGAGGCGGTGAATTGGCAAAATTGTTAACACATCAGATACATTGTGATATCTGTTCTTATTTTGTGCATTCTGAGTCTGAATATCACATTCTGATCTGGCCGTGACACTTCTGCCAGAAGTCACAATTGACAGATAGTATCAGCAATGAAAAGACTCATAGAAACTTGGTCTGATTTGATAATTTGGGCCTCCTTCTTCTTAAAGAAAACACAAAAAAACAAAAAAAAAAACAGGGATAGAGACAGGAGATCTTTACTTTGAATTTTATGTAGGTATTTTGGAATAATAGGCATGTATTTGAAAATATATATGGTATGTTTATAATAGGGGTCTATAGGAAAGCAAGATAAATATACAGTAATATGATTATGAACTTTTTAAGCTGGATATTTTGGAAATTAAAAACAAACATTCCTTTTATAAGAATTTAGTTTATAAAATCATAAATAAGTATAAACCATAGGGATTTTCTTTACTTTAGAAGAAAAACAAATAACCTTTATTATGTTTTATGATATTAACAGCCTGAAGTGCAGAAATGTTTTTAGTTGAGAATTGAAACCTCATTGCAGACTCCTCCTACAAAACAGCCTACTTCTATCTCTATGGTCTTTGCACAACTAACATCCATCAAACATAAGAATTATATTTATAGTAAAGGAAAGAATGTGATCATCAGCTTGGACCAAGGAAGCTATATTACCAACAATCTTTCGATTGCTGATAATCTCTGCTGAATGCAACTCTTTGTGGAAGGAGGCAAGATTTGAACTTATATATAGAGTTGAATGAGACACCATAATACATCTGTCTGATTATTTAACAATCTACTGCCCTTAGACTAGGGCTTTATCAACCCCAAAAGGGTTGACCTGGGTGGAATTTGAACTGAGAACACAGAAACCTGAACTAAATATCCAACACTCTAAGAACTCTGAAAAATCAACTATCATATTACTACACTACTGCACTTGTAATGTTCAACTTTCCCACATTTCTTTTTAACTTTAAAAAAAAAATTTGCTTTCATCTTGCAGAGGGCATTCCATACTATGTGTACATCTTATTAGCTATTTTTGCGGTTGGTCTCATTGTAATGGTTGTTGGTTTCCTAGTCAACAGGTAAGGTTACATATGATATATATTCTGTAAACATGCCATTTTCTTATATATATATTTTGAGTATATGTTGGTTGTATACCAACACCTCAGTATGCAGATTGGAGCACTCGACGAAGTGCGCAGGTTTTTTTGGTTACTCCGGAGTAATGTAAAATAAAATAAATAAGTCAAATGTTTAAAATTTGGCTTCGTTTATTACTGCTATATATATTTCGGTGACAGCCATCTTTGGCTGTGACCTCTTCAGGCAGTCCGTATTAGTGTGGTAGAGAGGAGTACACATGTTGTTGAGGTGTATAACTTTGTCAATACTCTGATATGCGCAGTTCCTGGTTGGGTTGTTATTTCACTGAGGAACTGGAATCATATGAATTCAAACAAACGAATTTCAGCGTCAAAGGGCCTCTTTGAACATTCATCAGTCAAAAGTCTATAGAAATTCATTCTGAGGCAAGCCAATCTGTAGTTGTTGTTCTTGTTATTGTTAGGTACATCTGACCTCTATTCTTGTGTTGGTAGTGGTGTTATTGTTGGAGTCAGCTAAAAAAAAGTGATAAAGTGGTAGAAGGAATAAGATGGTAAAGGAGCAAAATAAAATAAAATAATCGAATAAAATGTGTGTGTGTTATACCCATCTCAATGTTATAAAGATTTGTAAGGTCAAACTTCCCATTGGTCAGTTTTGAGAAATATATATAGCAGTAATAAACGAAGCCAAACTTTAAACTTATTTATTTTATTTTATTTTGACTTATTTATTTTATTTTATTTTATATATATATACTTAGAGAGAGAGAGATCATGGGAATACTCAATGCATGGGGAGATGCAGAGTAGGTATAGAGATGTGTAAAATCCCAACCGTGACACCAAGCGGTTTATACATATATATATATATATATATATATATATATATATATATATATATATATATATATATATATAAGTATTAATAAAATAGATGTTCTTTTCATCAATTACATTTTATTATACATATTTCGGATGTACAACAGTACGTCCTCATCAGACAAAATATAATGATACATGACGTACCATGGGATGTTAAATGGTTAAGATTTAATCAAGGTAGTGATTAACCCGATAGAAAATTTTACTTATATCCTATCTATGAGAAAATGCGAAAACGTAATAAATTCATTAGAGAATGTGTGAGTAATAAAAAAAACGTTGCATATTGTAACTGTTCTAAAATTTCGTTTGATACTACGATATATCTAGGAAAACGTCTCATGAATCATAACAGCCAGTGATAGCCACTGGAAAAGTAAAGTGTGGGGGCGGTTTCGAAAGTTAAACGGTTAGATTTGAAAATATTTAATTTATAATATTAGGGTGAAGACTCCAGATTTCAGGATTATTTGTTGGTTATTTATATATTATTTATATAAATTCGATAAGTGTGTTATCATTTCTAAACTTCTAAATTGTGAGAGTAACATTTAAAGGATTTAGCTGGCACATAAAGAATGAAATATTATACTGTTGATTATTTACCTAAATTTAAACTTTAACAAATATACCAACATATTAGGTATGTAAAGCTTTTGAAGTACTTATTATTATAAATATTTAAATAAATATTATGTGTATAGGTATATATTAATGAGCCAGTATGTTTAAGGTAAATAATAACGACGAAGATAAAAATAAAATAAGATAATATATTGAAGGATGTTAAGGATAAATATATACATATGTATAACTGGGTGTAAATGCACTAATTATTCTTCAACCAAGATATCAACATATTATTAGATATAGGGATGTATATATATATAGATATATATTAGGTATTATTAGTGTAGTATACTTTAGATAAATGATAACAGTTATAATCTTATCAACATGTCACATTTAAATACATATATATACATATAAAAAAAACAACAATGAGTGCATGGATAATACAGAGTTCAAAATAATGTCTATAATAATTTTTAGTTTGGATATTTTCTCTATATTTGAATCATATATATAGAAATGTGGTAGGTATATTTAAAAATATATAAAATATAATATATAAGTACATATATATTATAATACATTATATTATAAATAAATAAGAGATCAAAAGTACTGCGAAAAATTCACATTTATATATAAGTTTGAATCCGTCTCAAAATTTAGATTTTATAGTGCAGTAAATATATTTAAAAGAAATATATGCTATATTATACTATAAATAATAGATCAAAAACTCATTAAAAATTTAGAGTTATAGATAAGTTTCATAAAAAATTATGGATTGGGTATTAAACTAAAATTTAAAAGAGATCACAAATGTATTAAAAATTCACAGTTAAATAAATTCCATAAATATGTAAGGATTAGGTATTATACTAAATTATAATCATAGAAATAAGGAGATAAAGAAATGATGGTATTGATCAAAGTTAACAAATAATGTTGTGTGTATCAATGTTTAGGCATGTTAATTGAAATATTGTCATTCATTCTAGCGTTGTTTCTTCTATAGCTAGTTATAAAATAAAGCAATATTAAAGGCCATTAATGTTTTTTACTGTTGATTATATATTCCTGGTAACCGAGTTGTTATTGGTTCTTTCTTTCTCGTTTTATGTGAGGCTAAAAAAGTGGACGTAGCTTTATGGAGGCAACTAGAGAATAATTCACTTTTTTTGTTAATTAGGGTCTCATAATTATTAATAATCAACAGGGTCTCCATTGTACAGAGCGGGCAGTTATTTGATATACTAGAGTTGCGGTAAATTCCACAGTTCCGAAGTTTTGTCCAAAGAATGGAGTATTCTAAATTCTTCTCTTTTAAAGACCATATGAGCTCTGATAAAGACGTGGATGATTTCCTCTTAGAGTTCGAGAATGAGCATTTATGGTTCGCAAAACGAGCCTTGAATGTGGACGAGGTTGATCCAATGTAATTGTATGTTTTGTGATCAGATTTTACGGTGCATTTATAAACCAAATTACTATCTAAACAATTATTTTGCAACGGGCAATTAGTTTTATTTCTACAATTACATTTTGGTTTAGTATCATTAATGTTAACTCTATTATTATGATCAGTACGTCCTCATCAGACAAAATATAATGATACATGACATACCCTGAGATGTTAAATGGTTGAAGAATAATTAGTGCATTTACACCCAGTTATACATATGTATATATTTATCCTTAACATCCTTCAATATATTATCTTATTTTATTTTTATCTTCGTCGTTATTATTTACCTTAAACATACTGGCTCATTAATATATACCTATACACATAATATTTATTTAAATATTTATAATAATAAGTACTTCAAAAGCTTTACATACCTAATATGTTGGTATATTTGTTAAAGTTTAAATTTAGGTAAATAATCAACAGTATAATATTTCATTCTTTATGTGCCAGCTAAATCCTTTAAATGTTACTCTCACAATTCAGAAGTTTAGAAATGATAACACACTTATCGAATTTATATAAATAATATATAAATAACCAACAAATAATCCTGAAATCTGGAGTCTTCACCCTAATATTATAAATTAAATATTTTCAAATCTAACCGTTTAACTTTCGAAACCGCCCCCACACTTTACTTTTCCAGTGGCTATCACTGACTGTTATGATTCATGAGACGTTTTCCTAGATATATCGTAGTATCAAACGAAATTTTAGAACAGTTACAATATGCAACGTTTTTTTTTATTATTCACACATTCTCTAATGAATTTATTACGTTTTCGCATTTTCTCATAGATAGGATATAAGTAAAATTTTCTATCGGGTTAATCACTACCTTGATTAAATCTTAACCATTTAACATCTCAGGGTATGTCATGTATCATTATATTTTGTCTGATGAGGACGTACTGTTGTACATCCGAAATATGTATAATAAAATGTAATTGATGAAAAGAACATCTATTTTATTAATACTTATATTTTAATATTAATAACTCCAGAAAATAATTTTCCCGTTGAGTGCTTCCGATCTATTGCAAAACTCATTCTTTGACATAATCATTGAATATTGTTTAACAATTTAATATATATATATATATATATATATATATATATATATATATATATCATCATCATCATCATGAGTCAGTCATGGTTTGTAGGGTTGGTGACAGTACTGTTGATATTTCACTGCTACCATAACTAACAACATAATTTTTCTAATTAGATAAACCATTCAAAATACAAGTTTGAAAGCAGAAGCAACAGAAAGTAGTTCCAGCTAGATCCTGTCAACAAAATTTCCATACGGTGTAAACATACAAATGGAATATTTGTCTTCATGTGTTTCGGATGGCTTGAGCTGAATAATAAATTATTATAAATAAACCTTAAAGACTCCAATTGCAATTTCAACTTTTTTTCCTATTTATATATATATATACATATGCATATTGATAAATATTTTCTATTAGACGTTTCATTTTTTTTGCTGTTATCTCATCTGTTACAGGAAATACCAGGAGAAAAGAAATATGGAAGCGATGGGCTGGAGGATTGATCAAAGTGAAATCAAATTTGGTACAAACAAACTACGGAGTGGAACCAATATGAACGTTGGTGGGAGTCAAGTAGGTTTTATTTTGAATTTTAGTAAAAGCGTGCATTTATAATCATTAGTTGTGTATGTCCGTTTGTGTGCACGTGCGTGTGTTTGTATATGTTTAAGAGTGTGTATTTGCACATTTGTGTGTAAATATGTGCGCGCATGTGTGAGTGCATGTTTGTGCACGCCTTGGTAAATTGTGGTTACTTGTTTGTGTGCGCCTGTACCGTCGCATATGTGTGTTCGCGCGCGTGTGTGCATCTGTTTGCGCGTATGTGTGCACGTGTGTACGCAAGTATTTGTGCTTGTCTGTGTGTGCGTGCGTTAGCACGTGTATCTGCACGACTGTGTCCACATGTGTGTGAATATGTTTGTGCGGGGCTGTGCCTAGGTATGTGTGCGTGAGTGTGTGCATGTGTTTGTGCCTGTTTCCGTGCACGTGTTTGTGTGCGCGTTTTTGTGTGCGTGTTTGTGTAAGCGATTGTGTGCACGTGCCTGTGCGGGTATCTCTGCCTGTATGTGCACGTTTCTGTGCGCATTTCTGCGTGCGTGCATGTGCGCGCGTGTGTGTGCGCATGTGCTTGCACATGTGTCTGCGCGCCTGTGTGCGCATGTTTATGTGCGAATTTTGTGCGCGTGTGTATGCGTATATTTGTGCAAGTGTTTGTGTGATTGTGTCTGCACCTTGTGTCACGTGTGTGTGCGCGTGTGTGTGTGTGCAAGTGTATATGCGTGTTTGCGTGCGCGTGAGTGCACATGTGTTTGTGCACGTTTTTGTGTACATTTCTGTGCGCGTTTGAGCGTGCATTTGCGTGCGCGTTTTTGTATGCAATTGTGTGCGAGTGTGTCCGCGTGTATGTACGGGTGTGTGTACCTATGATTGTGCGCGTGTGTGTGCATATGTGCGCGCGGGTTTGTACGTGTATGTGTGCGCGTTTGTGTGCACGTGCGTGTGCGGGTATCTCTGCGTGTGTGTGCACGTTTCTGTGCGCATTTCTGCGTGCGTGCGTGTGCCCGTGTGGGTGCACGTGTGTGTGCACATGTATATACGCATGTTCGTGTGATTTTGTCTGCGCGTGTGCGGTCGCGTATATGTGCATGTTTGTACGCGTGCTTGCGCGTTTTTGTGCGCTAGTTTGCGCTCGTTTATGTTTCCGATTGTGTGCGCGCGCATGTATGTGCACAGCTTTGTGCACGTTTGTGTAAGCGATTGCGTGCGCGTGTGTCTGTTGGAATATGTGCGTAAGTATGTGTGTATGCGCGTATTTGCATGTGTGCGTGTGCTTGTGTGTGTGTGCGTGCATGTGCTTGCACGCGTGCCTACGCGAAAGTGTGCGCATGTTTATGTGCGAATTTTGTGCTCGTGAGTATGCGTATATTTGTGCAAGTGTTTGTGTCTGCACGTGTGAGCGCGCGTGTGTGCTCGTGTGTTTGTGTGCATTTTTGTGTGCATTTCTGTGCGCGTTTCAGTGCGCATTTGCGCTCGCGTTTTTGTATGCGATTGTGTGTGCGTGTGTCCGCATGTATGTACGTGTGTGTGTACCTATGAGTGTGCGTGTATATGCGCGTGTGTGTGCATGTGTGTGCGCGGGTTTGTACGCGTATGTGTGCACGTTTGTGTGCACATGCGCGTGTGTGTGCATATGTTTAAGAGCATGTATTTGCACATTTGTGTGCGAATATGTCTGCGCATATGTGAGAGCATGTTTGTGCATGCGTTTGTACAATTGTGTGTGCTTGTTTGTATGCACCTGTACTGTGGCATGTGTTTGCACGTGTGTTCGCACGCGTGTGTGCATCTGTTTGCGCGTATGTGTGCATGTGTATATGCGAGTATTTGTGTGCGTCTGTGTGTGCGTGCGTTTGCACGTGTTTCTGCATTGTATGCACGTGTCTGATTGTATGCACGTGTGTGTGAACATGATTGTGCGGGGCTGTGCCTGTGTATGTGTGCGTGAGTTTGTGTGCACGTTTTTGTGCCTGTTTCCGTGCACGTGTTTTTGCGCGTGTTTGTGCGTGTTTGTAAGCAATTGTGTGCACATACTTGTGCGGGTATCTCTGTGTGTGTGTGTGCACGTTTCTGTGTGC
Source organism: Eledone cirrhosa (assembly GCA_964016885.1). Lineage (NCBI taxonomy): Eukaryota > Metazoa > Mollusca > Cephalopoda > Octopoda > Eledonidae > Eledone > Eledone cirrhosa. Next base: position 245,857,769 of record OZ024742.1, read on the forward strand.
GCGCGTGTGTGCCCGCGTGTGTGCCTATGTTTGTGTGATTGTGTCTGTGCATGTGTCTGCGCGTGTGTGGTCGTGTGTGTGTGCCAGTGTATGTGCATGTTTGTACGCCTGCTTGCGCGTTTGACAGCGCGTTTGTGTGCGCTAGTTTGTGCGCGTTTATGTTTGCAATTGTGTGTGGGCGCGTGTATGTGTGCGTGTATGTTGTCGAATGTGTTGGCATGTGTCCTTTTCCGTGTGTATACGCGTGTTGGTGCATGTTTGTGCGCGCATTTGTGTGCCGCGTGTGCGCGCGATTGTATGTGCTGTGTGTATCCGTATTTGTGCGCGTGTTTGCACGCATTTATGTACGCATTTATGTGCACAGTTTTGTGTGTGTTTGTGTAAGCGATTACGTGCGCGTGTGCCTATTGAAATCTGTGCGTGTAAGTATGTGTGTGTATTCGTGTATTCGCATGTGTATGCACGTATTTGCATGTGTGTGCACGTACTGGGTTACATGTTACCAGTAGCGCTGAAGAGCGACCTGACCAATATATATATATATATATATATATATATATATATATATATATATGTATACACACACAGAAATATCCACGGTTAGTTGTGAGGTCTTGTCTGCATGTAGTCCATATGTTGAAAATGTAGGTTAAAATAAATCCCGGAAAACAATAAAACATCAAAAGAAAAACAGCGTCATGATATAAGTTAAAACAATGAAATAAAAATTCAAGTCATTAGGAATATACTTCACTGCTTTACGATCGTTTCTAGGTGATAATAATACATCGTACGCATATTTCGTTATCGATCTATGTAAGGTTAGTTACAAAATATCAAATAAGGAATATATTTACCTACATGTATATCGTCAGCCGTTGTCAAAAGAAATGAAAATTTTATTCAAAATCAATAGTAAATTGAGATCTATGACCTTATTTGGAGGTAGCCGAAGAACAAACCAATCAAATGGCGTTTTGCCATATGATGTTAAGACGAAATATAACTCACTTTAGTTAAGGTCATGACCTTTTGAAAGGAATGGTGATGGTGGAGTGAAGTTTAAAAAGGAATGTAAATATTATATGTTGAGTTGTGTTGTATGGGGTTTTAGGTGAATATAAATAAAGAAATATAAAATATACAGAAATAACTAAGATAAATATAGATAGGTAAAGTAATGGTCATAACTAGGAAGGATAGTATATTAAAAGATGAAAATTATAATAAGATAATAAAATACAATAATATAATAATATAATATAATTATTTCTACTTTTGGCACAAGGCCAGCAAACACCCAGTACATTACTGGTACTTTATTTTATCGACCCCGTAACAATAAAAGGCAAATATAATAATATAATATAATGTAATATAATATAGTGCATTATGGTACATTGTATATAGTATAGTATAGCGTATGATGCATCATAAAATATAAAATAGTAAATATTTTCAAGTGGGTCAATGTATAAGTAATCAATCCCCCCAGATAAATTCATGTTGACATATAGCCAAAACGCATAATTTTCTTAGATCACAAAAGTACATATACTCACATATATAGATATGTGCCTAAAGTAGAAACAATTATTATAGGGCGATGGATTGGCAGTATCGGTAGAGGGTCGGACGCCATGCCTTTGCGGTCGGAGTTCAAATCCCGCCGAGGTTAACTTTGCCTTTCATCCTTACGGGGTCGATAAAATAAAGTACCAGTAATGTACTGGGTGTTTGCTGGCCTTGTGCCAAAAGTAGAAATTATTATATTATTATATTATTGTATTTTATTATCTTATTATAATTTTCATCTTTTAATATACCATCCTTCCTAGTTATGACCATTATTTTCCCTATCTATATTTATCTTAGTTGTTTCTGTATATTTTATATTTACTTATTTATATTCACCTAAAACCCCATACAACACAACTCAACATATAATATTTACATTCCTTTTTAAACTTCACTCCATCATCTTCATTCCACTATCAATATAACAATCCCTTTTCTTCATAGGTTCTTTATAGTAATTCTATTTTTAACACCATTCAACCATTCCTTTCAAAAGGTCATGACCTTAACTAAAGTGAGTTATATTTCATCTCAACATCATATGGCAAAACGCCATTTGATTGGTTTGTTCTTCAGCTACCTCCAAATAAGGTCATAGATCTCAATTTACTATTGATTTTGAATAAAATTTTCATTTCTTTTGACAACGGCTGACGATATACACGTAGGTAAATATATTCCTTATTTGATATTTTGTAACTAACCTTACATAGATCGATAACGAAATATGCGTACGATGTATTATTATCACCTAGAAACGATCGTAAAGCAGTGAAGTATATTCCTAATGACTTGAATTTTTATTTCATTGTTTTAACTTTATATATATATTGGTTGAAGGCTTCCTGTATTTGGGAGCAAAGATTGGGAATACGGAGGATGATGTGGTTGAGAGGAAGAACAAAGCCTGGGCGGCGTGCCACAGCTTGAGATCGGCGTGGAAGTCGGACCTTCGTAAAGACCTGAAAATCCGCCTCTTCATTGCTGTAGTGGAGTCTGTGCTGCTGTACGGGTCTGAGACTTGGACACTGACCAAGAAGCTCACTCAGATGGTGGATGGGTGCTACACGAGAATGCTGAGGATGACTCTGAACATTAATCAGTATACACTGAGGATGAAAAACTCAGAGCTGTATGGGACCATCCACAAAAGTCAGCTCAAAAGTGACACAGAGGAGACTGAGGTTAGCTGGACATGCTCACCAACATCCAGAGTTGATATTGCACTCAGTGCTCCTTCAAATGAAACAGTTCTAGTCCTGTAGAAGCCAGTTCTATATTAAATTTTATATTATATCTATATCTATATCTATATATCTATATAGACCAATTCCTTCAAGAAATCCTCTATAACTCTCTTCTTGCGTCAACCATTGTGTCCAAATCCTGATTTTAAAGACTTCGCTAGGTGGTACTATTTAGTTAGATATGACCTGGGCCAATACTGGCCGAAACATATATCTATATATACATCATCATCATCACCGTTTTACGTCCGTTCTTCCACGCTAGCATGGGTTAGACGGGTTGTCCTGTTGTGGGCAGTGTCCGGTCGGCTGACCTTGTCTTGCTCATACGGGAACTGATTCTGGCTTGATTTCTACAGCTGGATGCCCTTCTTAACACCAACCTCATTTACAGTGAGTGCTGGGTGCTTTTTTCCGTGGCGCCTACACGTTCACTTTACAGTGTGGGCTGGGTGCTTTTTTGCCGTGGCACCTCCACGACCACTTTGCAGTGGGAGGGTGTGGGGGCATATTGTCTATATGCTTCAGCTTCAGCTTGTACCCATGGGAAGTCGGGTCTTCTGTATTACTGCGTGACGCCAGAGGTCACGGTCGTGTGTCATCGCCTTTGAGAGGTGTAATTGGGTAAGGTCGGCTTTTATTATTTATCACCTCACTCTAGGTCTTCTTGGGTCTCCCCACTCTGCGGTTTCCATCGACTTCTAGTCTATATATACATATACATATCTATATATACAATATTCATATATATATATATATATATATATATATATTATATGTAGTAATAAACACAGTAAATAGTGTGTCTAAAATTATGAGGGTTGAAATACCACATTTGTTTGAGAAATTTAACCAGAAGCAAACAGAATATACATAAAATAAAATGAAATATATACAGACCGCCTCAATAACTATTACATCTCCCGAACAGATTAGGGATTTAATCTGTTCGCCTGGTATTTCAACCCTCGTAATTTTAGACATACGATTTACTGTGTTTATTACTACATATATTATTAAAATGCTCAGTATTTATACTTTGAACTTGTTAATTATAGGGTATCAGTATGAGTTAGAAACTTTGCCTTTTATTTGTGTATATATATATATATATATATATATATATATATATATATATATATTGTTATACTTTGGGAGGGTCATGTTGCCAATAAGAAACACACGCACCAGTTGCTTTCACTTCAATTTATTATATATTTATAAATTTATAAATTTACAAATCTACAAACTTATAAATTTCTGGTTGGTTGGTTGGTTCCACAACCAGATAGTTGTTTATATATAGTCATAGTCCTTTCGTCACACACTCTGTGACCCCAACCATCGATTACCTGTACTAGACACAGAGCTCTGGTTAGATACCATTAACAACCAAAAACAAATCCTCCATTCCCATTATGCCAAACCCATGACTTCCAAACATCTGATCCACCGAAACTCGGCCATTTCGGACCATACCAAAATCAACATACTGATTGCGGATTTGGTACGGGTGATGAGAAATGTGTCCCGCATGTGCAACCCCGAAGAACTAGAGAGACACATACAACACTTCATCCACCGTATGCAGTTCTCTGGCTACAATCAGAGAGATAGAATCAGAGTGTATAGAGGAGCCAGAACCAAATGGGAAAAAATGGTAAATAACGACATAAATGGGACCTGCCCCTTGTATAGGAGCAAATTTTGGAATAGAATAGAAAGAACTAGGAACAAGGCCAATAGAATAAACTCATGGTATGATAGCAATAAATACCAGAGTGTAATGTTCATCAATACAACCCCTAGAGGCGAACTAGCCTACAAATTTAGAAGGGCCCTAAATAAACATAAACTCAATATTAAGATAGTAGAAAGACCAGGTACCTCCGTAAAAACACTTATTAGCAAGACATACCCGTTCCAAAGACCCTCATGTATAGATAAGAAATGTATAACCTGTAAAATAAGCCCCATATTAACTGTAAAACTAGAAATGTAGTGTATAGCATAAGATGTACTGAAGGACAATGTAGAAACAAAAATATAGTGTACATAGGTGAGACAGCTCGTAGTATAGGGGAACGAATAAATGAACACTGGCGAGACCTTCAAGATAATAAAGAATCATCTGTGCTCTACCAACAGGCTAAGATAGAACACAGGGGTAGATTAGAGAACATAGAAATAAAAATAGAATCCACACACAGAAAAGATGCAATGTTTAGGCAAATTACAGAGGCAGTAAGCATAAAAGAATTACAACCAAAATTAAATAGAAAATATGAGTGGAACAGCAACATCACAACTTACAATTAAGGACAAAATGAAAACACACACAGGACAAAATGAAAACACACACACACAGAACAAACAACCAACCAACAATAAATAAATAAATAAATAAACAAATAGATAAATGAACACAAACACACACAGACACCCGGATGTGGCGCATGCACAAACTGAGCACACAACACACACACAGAAACAAAATGGCGTAGGATAGAAGAAAGGAAAGGCACAGAAACAAAGAAAGGAATCCCCAGTCACTGAAGAGGTCACAAAGTGTGTGACGAAAGGACTATGACTATATATAAACAACTATCTGGTTGTGGAACCAACCAACCAACCAGAAATTTATAAGTTTGTAGATTTGTAAATTTATAAATTTATAAATATATAATAAATTGAAGTGAAAGCAACTGGTTCGTGTGTTTCTTATTGGCAACATGACCCTCCCAAAGTATAACAATATCGGTTTCAACACACGATTTCAGATAAAGAATCTTGCTAAACAAATTTAGAAACGAAATATCGTAAGCCTTAGCCAGGCTAACAAGATACTGAAAACCACCATGTTCTGTTGTCTACGAAAAACCATAACATCTCGACAACTACACTTCATAAAGCTGTGCGCCACTTCTAGAATCTACACCAACACCATCAATACTGACGTTAGAAGATTACAACTCACCAAAAAACAAGCAGATAGGCTAAAACGAACTTTGATTCTAAACATAAAAAAGAAGATCTATAGAGAATTAAGTCATCAAGAAAAACAAAAGCGTAACCTAATACAAGAAATAGCTAAAATCACCACACCAACAGAAAAACTAATATTTATAAGCCTTATACGCCCCGAAGAACAGTACATTACTCAAGAATGTGATAAGCACTTTAACAGGAAACTAAAGTGGCTTAAACAGGCAAAGCTAAATCAGGATACTATAGAGTATACCAATAGATATCCCGACAAAATTGACGGTATCAACATGGCCGACACCTCATTATCAGAAGAGTTCAACAACAAAAATACCAATATTTATGGGAACACGGAAATAGATAATGATGAAATGTCTGTGCTATGTTTGCCGCCCAAATTTGCGACATTCAAGAAGGTAAATATGATTAGTTGTCTGTCAGAAATAGAAAAATCATTTACAAAACTACGCTGGAGCATCAAAAACAAAAGCAACAATATACGCACACACATATACAACACACATCCCAACAACAACAGACACACAGACACAAACAACAATAACAACAACACACACATCAACAACAACAACAATAGCAACATACCCAGATACAACAACAACAGACACGCAGACACAAACAACAATAACAACACACACAACAACGATAACACACACGGAGACAACAACAACACACATCAACAACAGCACACATCAACAACAACAACAACAACACACGTATTCAATGCCTCTCACCACCACCACCACAATCTTAACAAACACACAGACACAGAAAACAAGTAATGACAGTAGCACAGAAATCAGAGAAATAAGGGAAAGTAATAGGATTAAAAGGAAAAGGAGATGGGAGACTAAGGACAAAGAGAATAACCAAGACGAACACACAGACACACAAAATAGGGTAGATAACAACATTGAGCCAGTGGAAAGAGACAGAAGTAATTATGAGAGACATAGAAACAACCATGAGGCTGTTGGTGGAAATAGAAATAGAAATAGAAACAACACAACTAACAATAATAATAACAATAGCACTAGTACACATAAAGCAGCAGCCTGGAACTCTCCGTTTTATAATCCCTCCGATAAATCATTCGACCTGCGACGAGTCCACGCCACGACTTTACCATTTAACAAACGCACGCAGTTGCCGTCGCAGGTCGATGAACAAACAGAAGCACAATTTAGTATAGCTAAATCCGAACTTAGAAATATTATAGAACAGTATAGCAAGAAGCATAATAGAATAGAGGCCCAGCAACTCGGAGAAAAATCTGCAAATGGCTTGCGTAAGCTCATGCAGCGCTCGCGTAATGGAGAGATAGCATGCTTTCCAACAGACAAGTCTGGCAGAATGTCGGTTGACAGCCTGCCAAACTACATCCAGGCAATGCAACCCCACATCACTAACACAAGAGAGGTAACACCACAGGAGCATGAGGATAGAGAAAAAGCCCTCAATGCCCATATGGTGATGTGGACGAATATAATGCAGCCCAACAAAAGGACTGCCAACAACTTCCAGGCCTGGAACAATGACGTGCCGGCGTTGTATGGGCTCCGAAAAGACCATAAAACGGGCTGTGACCCTGTCGCGGGACCACCAACACGGCCAGTCTGTGGAGCTAACATTGCTAGTAACTACAGACTGTCCTACTTCCTTTCCCTGATCATACGCCCCATCATTGAGATGTCCCCAGATGTATGTGACAGCACGGAGGACCTCCTCAGCAGAATCGGCGCGAGTAACCGATCTGGGGACCTAACAAACTGCATAATAGGCAGTATGGATGTTGTGTCCCTGTATCCATCTATTGACGTGGATTTTGCTGTGGAGAAATGCGTAGAAATGATCAGCGGGAGCAAGGTTGAGTTCCGTGGGATTGATACCAGTGAGCTGGGATTTCTACTTAAGCTTACCCATAGTAATAGTTACCTAGACACTTATGACCTTAGCAACCTGTGCCCTACAAGACCAGCAAGAGGCAGACCACCTACCATTACCTCAATGGCCAAGAAAACCCACACAGATAGATGGAACGGGTGGACCAGAGCCATACGGACACCTGAAAACCACAATGAACTGAAGAAAATGATTGCACATGCGGTAGGGGCCAGCATAAAATTAACCCTTAAGGAACATATGTTCAAATTTAATGGTAAAACATATGCCCAAGAGGAAGGAGCAGCCATTGGTGTTAGCATTGCAGGCGACATAGCTAACTTATTCATGGTATGGTGGGACAGTAGACTTAAACAAAAACTTAAAGAACAATTAGAAGACAGCTTAACCCTGATAATGTACTCCCACTACGTAGATGATATAAACATCGTAGTTAAGACACCCCCACTAAAGAACAGTCAGGAACTAGAGAAAAACACAATGGAAAGCATCCAGCAAATAGCAAACTCCATCCACCAGAGCATTAGAGTTACTATAGACTACCCAAGTAGACACCCCAACCATCGATTACCTGTACTAGACACAGAGCTCTGGTTAGATACCATTAACAACCAAAAACAAATCCTCCATTCCCATTATGCCAAACCCATGACTTCCAAACATCTGATCCACCGAAACTCGGCCATTTCGGACCATACCAAAATCAACATACTGATTGCGGATTTGGTACGGGTGATGAGAAATGTGTCCCGCATGTGCAACCCCGAAGAACTAGAGAGACACATACAACACTTCATCCACCGTATGCAGTTCTCTGGCTACAATCAGAGAGATAGAATCAGAGTGTATAGAGGAGCCAGAACCAAATGGGAAAAAATGGTAAATAACGACATAAATGGGACCTGCCCCTTGTATAGGAGCAAATTTTGGAATAGAATAGAAAGAACTAGGAACAAGGCCAATAGAATAAACTCATGGTATGATAGCAATAAATACCAGAGTGTAATGTTCATCAATACAACCCCTAGAGGCGAACTAGCCTACAAATTTAGAAGGGCCCTAAATAAACATAAACTCAATATTAAGATAGTAGAAAGACCAGGTACCTCCGTAAAAACACTTATTAGCAAGACATACCCGTTCCAAAGACCCTCATGTATAGATAAGAAATGTATAACCTGTAAAATAAGCCCCATATTAACTGTAAAACTAGAAATGTAGTGTATAGCATAAGATGTACTGAAGGACAATGTAGAAACAAAAATATAGTGTACATAGGTGAGACAGCTCGTAGTATAGGGGAACGAATAAATGAACACTGGCGAGACCTTCAAGATAATAAAGAATCATCTGTGCTCTACCAACATGCTAAGATAGAACACAGGGGTAGATTAGAGAACATAGAAATAAAAATAGAATCCACACACAGAAAAGATGCAATGTTTAGGCAAATTACAGAGGCAGTAAGCATAAAAGAATTACAACCAAAATTAAATAGAAAATATGAGTGGAACAGCAACATCACAACTTACAATTAAGGACAAAATGAAAACACACACACACATAGAACAAACAACCAACCAACAATAAATAAATAAATAAATAAACAAATAGATAAATGAACACAAACACACACAGACACCCGGATGTGGCGCATGCGCAAACTGAGCACACAACACACACACAGAAACAAAATGGCGTAGGATAGAAGAAAGGAAAGGCACAGAAACAAAGAAAGGAATCCCCAGTCACTGATGAGGTCACAGAGTGTGTGACGAAAGGACTATGACTATATATAAACAACTATCTGGTTGTGGAACCAACCAACCAACCAGAAATTTATAAGTTTGTAGATTTGTAAATTTATAAATTTATAAATATATAATAAATTGAAGTGAAAGCAACTGGTGCGTGTGTTTCTTATTGGCAACATGACCCTCCCAAAGTATAACAATATCGGTTTCAACACACAATTTCAGATAAAGAATCTTGCTAAACAAATTCAGAAACGAAATATATATATATATATATATATATATTAATATATATATATGTGTATGTATGTATAAATATGGGTTTGTCATGGCCAACTGGCCTGTCCCTACTCATAGTCGTGCCACCCAGTCCCAGGCTCTCAAAATATGGTTTTGTATTGAGAATGGTTTGTTGTGAGGAGAGGGCCCAGCTCCGAAACTGGGGTTTCGCTGTTAGAAGGGTTCAACGTAGCCAAATTGGCTTGTCCCTCCTCATAGTGGTGTAATCCATTGCTGAGCCCAAAACTGTGGTTCAGCTGTGAGATGGATTTGGGAAAGCCCCAGGCTCCAAAATGTGGTCACGTACTGAGAACGGTTTGTCGCGTAGAGAGTACTCAGCCCCGAAACTGGAGGGCCACTGTGGGAGGGGTTAAGCGCAGCCAAATTGGCTTGTCTCTTCTCATAGTAGTGTCATCCAGTGCCGGGCTCGAAAAACTGTGTTCCTGCTGTGAGCCAGGCTGCCATACTGTGGTTCCACACCTATCCTTTCTCATAGTGGCATCATCCAGTATCGGGCACCTAAACTATGGTTACGCTGTGGGATGGGTTCAGCATGGCCAACTGGCCTGTCCATCCTCATGGTGGTGCATTTGATACTAGGCCATGAAACTATGGCTATGCTGTGAGATGGGTTAGGCTCCTAGTATTGGTGCCATCTAGTACTGGTCTCCAACTGGCTTCTTCGCATAGTGGAGCCATTCAACGCCAGGCTCCCAAATTGTGGTGCTCCAGCTGTCCCTCTTAATCCAGTATCAGGCCCCCAAAATGGTGGCTATGTTGTGAGATGGGTCAGGCTCCTCATATTGGTGCCTCCCAGTACCAGGCTCCTAAACTATGGCTTTGTTGTGAGATGGGGCAGGTTCCAAAACTGTGGTTATGTTGTGAGACAGTTTGGCACGGCCAACTAGCCTGTCCCTTCTCATGATGGAGCCATCTAGTCCCACACTGTAAATGTGGTTGGTGTTAGGAAGGGCATCCAGCTGTAAAATATCCAGCCTAATGTATAGTCCTCGCCAGAGCAAGATGTAACGTTGGCCAATCATGGCCAGACTTGCTCCCTGGAATGGACGACCTGTCTAACCCATGCAAGCATGGAAGAATTGACACTAAATGGAAATGATGATGATGATGATATAGTATATATGTACATATGTATATATGTATATATGTATATATATGTATATATATAGTAATAATAATAATAAATGCGAAGACTAAAATCCAAAGAGAGCTCAATAAGGATAAATATATATCAAATATATAAAAACCGTGCAAATATTTATTAAAATAACAGATTAAAGTTTAAGCAAAGAATCGCTGCTTTCAACCTTAACAGGATCTTCTGAAACTAAAAAAAGTCAATCTGTGAACGCAGAAGTAAATATTTCGAAAAACGTTGCAACCGAAGGAAAACAGGAAGATGATACTTTGGTTCTTGAAGACGTTCTCTGGCAATGAACGGAAAAAATCAAAGATAATACGTCATTATGTGGAGCGATGAGAACAATTACACACAAAGACTTTAATGTTATTTTAATAAATATATATATATATATATATATATAAGAGATGTCAACATGAATGGACCTGCAATGTTTATCTAAAGACATTTTTTCCAATTCCAACCCGCAAGTCCCCTCAATCTATCTTATTTCTCATTCTTTCTTCTGATGAAGGACTAGCACCCAAAACGTTAAGACCCTCTTCCTGCTATGTCAAGCATTAACCTAATATATCCCTTCCATATACTGTACTGATTGTGTTGTTATTTCTGTTTACCTTTTACACACACACACATATATATATATATATATATATAGGGACTTAAATACCCATACTAGACTGCTAATCCAAAAGTTTAAAGTATGTCCTGAATGTTTCCTTTCATGATTTTGTCTTCCAGATCAGTGCTCAGTCATCCAAATCAAAAATAGGTTCCATTATCTCAGAAAATCAACAGATATTTATTCAAACAGCCATCTACAAGGTAACACCCATTTTTATACATTATTCAATTTTGATTTTATCTACTTTTAATGATGGCTGAATTATGATCAAACAATAAATATAAGTGTGTACATAATGTTGTTGTTTAGCTCTACATCAGAGTTAATTGTTAATTGTGTTATAGGACTACAACACCCACTGCTTTATTCTCTTTTCTGTCATAGAACAGACTACTTAGATGAAACCAATATAGGTGCATATGCACTTTAAAACAAAATGACATGTAGTTTGTTAGTTTATTTAAAGTGATCAGTTCAATTCAAACCTTTTGCATCAATTCTAACATGCACACTCCACAGATGCACAAAGACACATTATAAAATGTATGTGTATGTGTGTGTGTGATTTATTGATAGTTTACACTTGTAAAAAGAGTAAAGAACCCCTTCCATCATGAATGATCATGGGTTTTGCACCTAGAAAGTTCCCCTCTGAGGCCCTGGCAAAGTACTTTTGTGGAAGACCAGCTGTTGCCCATGCGTACCAGTCTCCTCTTGCCACACCACCAATGTTGTCCCTGGGAAAGGCAAATGCTAATACAGCTTGGCATCAGTTACATTGCAACTCATTTCTACACTATATATATACATTATATATACATTATGTACATTATATATACACTATATATATATCAGGTTGTCCAAGGGAATGGATAAGGCTGATACAGTTTGACACAAGTGATGTTGCAACACATTTCTACAGCTAAATGGACAGGAACAATGGGAAATAAAGTGTCTTAGTGTCAGGCCCAAGGACAAAATGTATCACCTAATCCAGGAATCAAACTCACAATCTCATGATTGTGAATCCAACTATCTAACCCCTAAACTACACACATTCACTTCACACATGTACACATATATGAATTGCAAATAAACAAAAAAAAAAAAAAAACGTACTCAATACATTCAGTACCATAGTAGAGATTAATAATATTTATCAAGATTGTCAGAGTCCTGTTACTCTGGAGTTCTGTTCCAACCTTGTTACACATTGTGTCATGCTGAATCTCCCTCAGAAGTACGTTATGAGTATACATGTATCTTCAGAATATTTGGAAACTTGCACATTAATTTCATGAGCAGGCTGTTCCATTATTCAAAATACAGGATCACAGAATGGAACTGATGGAGGTCCAATAACACACACAATCCACATTAGTGACATTTGAAGGTTGAAAGTCACATTGTTACCTCCACTCCCCCAACAAAGTCATAAAAGACAGGTCCACATAGTTAACTTCAGAGGTAAGAAACTCTCAGGAGAGCTGGACAGCAGAAAGTTTTCAGAAAAGCAACCCCACTCAACCGAGTGTTCTGGCTTTTAACTTCTTACACTCTAAGGGGGCCAGGCAGCAGCCAGGTCATGACTTCTGGATGCCATTCTGCTAATATTTAGCCATTTGGATATCATAGATTTGTGGTGTATTTAAACCATATGGAGATTTTGTTGACAGGTTCTAGCTGGAGCTCCTCTTTGTTGCCTCTGCTTTCAAATTTATATCTAAATGTTTCCTTGAGTTTGGAAAAATAACGTTGGTAGTCATGGCAGTAGTGAGATGTTAACAGTATCATCAACACTGCAAGAGTTACTTTCCTCATCATATGTTAAAATTCAAACATAACACCTTCAAATGGTATAGAGGTTGTTTTTGTTCCTCATAGGCCAAGTTCATATAATACATAAAACCAAAATCTTTAGTAGTAAATCATTGACCCATTATTTCATTTTCATAATCATTTTTTTTACAGAGAGCATCTGTGGCAGTAAAAAAAATACCTTTCGTGGATGCTGTTTTAAGCAAGCGTTTAATTTGGGAGTTAAATGAGGTAAAGAGATTTTTTTCAACATTCCACTGTATATGATAATTAATTTTAATCTCTCTTTTTTGTTTTAAGTCTTTACAGGTATGTTAATTTGAATTTTGTGCAAACTGAATTAAATTTCCAATCTGTCCCAAATCTAGAGACTCACCAGGCTGGGGTGTATACCAGTTTCATTGACATATCTGTCCCAAGTTTGGAGGTTCACCAGGCTGTGTGCGTATACCAGTTTCATTGGCATATCTGTCCCAAGTTTGGAGGCTCACCAGGCTGGGGTGTATACCAGTTTCATTGGCATATCTGTCTCAAGTCTAGAGGCTCACCAGGCTGGTGTGTATACGAGTTTCATTGACATATCTGTCTCAAGTCTAGAGGCTCACCAGGCTCACCAGGCTGGTGTGTATACCAGTTTCATTGACATATCTGTCTCAAGTCTAGAGGCTCACCAAGCTGGTGTGTATACCAGTTTCATTGACATATCTGTCTCAAGTCTAGAGGCTCACCAGGCTGGTGTGTATACCAGTTTCATTGACATATCTGTCTCAAGTCTAGAGGCTCACCAGGCTGGTGTGTATACCAGTTTCATTGACATATCTGTCTCAAGTTTAGAGGTTCACCAGGCTGGTGTATATACCAGTTTCATTGACATATCTGTCTCAAGTCTAGAGGCTCACCAGGCTGGTGTGTATACCAGTTTCATTGACATATCTGTCTCAAGTCTAGAGGCTCACCAGGCTGGTGTGTATACCAGTTTCATTGGCATATCTGTCTCAAGTCTAGAGGCTCACCAGGCTGGTGTATATACCAGTTTCATTGACATATCTGTCTCAAGTCTAGAGGCTCACCAAGCTGGTGTGTATACCAGTTTCATTGACATATCTGTCTCAAGTCTAGAGGCTCACCAGGCTGGTGTGTATACCAGTTTCATTGACATATCTGTCTCAAGTCTAGAGGCTCACCAGGCTGGTGTGTATACCAGTTTCATTGACATATCTGTCTTAGGTCTAGAGGCTCACCAGGCTGGTGTGTATACCAATTTCATTGGGGTTAAATAACTTTGAGTACAAGTGTTGGTTGTAAGGTTAACCCCAGTAGCTGCTGGTACTAATTTATTTCAGCTGAGTGGATTGGATCCACATTAAATGAAAATTAAAAACATAATGTGCAACCTGGTGCATTGATTTTAATACCTCATGCTTCATCTTATCTCCTGGTAACATGAAATACATTTTCAAATTAACACCTAGGGGGTATTTTGAAAGTAACTTCTTTTTACCTCCCTGTGATTTCAGATACCCCACCACCTCAAATCATTCCCCGATGCCCTTCAACCCTTGTGGTTATAAAAGGTTTGTTATTGACAGAACCAGAGTTAAAAAAGAAAGATTATCTCTGGTGTTCAAACATAAACATCCAATGAAGGTAGAATAAAAATGTTAACAGAGAGAGTATATTTTATATTTTGAAACAACTTACAGTCTTATATATCATCATCATCATCATCACTGTTTAATGTCAAATTTTCCATACTAACATGGGTTAGACCAGTTTTCCTGTTGTGAGACAAGTTAGATCAAGTGACCATGTCTTGCTCATACATAACTGATTCTGGCTTGGTTTCTAATGCCAACCACATTTACAGTGTGTACTGGGTGTTTTTTGCCTTTCCTAATGCCAACCACATTTACAGTGTGTACTGGGTGTTTTTTGTCTGCTGCATGCTTTTTGTCGTGTGGGCTGGGTGCTTTTTGGCATGTCACCTACATGAGCACTTTACAGTGAGCAATAGGTGTTTTTTGCAATGGCACCTACACGACCACTTTACAATGTGAGCTGGGTGCTTTTGTTGTGACACCTGCATGACCACTTTACAGTGTGGGTTGAGTGATTTTGTTGTGGCACCAAAATGACCACTTAACAGTGTGGGGTGGGAGATGTGCATGGGGATTGGGGAGGTAGATCTAGGGACATTTTTTGTTGGATAATTTACAATGATCAAACATATAAGTGGCTGAGCATTCTACAGACACATATACTAATCTCCAGTAAATTTATCATAATTACTAGTATAAGTTATGGAAGAACACATTGATTGTTCATTTTTGTTTTGAACTGTTTTCATTTTACATTTTACATTTGACAAGAAGGTTTAACCCTGAAATAGGTTGAAATATACTGAGTAAAACATTACTTTGTTTTGTTTTATTTGCTATCCTTTGCCCTTTATATATATTTCTACTGTATTGTACCAGCTTTCTGAAATTTATCTTTCAAATTACAATTTTAGTTAAATGGGTTTCTATTTCTCATGGTTATATACACAGATCCGTCGAACACACCACCAAAACCTGGTTCATTTTATTGGTGCCTGTATTGAAAAAAATGCAGTGTTAATACTAAATGAATACTGTAACAAAGGCAGTCTGCATGTAAGTTATATATTAGTTTCTCTTGATGTTTAAAGCTGAGAATTGGTCAAGTCATTGGGGCATTGGATTAAAAATAACTGAATATTTGTTCCACCTCACTGCCCTCTGAGTTCAAACATCACTAAGGTCAACTTTACCTTTCATCTTTTCGGGGTCGATAAATAAAGTACCAGGGTTGATTCTTCTACACGCACACGCACACACACACACTCTCTCTCTCTTTCTCTGAAAAAACTGGCTGTATTCCAACCTGAAAAGAGATGGGCTCAGGTTTAAAATGCTCAAAACATGATGTATGTCAGAATAGCACCCCTACAATTCCATCAGAAGTTAAGGGTCCTTGTTCCTTATTGTTGTTTAGCCCTGGGTCAGCATAAACTGAAGAAACTTAAGACCAAAGGTGCTCTAAATGTAATCATCCTACCTTTCTGCTTTTCTGTATAACCAGGACTACATTATCTAATGTGTCCTTTCCTTTATAAAACCATAGGGTGTGATTTGAGGGAAACTTGGTTATTTCTAGTCAAGTCAATCAACTTCATAGAGACTCCCACATTGGCTAATTCAGTTTCTCCTATTAGGGACTAGGTACAGATTTGTTAGATACAGTGTAAAATTGATTCGCTTACCGAATAGGGTGGAACTCGTCAAATCAGATCAAGGAAACAATGTTTCCATTGGTCTTTCCATTGCTGATATTATCTACCTGTTGCAACTCCTGGCAGAAACAAAAACATGAAATAAAATGTCTTGCTTAGGGACATAACGCATAGCCCGGCCCAAGAATTGACTTGCAACCTCATCATTGTGAATCCAATTCTCTAACCATTAAGCCATTTACAAGTGTGTAAAAGAGGGGCAACTAAATACTAATGTACAGAATTATGTTTCCAGGTGGTTGAAGAGGAAATTAGATGTAATTTATGTATATTTTTCCATGTGCAATTTCACTAATATTGAATATCAGAATATCAGACATATCTTTATTTTGAAGAAAAAAGTTTAGGAAAGAATTAATATTCAGCTCTACTTATACATAGCTTCTGTATAGCATATTATTATTATGCCAGTATGGATAACAAGGAAAATTATGTTACAGAGGGGATTATAAACCTGGACATTCCCTAACAACATATTGCTGCTTGGCACTACTGGAGAAAAGTGATATCATTAGAAGGTACTAGCATGTATAGTGTGCATATTGATAGTATATGCAAATATATATGCATGTAGATATGATATGTCAAATGAAATCATAATTGACAATATGCACAGAAATCGAAGAGAGACTGTGTTACACTGTCTTCTGTAATCAGTAAAGTAATCCATGATACATTATAAAAGACGATATTATATATAAACTGCATTAGGGTGTATTGACATTTAACAATTTTAAAAGAAGTGAATCTTAAAATAAGCAGTCATTATATATAAGAATATTTATGTTTAATCAACAGCTATGAAATTTAGTGCATAAATTATGTAATATTCATTCATTATTTATTCAAAGTAATCCAACTTATTTTACTAATGTGATAAAAAAAAATATTCAGGACACAGTCCCGCACTCCTCCCTTTTTTATATTATGATTGTAATCATTGAAAGACATTCTCTAGTAACACCATTGCTCCTTGGCAACATGATTTGTGGTATATAGTTATAGCCCTTTATGGTCTGAGTCCAAAGGTTAGCCATGCCTTTCATCCTTACAAGGTCGAAAGCAATGCATTGGGGTCGATTTAATTCTCTTTCTCGTTCTCTTCAAATTGATGGCCTTATGTCAAAAAGTAGTAACAATTATTAAGGGCGGTAGATTGGTAGTATTAGTAGAGCACCGGACAACATGCTTTGTGGCATAGAAATGTAGTATTGAAAGGGTTAATAAACTCACTGAATGGTTCAACTGTGCCAGCAGGTTACATATTTATTGAAGAGTGAAAAGACAAATCTTAAGATTGTTATATAACCCTCACTGTTAATTGCCCTAAAATAGACACAAACAAGACAATCCAATCCAATGGTATTCACAAACATAATATCCATAAACATACTCTCAACCTAACACACAAGATACATATCACAATATTAGATATAATTTAGTCATATATGTACATATATATATCTATATAGTCCTGCAGTTGCAAGAGTGGGAGGGATTGTCCTGATGAGAACTAGTTCAGTTCGAGATGTATCGACGATTGTCCCCCTTGCTTCTGCTGGACACCACCAGGTAGTGATAGCTGCCTGTGTTTTTGCATAGCTATGGCTTTCTAAATGTTTATTTATAAACACACTGTATTTCTTTAGAAATATGAAACTCCAATATATATCTGTATACAGCTATGCTTGAAGCTAAATTCTAATTCTACTCTCTATATATATATTTATATATATATATATATATATATATATATATAATGTACTTCATCGTCTGTGTTTCTTCATTTACTTTGCATACACAGACACACACACACATATATGTAGCTTTACTTGCTATCTTTCTCGATTGCAACAGGATCTTTTTGCTAATGAAACTGTCACTTTGGATCAGGATTTGCGTATTTCGTTCATCAAAGATCTTGTCAAGGTAAGTTTGTCTTGATTTCTATATATTATTATTGGTGGATTGGCAGTATCGGTAGAAAGTCGGACGCCATGTTTTCCAGCATAGTTACGTCCCTTTACAGTCTGAATTCAAATCCCACCGAGATTAACTTTGCCTTTCATCCTTACGGGTTCAATAAAATAAAGTACCAGTAATGCACTGGGATAATTGCTGGCCTTGTGCCAAAAGTAGAAACAATTATTATCATCATCATTATTACTATAGGGCGGTGGATTGGCAGTATTGGTAGAGGGTCGGATGCCATGCTTTGATGCATAGAGTTACGGCCCTTTCCATTCTGAGTTCAAATCCCGCCGAGGTTAACTTTACCTTTCATCCTACCGGGGTCGATAAAATAAAGTACCAGTAATGCACTGGTAAATTGCTGGCCTTGTGCCAAAAGTAGAAACAATTATTATTATAGGATAGGATGCCTAATGGTCAAACTATAACAGTTTTGATGGCCAGATGGTAAATTTATCAAATAGTTCATGTTAACTTCAATCAAAACCATTTCCTCGGGTGTGGAATGTTCTTCGCTGATTGACATGTAATGGAGGTGGTGAGGCTGTATTGCAGCAGTGGAAGGAGAAAGGAATAATGAAACCCTATCATCATCATCATCACTATTTAACGTCCATTTTTTCCCCTGCTAGCATAGGGTTGACCTATATGTGTGTGTTCATGAAATACAAGTCAACAGGTTAGAATTTACTTCATTTATTCATAATTGCTATTATATGTACTAGCAGAAAAACCACCCTTCGGGTGGTTTTCTGCTAGTATGTGTAGTGTGTATATTGATATTATACGCAGGTATATATGCATGTAGATATCATCATCATCATCATTTTACGTCTACTTTTCCCTGCTTGCAAGGGTGGAATGGGAACTGATTCTGGCTTGATTTCTACAGCTGGATGCCCTTCCTAACACCAACCTCACAGTGAGTGCTGGGTGCTTTTTTTGCTGTGGCACCTCCACGACCACTTTGCAGTGGAATGAT
Source organism: Eledone cirrhosa (assembly GCA_964016885.1). Taxonomy (NCBI): domain Eukaryota; kingdom Metazoa; phylum Mollusca; class Cephalopoda; order Octopoda; family Eledonidae; genus Eledone; species Eledone cirrhosa. Next base: position 245,877,403 of record OZ024742.1, read on the forward strand.
ATGGACCCCAGTCCCTATCATCTCATTTCTACAGCTGAGTAAACTAGAGCAATGTGAAATAAAGTGTCTTGCTCAAGGAAACATCACATCACCCGGTCTGAGAATTGAACTCACAACCTTTCGATTGCAAGGCCAATGCTCTAACCACTAAGCCATGTGTCATATGATCAAATAAAATTGTAATTGACAATATCCACAGAAATTGAACGAAGACTGCGTTACACTGTCTTATGTAATCAGTAACGTAATCCATGATACATTAAAAAAGACGATATTATATATAAACTGCATGAGGATAAAATTAGTGACAGAAAATTAGTATGTTTATTTAAACAATGGCCAACCGGAAGTGTTGACATTTCAGAAATTTTAAAGAAGTGAATCTTTAAATAAACAAAATATATTTAATCAACAGCCACAAAATTTAGTAGATAAATTATGTAATATTCATTAATTATTTATTCAAAGTAATCCAACTTATTTTACTAATGGGATAAAAAATTATAAACCGTACGCAGTCCCGCACTCCTTTATTATAGTTTAGATTTCGGTGATAACTGTTGCATAACAGTTATCACCAAAATATATATAACAAAAAAACTTAATAAAAATTACAAATACATGAATGGAGGCTTACACATAGAATGGCACAGAGATTCTAGCATCAATCCAGGCTGCCTTCTAAGACACTAAAAAAAAAAAAAAAGAGAAATATATTTGACAATAATTATAATGAAGCATTGAGTATATGTAGCCGATCTCTCAGTCACTTACAAAGCACTGAGAATATAAAGTTTATATAAAGAATGATATGCTCATGCATAGAGATGCTATAGAATAGGGTGAAAACCCTTAAAAGACAGAACAAGAAGTTGTCATTGACTGCTATGAAAGATCAGACCCCATATCTCCCAGATATCGGCTAAGCAGTTCTGGGAGATATGGAGTTCAATTCCTCATAGTGGCCGATGAAACTTATTTTTCTGTCTTTTAAGGGATTTCACTTCATTTTGTAAGCTATTTTAAAATCATCTCCAAGCTCACCATTCTTTATATTAACTATTGAATAATTGTAATATTCTATATTTTGACAAAATTGTGTTTCATATCAATATTTTGTTATATATTTAAAACAAGATAGAGGGCCTCTAAACTATGTAGCAATGTGCCCACATAGCCAATATGTAAATCCAGTGTTGTAAGGGTAATATTAGACATTTTTCAGGACCCAAGGGTATAGAAAAGAATTATGAAAGAGGCAAAATAAAGATAAAAAGAAACTATGTTTGAATCTGAAAGGCTTTTCATAAAATCTGAAAGGCTTTTCATAAAGGTTATCCAAAGCAATTATGGGATTCATTGTGATTATTCTTATTATTTCTACCTCAATAATCCTGTCATATATATATATATATATATATATATATATATATATATATATATATATATATATATGTGTGTGTGTCAATGCAAATCAGGATGTTGTTGGAGATAAATGTGTCCGGAATGATGCCGGTGTACTTAGTGTCACGAATGATCAGAAAAAGGAGGCCTGGAAATGTCATTATGAGAGACTGATGAATGTGGAGAATGAATGGGAGAGAGATAAATTACCCTCTGTAGATCCGACAGAGGGACCAGCTATTGAGATTGATGAATATAGGGTCCAAGAGGCGATTAAAGAAATGAAAAATGGTAAGGCTGCTGGACCATCGGGAATAGTTGCTGAGATGCTGAAGGCATCAGGGGACATAGGCACTAAACTGGTTGCACGCATCATCAATCAGGCTATATATATGGTGGTGTCATACTCAAAGACTGGTGCAGCAGTATTCTCATAAATTGCTTCAAAGGTAAAGGGGATGCTCTGGAGAGGAGCAATTATAGGGGTATAAAACTGATGGATCAGGTTATGAAAGTGGCAGAAAGGATATTAGCACAACTAATTAGAGAAAGGGTCAAACTAGATGAGATGCAGTTTGGTTTTGTGCCTGGGAAGAGTACAACAGATGCCCTCTTCTTGGTGAGACAATTGCAAGAGAGGTTCTTAGAGAAAAATAAGCCACTATACTTAGCCTTTGTTGACCTAGAGAAGGCCTTTGATAGGGTACCCCGATCTGTCATCTGGTGGTCCCTAAGAAAACTAGGTGTTGAGGAATGGCTTGTGAGGACAGTGCAAACTTTGTACAGAGGTACTGTCAGTAAAGTCAGGGTAGGAATGGAGTTTAGTGAGGAATTCCAGATACAAGTTAGAGTACATCATGGTTCGGTCCTCAGCCCGCTCTTGTTCATTATTGTCCTCCAAGCCATAACAGAGGAGTTTAAGACTGGCTGTCCATGGGAACTTTTCTATGCTGACGATCTGGTTCTTATAGCAGAATCAGTAGAGGAGCTAGAGAATAAATTCTGGAAGCAAGAGGACTGAGAGTGAACCTAGCTAAGACAAAAGTGTTGATGAGTAGAAAAGAGGACAAAACTCTGATTCTGCCAGGGAAATGGCCATGTTCGATATGCAGAAAAAGAACTGGCATAAATTCTATAAAATGCACACAATGCAGATCCTGGGTACACAAGAGATGTAGTGGGATAGCAGGCAAACTAACAGGTAGGGAGAAATATGTATGCAGTAGATGTACAGGGAAATTAGACAGTAGAAGTTGCATTGATAGACACATTTTTCAAATGCAGACGGGTGCTATAGAAGTGGTGGATAGCTTCCGGTACCTAGGAGATCAGATTAGCATGGGAGGGGGGGGGGTTCCGAGGCCATAGTATCTAGAATAAGGATGGGTTGGAAGAAGTTTAGGGAGCTGCTTCCTCTGCTGACAAAGAAGGGTTTCTCCCTGCGTATGAAAGACCGGTTATATGATGCCTGTGTGAGGAGCGCGATGCTGCATGGTAATGAGACATGGGCAGCAACTGCAGAGGATATGCGACGGCTGGAGAGAAATGAGGCAAGCATGCTCCATTGGATGTGCAGTGTCAATGTGCGTGAATGACCCAGCATGAATGTGTTGAGAGAGAAACTGTGTCTGAGAGGGACAGAATGTAGTGTACGGGAGAGGAGACTGAGGTGGTATGGACATGTGATGCACCTGGAGGATGACCAATGGGTGAAGAAGTGCCAGGAAATGCCAGTTGAAGGAAGATGTGGTAGAGGTAGACCATGAAAAACATGGGCGGAGGTGGTGAGAACAGACCTCAGATCGCTGAAGCTGACGGTGGAGATGACGAAGGACCGTGAGACAAGTGGAGAGATACTGTGCTGAATAAGACCCGTCCCACCCTTGCAAGCAGGGAAGAGCGGACGTAAAATGAAATGATGATGATGATGATATATATATATCATCATCATTTTTCATTTCATTTTACATCCGCTTTTCCCTGCTTGCAAGGGTGGGACGGGAACTGATTCTGGCTTGATTTCTAAAGCTGGATGCCCTTCCTAACACCAACCTCATTTACAGTGAGTGCTGGGTGCTTATTTGCCGTGGCACCTACATGACCACTTTGCAGTGGAATGATATGGACCCCAGTCCCTATCATCTCATTTCTACAGCTGAGTAAACTGGAGCAATGTGAAATAAAGTGTCTTGCGCAAGGAAACAACACATCACCCGGTCTGAGAATTGAACTCACAACCTTTCGATTGCAAGGCCAATGCTCTAACCACTAAGCCATGTGCCTCCATATATATATATATGTATGTATGTATGTATGTATGTATGTATGTATGTATGTATGTATGTATGTAAAAGGTAAACAGAAATAACAAAACAAACAGCACAGTACATGGAAGAAATATATTAGTTTAATGCTTGAAATAGCAGGAACAGAGTCTTAACGTTTTGGACACTAGGTCTTCATCAGAAGATAGAGTTAGAAATAGAAGATACATAGAAAGTAAAGAGTGATGTATATATATATATATATATATATATATATATATATATATATATATATATATATATATATATATGTATGTATGAAGGAATAAGGAAAAATGAGAAAAAAATTGGGGAGAAAAAACCCCACACGTGTGTATTCATTCAGCCATCTTATATATGTATATATATAAGTGACAGGATTATTGAGATAGAAATAAAAATAATAAACACAATAAATCCCATAATATACATATATATCTTTTTCTTATTTTTCCATCAAGGGGATGATCTTTCTGCATGATTCCGATATAAAGTCACATGGACGGTTAACTTCTTCGAACTGTGTTGTTGATGGTCGCTTTGTATTAAAGATCTCCGACTATGGACTTGGTCAGCTTTATAAACAGAGTATTGTACCTCCAAAGTTTAGTGAAGAATACAAAAGTTAGTATTATTGTTTGATCTCCAGTTTATCAGCAATTTTCTCATCAATTTGTACATCTATTGGTCATACACAAACCCACCATCACATACAAAACAAGAGTTTGTGCAGCAGTTTTTATTTACTAAATTTCTGTCACAAATTGTTACCCATTGGGATCAAACCTAGAATCAAGTTGTTGGGAAGCAAACTTCTTAACCCTAATCATGATCATTGTTATCAAAAGAATAAACATTTTATATCACAGTTTATGTGTAATCACATACCTTTCTTTCATTTTTTTTTTGTAAGCATTTCACTAACACTTGAGTATTCTATATTAGTTCTAATATTGATATGTCAAGCAGCATATGGATACAGGCATGGCTAAATTGTTAAGAGGTTTGCTTGGCAATCATGTAGTTGTGGTTTCAATCACACTTTGTGGCATCTTGGACAGAGGTCTTTTACCATGGTGAGTACGGCTACGTCCTGGAAGACATGACCAAAACTAAACAAAAAGTAGTGGAGTTCCTCCAACAGAGGTGAAAGTGCCCTGGGTTGAATTGGATTGGATTAGATTTGGCAACTTGACATTTCTAAAGTCACATTTCACCATGATCAACTTGGCTTTTTTCATCCATGCCTGACCACCATAATAATTTCTAACTTTATTCCCAGTATTTGATCGACTTTGGAAAGATGAAAGGCAAAATTGACCTTGGAGGGATTTGAACTCATAATGCCAGTGTCATAACTAAATACTACAAAATATTTTGTCCAATGCTTTAATTGTCCTATTTTTAATATAACAGAATTAAATATCTTGTGTCTCAGTCAAAGAATTATAATTTCAGAACTGCTATGGCGAGCTCCAGAACATCTAAGAGATCCAATGCCAGTACGGGGTTCACAGAAAGGTGATGTTTATTCAGTAGGCATCATTATGCAGGAAATTCTTTTTGAATGTCTCCCGTTCGAATCTGAAAGTTCTATTTTAACTGTAGAAGGTATAGTGTCTTATCTGTTTTTTTTTTTTTGGGGGGGGGGGGGGGAGGGGGGTTTCATCACTCAGATTTAAAGAGTAACTGACAGGGCAGTAAAAGAGCATAAAGAAAACAGTAGGGTGCTTTATTGTTTTATTTTACAATCTTGTAATCAGCTCAATGGTTAGTTAAGGCAGACAAATGTCTAAAAAACATTCAAACATGAAAAAATATAATAACAAACAACACATACACATGAGAATGCTCCCCCACCCTCTCCCTCTCTTTCTCATATTAGTTAAGAGAACCTCTACATGGTCACTCTTTCTCATTGTTGAATTCAATAATGTTTAGGACACTGAAGTGTAATTTCTAACCATGCTTACATGTAACTATAATGGTTAACATGTCTGACTCACAATCACAAGGTCATGAGTTCCATTTTTAGTGGTGCATTTTATTTGATATTGCTTTAGTTAACTCAATTGGAAAAATGAATTGTATGTTTTTTCAGTCTCTGATTACGCAATCAATGTCAACTTTCAAAGTGATCTGAGGCAGACAAATCTGATGTAGACTTTGATTACTCTATCTTAATTACTCTGTCAAGAATATAGGCTAAACCTTAAGTATTTTGTCAATAATATACATCAGACCTTAGAACATACCCAAACATCATGCCGTCAGAAACCAATGTATCTTTCTTCAAAAGAACTGCAAATATATTGTCTACAGGAACACTAGTAGCCTTCAACTGGATAGAATGTATTTGCTATTATCTTTATATAAATAAGAACAAAAAACCAAACCAGCAAAAAAACATTTATTTGTTTTATGATTCCAACATTTAAGTCTTCTTCCTTCTTTTCCATTTATTCCTGAGAGGGTCATGGAGGAAGAGTCCTTGATATGTCTTCGAGAGGATCCTATCGAAAACAACTGTCTCCAAATGATCCAGCTGGACTTTTAAGGAAGACCAAGCAAGGCTATGGATGTTATCTAACCTACTTGCTTGTGATCTACCCTTGGGTCTTCTGTAGGTTGGCTTTGCCCATAAAATTTAACCTGTGATTCTTTTATTAGACATTCTAACCACACTTTTATGTTATAGAATATTTACAAGTTATATTTAATTTTAACTTTATATAGAAATCCTAAGCAGAGTTCAAGCTGGACAGATACCTCCATTTCGTCCTGTACTGGAGACACCATCCGAATTTTTCTGCGACTTGATACAAAAATGCTGGAGAGAAAATCCGGATGATAGACCTGACTTGAAAACAATTTTTAATATCATTAAGTCAAAGGATAAGTGAGTATTATTCTTTTCATTATCATCATCATCATCATCTTTGTTTAACGTCCATCTTCCATGCTAGCATGGGTTGCTTATTTCAATCATTAAGCTCTAGCTATACTGGGCCCTCTCTTTCAAGAGTTTATTCAGTATGAAGACTGTAGTATTTTGTCTATTTATTCCAGGTCTCTATATTCTGAGTTTACCTTTAATCTTTTTGGGGTCGATAAGGAAAGTACTAGCCCGTTGTTGATGTAACCCTTTCTCTCCTTCCAGATATCACATTCTGGATGGATCAAAAGAGTGAGGATTATGAGGTTTTTCTGTGTCTGCTTGTGTCTGTGTGGGTAACTAAATCTCTGAGCAAAAGCTTGGTACCTACTACCAAGTCTTACTTGGTTGTAAGAGATGACTGTAGTTTTTTTTTTACCTATACACACAGACATACTTCAACTTTTATTTTCAATTTGTAGAGGAAAAGATAAAGATATTATGGAGACTCTATTGGGACGAATGGAAATGTATGCTTCCAACCTTCAGTCCTTGGTTGATGAACGAACTGAACAGTTAGAAACAGAGAGAAAGAAATTGGAAACACTCTTGCATCAAATCCTACCATCGTAAGTATATGATACTCTTATATTTGTATCAGTCATTAGACTATAGCCATGCTGGGGCATCACATTAGCAGCACTTAGTTGATCATAGTAACCCCAGTACTTATTTTATTGATCTTGTTTTGCTGAACTTCTAAGTTTCTGGGACATTGGCAAATAGTAAACATAAACACAGGTATGGACACACACACACATATATGTAAATGAGGTTGGTGTTAGGAAGGTCATCCAGCTGTAGAAATCAAGCCAGAATCAGTTCCCGTCCCACCCTTGCAAGCAGAGAAAAGCGGACGTAAAATGAAATGATGAAATGATGATATATATATATATATATATAATAATGATAATAATATTATTTATACTTATATATAAACTATATACAATTATAAATAGGAAAGGTCAGTATTTTTTATTTTTTACCACCTTATTACCAGTATGAGAAATAGCTCAATGCAAATGCATCAGATGTCTTAGAGCAGGAATATAAAGTACAGAACAATCAAAACTATGTTTAATACATTTTATTGCTGACACTCATTTCTTCCAAACAGCCGCTTGGAACCATCGGAGCATTGGCAAAGTTTAAACACATAATTAAATTCCTATTCTACAAAACAATCATAAAGATACGTTGATAGTATTGTTGCTATCAATAGTGTCATATTCAAAGAGAGTGAAGATGTTGTGGTCTGTAGCAATGGGTATAATAAAGAGTATAAAAGAAGGATACTCACAAATGAGGACATTAGTGGTACATAGGCATATAGACAGTAAGAATGTAGAGGTATTAGGCATATACAGAATAATATGGTAAAGAAAGCAAAGGTATTAAGCATATATAGCATAATATGGCAAAGATATCACAAAATATAGGTGTAATATCACAAAATATAAGTGTAATTTTATCTTTATGGCCTGAGCAAGCTAAAGCTTCATTATAGTATTGGGAATTTCTGTTAAATATAGTTTCATTATAAGATAGAGTGGTTATCTATTAGATACTCCTTTAGTAATCGAGTTTAATATAGATTTAGGGTGGTTAGAGTTGGTATCTACATAAAGTAGTTTTTCATTTGGTTTATGAAAGGGTGTATATATATTTTAGAGTCTAGGCAAATGGTAGCATCAAGGAAGTTAATGTTTTTAGTGTTTCTATCTAGGGTAATACTTAAGTTGAAGTTTTTAAATAGTTTATGCAATTGTTTTCTAGTTCTTTCTATATTAAATTTTTTATAATCAATAAGTAGTAGTGCATCGTCGCAGTATAAACCACTGTTGAGGTAGGGTAAATTCTTATGAATTTCATTTAAAAGATATAGACCAACCAAATCAGTAACCACACTTTCAAAAATTATAATCTAGCTAACTCCACTTCTTTTTCTACCTACATACACTCTTTGAAAACTAGGAATAGACCATATCCATACAATGGGAAGTAATAGATGGAGCCACTTCTTATAAACCACCGAATAGATTCTGTAACCTCTGTCTTTTAGAGTCTCGAACTATAATCTACTCTAAGCTAGAAAATCAGAAATTTTTTTCACATGTCAACACTACCACTGACACTCTTTCCACAATTTCAAACCTAGATGCTAATATATAACAATGTCAGATCTAGATTCCTCACCACCGTTAACTCTTTACCTCTAGGTTTTATCAGCATAAAATATCCCCACATCTTCACATTTTTGTATCAACTCATTCCTTCATTTATCTCCTATTTATCTCAGATCCTATACTCAATAATAACTATAGAGAATAAACATACATTTACCACCACTTAATATAACTATAATATCTTCCTTACTAATATTTTACAATCCATAATTGTATCTATTTAAATATTATTTTAAAATATTTCTTAAATATAACCAATGATATGGAAAAAGCAACCACAATATTAATACACACAACACATCTACATTTAAACATTACGAGAACAAATATCACTTTACATCCACCAGAAACTCACATAGAAACTGTTTTAAATATAATATCTCACTACATATACATATCTTAATACTACATAACATTTTTTGTCCTACACAACAGCTTCACTTCTGCTTGGATTGTTTATTTAATTCATCATCATCATCATCACCGTTTTACGTCCGTTCTTCCACGCTAGCATGGGTTAGACGGGTTGTCCTGTTGTGGGCAGTGTCTGGTCGGCTGACCATGCCTTGCTCATACAGGAACTGATCTGGCTTGATTTCTACAGCTGGATGCCCTTCCTAACACCAACCTCATTTACAGTGAGTGCTGGGTGCTTTTTCGTGGCGCCTACATGTCCACTTTACAGTGTGGGCTGGGTGCTTTTTTGCCGTGGCACCTCCACGACCACCTTGCGGTGGGGGGCATATTGTTTATATGCTTCAGCATGTACCCATGGGAGGTCGGGTACCCTGTATTACTGCGTGACGCCAGAAGTCACGGTCGTGTGTCATTGACTTTGAGAGGTGTAGTTGGGTAAGGTCGGCTTTTATCACCTCATCCCAAGTCATCTTGGGTCTCCCCACTCCGCGGTTTCCATCAACTTCTAGTGCTCTGCACCTTTTTATGCAGCTGTCATCCTTCATACGCATCACATGTCCATACAAGCGTAACCGCCTCTCCTGCACGCAGCATTTGATTCCTCTTATGCTCAGTCTCTCTCTCAATTCCTTTATGCTTTGTCGTTCACGTATATTACTGTTACACATCCATCGGAGCATGCAGGCTTCGTTTCTCTCTAATCTACGTAAGTCTTCCACCTTCAGCGCCCAGGTCTCACTACCATGCAACATCGCTGTTCGGATACACGCATCATACAGTCTGCCTTTCATTCTGAGGGAGAAGCCTTTTGCAGCTAGCAGTGGTAGTAGTTCCCTAAACTTCTTCCATCCCGTTCTTACCCTAGTTATTGTACTTTCTGAGCACCCACCTCCGTTGCTAATTCGGTCACCTAGGTAGCAGAAGCTGTCTACTGTTTCTACAGGGCCCTCCCAGAGATTGGTGGTACTTGTTTCCTGTGGCTGTTTGCTTGCTGTTTCAGCACAGCTGCTGCATGTGAATCCTACATTCTTAATTAAGCTTCCTAAGATCCCGCTACATCTCTTGTGTACCCATTGTTTGCATTTGGGGCAGAGAATGGAGTTCCTACCTACACCTTTCCTACATACTGAGCAAGGCCATTTCCCTGAGGGGATCTGGGTTCTGTTTTCTCGTCTACTTATAAGGACCTTAGTCTTTGTCATGTTGACTTTGAAGCCCTTTCTCTCTAGTCCCTGCTTCCAGGTTTGGAATTTATTCTCTAGTTCTACCATAGATTCAGCTATAAGTGCGAGGTCATCAGCATACAGGAGTTCCCATGGGCATCCGGTCTTAATCTCCTCCGTTATTGCCTGCAGGACTATAATGAACAGGAGGGGGCTAAGAACAGAGCCCTGGTGGACCCCAACCTGTACGCTAAATTCCTCGCTATACTCATTGCCAATCCTAACTTTGCTGACTGCTCCCCTATACATGGCTTGTACCGCTTTCACAAGCCATTCATCTACTCCTAGTTTTCTAAGAGCCCACCAGATTACTGCACGTGGAACTCTGTCAAAGGCTTTCTCAAGGTCGACAAATGCCATTATGTATCTGATTCACTCTCAACGCATGCATGAACGAAACTTTGTATATGTATATTACACAAGTAGCTTCACAATTTTCACCTTATATCCTACCCATGCATTCCTGACTGCTTAATATCTTCATCCTATTACACCTATATTTTGTGATATCTTTGCCATATATATATATATATATATATATATATATATATGGGTAGTAGTATGTAGAAAAAAAATAAGCTGCTGTTCCCTCAGGTGCCAAGAGTCTGCAGGTCTGGTACAGAATGCGAGACTGAAGACAGTTAGGTGGCATGTAGAATGCCCGACAGAGCGGAAATGTCAGGACACAAGAGACTTGGATATATCAAATATGCTCTGCGATTCTGTTAACCAGCCAATGGTCAGTTTGACCAGTAGGTGTTCCGAAAGTACTGTAGCCAGAGTGAGAATGGGATGGAAGAAGTTCAGGGAGCTACTACCACAGCTAGCTACAAAAGCCTTTTCCCTCAAAATGAAAGGCAGACTGGATGATGCATGGTAGTGAGACCTGGGCGCTGTGTGCAGAAGACTTACAAAGGTTGGAAAAATATGAAATGTGCATGCTCTGATGGATGTGTAACAGTATTACACGTGGACGTCAAAGCATAAATGAACTGAGAGAGAAACTGGACATAAGAGGAATCAGATGTAGTGTGCAGGAGAAGAAATTGCATTGGTATGGACATGTGATGAGTATGAAGGATGGCAATGATATAAAAAGGTGCAGAGTGCTGAAAGTTGATGGAAGCCATGGAGTGGGAAGACCCAGGAAGACTTGGGATGAAGTGATAAAAGCTGACCTTGCTCAAATTCACCTCTCAAAAGAAATGGCACAGGGCCGATGTATTTTGGGACGAAATGTGGTTAAGGTAGTTATATCTTATTTAATTCTGAGGATTCCAAATATTGAGCTCTTAACATTAAGGATGAAACATGTAAATTAAAATATGATATAGTTAGCAGTGTTTGGTTTTATTTTTCAAAGTATTTCTTGCTCTACATGAATGCAGAATTGTTCATATTAGGATTTCCTACCTTTCTATAAAATTGTATATAGCCTTATGTACGTTTTATTGTAATAAATCTCGTATTGTTGAGCTTTATAACTTCTTCCCCTCCAATTATCTGTTTTTGTATTTGAAAACAAATTACTTTATATTATATATATTATGATGATGATATATACATGAGTAAACATCGTTAACAGAGAATGCTAACTTCTGGCATGAATGAAAACATTTAACAATCTTTGTCATTCATCATGACCACCACTTTTTTTTTGTCTTATACTTGTATTACATAAATTCTAAATAAAATATTTAGAATTTTACTTTTTTGACAGTTGTTTATGTGACACGAACAAAAATGCTATACACTTATTATTATTGCTTAATGCCATGGAAACCAGAATAAGCACCAGTTTGATGAGCCACCAGGCTTGAGATAGGCTTTCCTGTTTGGTGAGATTTGAACAAGGATCAGAGAATTTGAACAGAGAACATAGTGGAACCAAAGACTTTTAGTTAGATGCTTTACCTAATTCCACAACCCCACATACTTTAGGAATTTATTTTATTCAATTGTCAATAATTCATGGACTAGACGCACTGATTACATAAAATCAATTGTTAAAATCAGAGTCAATGAAATCAATATAAACATTTGTTCCTTTCAGATCGATTGCAAACCAACTGAAACTCGGTAAACCTGTAGAACCAGAATCCTTTGATTGTGTATCTGTGTTCTTCAGTGACATTGTGGGATACACAGATCTCTCATATAGAAGTACACCTTTACAGGTAAGTCTAGGTTTTACATTGTCATTGACATACCATTAGATGTCTTCATTCATCTTATGTTGCACTTGTTTCAGATTAAAACACACACACATACACACACACATATTTATCTATCTAAGGCGGGTAAAATTCCCGAGATCCATGGACGAGTTCTCTCCAGCGGTCTCTGTCCCTCATTATCGCTGCTATCTCCAACAGACCAGTGTCTGTCCTTAGGGCATCAACATACGTTAACCTTGGTCTTCCTCTTCTAGTGTGTCCATGTAGGGGCTCCCTATATATATTAGTAAAAGGAAAAGAAAATGCTGACAAATTGTTCCCAGTGAAAAATAGTTTAATTAGGAATAAGTAAAAATTAGCAATAAGTATTGGTTAGTATTCAGTTTTTTTATATCTACATAAACTGGAAATATTCTCCCAACTTGTAGAAAACTTATAATGAAACAATTGTTTGGAAAGAGAGATATACTTTAACTTTAATTATATCTCATAAAATAATACAACTGGTTTTTCCACATTATACATATTGTTAGCACCCCAAACACTTAAATTGGGTTTATATTTAAATATAACCTAATGTTTGTTGAGTGAGATGGTTACCAGTCAGAGTTTAGCTTTAAACTATCTCTGTTATTGTATTCATCATCATCATCATCAACGTTTAACGTCCGTGTTCCACGCTTGCATGGGTTTGGACGGGGGTAGTCCCACTTGAGGCAAGAGTGATTGTCTTGCTCGCATAGGACTGTCTGGCAGGTTTTCTACAGTTGGATGCCCTTCCTAACACCAACCATATTTACAGTGTGGGTCTGGGAGGTTTTTACCGTGTTGCCTACACGGCCACATTACAGCGTGGACTGTGTGTTTTTTTGTCGTGACACCTACACGATCTCATTTGTTTCGGCCCGGATGGCGCGGCACCAACATAACTTTACATAGGACGGGGTGGTGTGGATGGGGTGGGGGTGGTGGTGGTGGGACGGGGTGTATTTTGTTAGAGATGCCTACTGGCAAGGCGGGTCTTCTCTGTTACTGAGTACCGCCAAAGGTCTCGGTCCAGTGACATTGTCTTGGAGAGGTGTAAGTGTGTGAGGTCGGAGTTTATCAGCTCGTCCCAGGTTTTTCTAGGTCTGCCTATTCCGTGGCTACCGTCTATCTTTATTGCCCTGCACTTTGTTATACAGCTATCGACTTTCATGCGCATCACGTGTCCATACCAACGTAGCCTTCTCTCGAGTAAACAACATCTGATCCCTCTTATCTCTAATTTTTTCCTTAGTTCGTTTATGCTTTGCCGTTCACGTATATTACTGTTACACATCCAGCGGAGCATGCAAGCTTCGTTCCTCTCTAGTCTGCGTATATCCTCTGCACACAATGCCCAGGTCTCACTGCCATGCAACATTGCTGTTCGTATGCAGGCATCGTACAACCTGCCTTTCATTTTTAGGGAGAACCCTTTAGCAGCTAATAGTGGTATAAGCTCTCTGAACTTTTTCCAACCAGTTCTGACTCTAGCTACAGTACTTTCAGAGCACCCTCCCCCACTGCTGATTTTATCGCCCAGGTAACGGAAGCTGTCCACTATTTCTATAGAACCCTCTGCGCAATTGAAAGAGCTAGTATTGTGTGGGCACTTGCTGCTACTTATTGCACCAGAACACCGGCCACATGTAAAATCTATGTTCTTAGTTAGCTTACCTGTGATCCCACTACATCTTTTATGCACCCATACTTTGCATTTAGGACACAAAATGGAGTTTCTACCTACGCCTTTCCTACACACCGAGCACGACCATTTCCCAGAAGGGACCGCCGCCTTGTTTTCTTTCCTACAAACTAGAACTTTGGTCTTAGCCAGGTTAATTTTAAGTCCTTTTGACTCTAGGCCGTGCTTCCATGTTTGGAATTTCTTCTCTAGCTCGGCCATTGATTCCGCTATGAGTGTCAGGTCGTCTGCGTATAGGAGTTCCCATGGGCAGCCTGTCTTGAACTCCTCTGTTATAGCCTGAAGGGCAATAATAAATAGTAGGGGGCTGAGAACAGAGCCCTGATGGACGCCAACTTTTACGCTAAACTCTTCACTATATTCGTTGTTAATTCTAACCTTGCTGACTGTTTCTTTATACATGGCTTGTATAGCCCTCACAAGCCATTCGTCAACGCCTAGTTTTCTAAGAGCCCACCAGATAATGGAGCGGGGGACTCTGTCGAAGGCTTTCTCCAAGTCGACAAAAGCTAAGTAGAGGGGTTTACCTTTAGCTAGGTACTTCTCCTGTAGTTGTCGTACTATGAAAAGAGCGTCTGTGGTACTTTTGCCTGACACAAACCCGAACTGCATTTCATCTAGGTCAATTCTCTCTCTGATTAGTTGCGCTATTACTTTTTCTGTGACCTTCATGACCTGGTCGATTAATTTAATGCCTCTATAGTTACTCCTATCTAGGGCGTCTCCTTTACCCTTATAACAGTTAACGATGATGCTGCTATGCCAGTCCTTCGGAACAACCCCATTCTGTACGACTTGGTTAACTATGCGGGTGACCATGGTGTGTCCCACCGTGCCAGATGCCTTCAGCATCTCAGCAACTATTTCCGAAGGCCCAGCCGCCTTACCTGTCTTCATATCCTTGATTGCCTTACTTATTATACTCCCCTCGACTAACACTGCTGGTCCCTCTATTGGGTCGACATGGGGGAGACTGTCTTTCTCCCATTTATTCTCCTCATTTAGTAGCCTTTCATAGTGACACTTCCAAGCTGCCTTCTTATCAGTGTCGGTGATGGCAAGTATGCCATCATCGTTAAGTACACACTTCTCCCCGACAATATCACGGTTTTCCTTGACGCATTGCCTAGCAATCCTGAACACCTCACGTTTTTGGTCATCGCGTTGTAGGACATGCTTGAACTTTCTTTCCTCAGCTTCCCTTCTTGCTAAGTACACTTCTCTCCTAGCTTCCCTCCTGGCCACTTGATAGTCTACTCTACTTCCCCCATCCCGCCATACTTTCCAAGCCTGCTTTTTGGCCTTAATTGACTCCTCCACCTTACTGTTCCACCACCATGTTACTCTCCTCCTGCCTACAGGCCTGCTCCAGCCACAGACTTCGTCTGTGGCCAACAGCAGGTTTGCTTTCAGAAATTCCCACTGTCCCTCTATATTGTCCGACTCTAAGTGTTCTTCCTTACTGTCGAAAGCATCAAGTAATATGTTTTGAAATTTATTTTTGGCTGTGGGGTCCTTTAGCTTCCATATTTTTCTCCTGAGGATAGTCCTCTTCTGCTGTCGAGTACGTCTCGACCTGACTATGAGGTCGCTAATTATCAGTCTATGTTGGGAGGTGCATTCTTCATGGGGGAGGGATTTAGTGTTTACAACAGACACTCTGTCACGTCTTCTGGTAAGGATATAATCTACCTGGCTTGTGTGTTCCCCGGATCTATAGGTGATCAGGTGATTGTCACGTTTTTTGAAGTTAGTGTTACAGATAGTTAGGTTATTTGCATCACAGAATTCCAGGATTCTGGAGCCTTCCTCATTTATATAAATATATATATATATATATAATTAATAATTGTTTCTAGTTTTGGAACAAGGTCAGCAATTACCCAGTGCAATACTGGTACTTTATTTTATCGACCCTGTAAGGATGAAAGGCAAAGTTAACCTCGGCGGGATTTGAACTCAGAACGTAAAGGGCCATAACTCCATGCTGCAAAATATGATGTCTGACGCTCTACCGATACTGCCAATTCACCACCCTTATTAATGACTAACATAAAGTAATTAAGACAAAACATTACTTTGAATTGACTCTAACAAGAAATTCTAATTATATTGTAGTCTCTGCTACTGTATCTACCATATTACAAATCCATAGATATAACAAAATTGTATCTTATATGGTTATTTGGTTCTCTACCTACTATGTTATTCAAGAAGCATGTATGTTCAAGATACTTACGAGTAATAGAGAATTTCTGGTGAAGAAAAACATTCCCACATCCCCCTTACAGCCCAAATCAAGCTCTGTATTATTTCTACCTTTTCTCTAAGTTGAAATCAAAGTTGAAGAGTAATCATTTTGTGAATGTGAAAAACACAAAAAATTGTAACTAATGAGATAAGGACACTCACAGAAAATGACTTCTTCTCGTACAGCTATGATCAATGGGAGAACCGTTGGAACCAGTGTGAGACTTCCCAAGTGTCGTATTTTGAAGTGTAATTCAATGTACGTCTAATATACATTTAAATGAAACATCAGTGCTATTACCTTTAACCGCAGTAGGAGTTACAGTTTTCTCCAGGGCATCTCCCTCACCATTCTTCAGGGCAATGTCTTCTCATCCTGTCCACCAGGACTATAAGGCTGACAGACCCTTAACCTGCAATGATAGATTTGAAGATATTTGTATGTTAGTTTTGATAACCAAACTTTGTTTTTAATGAAGCATACTGACAAACTACTTATAAAAAAAAAACGCCTCTAAATTGGCTAAAAGAGTTTTCTCCCTTATGGTTGGTGATGTGGTTTCATGTGGAATAAGGTACTAAGAGTTTTACAGCTTTTAAACATTAAATATATATATATATATATTTACCAAACACAGATGTCCAACATTTGAAACCACGTAAAACATTGTATATAACAGTGTGACCAATAATAAATTGTGCTGTATTTCTTGATTCAATACCTCAGAATGATGCATTATGGTAAAGATGGGTGGCTTAGTAGTTAGAGTGTTGGACTCATGATCATAAGGTTGTGAGTTTGATTCTTGAACCAGACGGTGCATTGCTTTCTTGAGCAAAATATTTCATTTCATGTTGGTTTTCATGATCGGACTGAGGCTTCTATCATAAAACACTTGAGAAACCTCCAATGAGATTAAATATTGTAGGAGGCCCGTTAACCCTTTAGCATTCACATTACTCTATATTTACTATTTTATTTTCATAGAAAAGGCTTTACCTCACATAATTATCTTACATAATATCGAATCTACGAGATTTTATTCTTATTTATTTTGAGAATAATACCTTAACATTGGTATGAGCGGCTGGTTATCAGTTTGAACAGAAAGATGTGAGCGAATTATGGCTGGATACAGCCGGTTTAAATGCTAAAGGGTTAAATCTATATAGGTGTGAGCTGTAACAATATGATATGACTGGGGCACCCATTATTAAAAGACCTGAGAAACCTATGAAATTAAATCTTATAAGAGGGCAACTAAATCTGTATAGAAAGTGAGCTGTAATATGATAAGATTGGGGAGTCTATCATTAAAGCACCTAAGAAACCTCCTATGAGATGTTACCCCATAGGAGACCAACTAAACCTATATAGATAAGTGTCAGCTGTAACTCATGATAGGTTTGGAGACCTTATCATTAAAATACCTGAGAAACCTCTTAGGAGATTCAACCTCATAGCAGGTTCACTAAACTTGTCTAGTTGTGAGCTGTAACAATATGATAGGATGTGTGACCCTAACATTAACACACCTGAGAAACCTCCTATGAGATGCAACCTCATAGCAGGTTGACTAAACCTGCATAGATAGGTGTGGGCTATAAATATCATTTCAATTCAATGATGCCTTATATGAAGATTTTTAAGGTATTGTTTCTTCTGTCATTTACAGCAACCCAATACAAAATGTTTATCTCTATAATATTTATTGATCTTTTTCAGATCACCACTCTTCTAAATGACCTGTACAGTGCATTTGATTCTGTGCTGGAAAATTTCGATGTTTACAAGGTAAACATATTTTGAATATGTTATTTATGTTTTTCCTAGTAGTCATTGAAAGAAATAGTGGGAAATGATAATAGTATATGGTAGGCTGTGAAGGCACATGGCTTAGTGGTTAGTGTGTTTGACTTAGGATTGTAAAGTCATGGATTCAATTCCTGGCAATGCATTGTGTTTTTGTGGAAAACAATTTATTTCTTATTGCTCCAGTTCACTCAGCTAGAAAAATGTGTTGTATCAGCAGTTCAAAGTTCCAGCCATGTCACCCTTGTGTCACAATGAATCAGGTAAATAGCTCTGGAGATAAGTGAGTGCATTAACTGATATATCAAAGAGCCACTGGCCACCAATTCTGTCTTTTTAGAAGAGTTTAACCCTTTAGCATTTACATTATTCTATATTTACTTTTGTATTTTCACAGTAAACACTTTATTTCACATAACAATACCTTAACAACAGTATGAGTGGCCAGCTACAGCTGATTTGAGCAGAAAGAGGTGAGAGAATTCTGGCCGGATATGGTCGGTTTAAATGCTAAAGGGTTAAACCTGTAGCTAAATGTGTAAACAAAACAGTTGACTTAAGCATTGGGAAAATTTGAAATGTGTGCATCCCAACACAAATGGCCATTATAATAGTTAATAAATTTAAATAATATTTGAGAAAATTGGGCAAAGTACCCTTGGAGCTAGAATAAAGAATTGAACGCTACATCTCTTATATGTCTGTGTGTTTGTACATGTGTCTGTGTGTTTGCATATATGTGTGTGTCTCTCTGCACATATGTATGTGTGTATGCCTCTTTGCCCATATATATGTGTGTGTGTGTGTGCCTCTCTGTATGTGTATGTGTATCTGCCCACATATGTGTTTGCACATGTGTGTGTGTGTTTGCATATATGTGAGTGTGTCTGTATGTATGTGTGTTTGTCTGTACATATGTGTGTGTGTTTGCAAATATGTGTCTGTACATATGTGTGTGTGTGTGTGTCTGTGTGTGTCTGTACATCATCTGGCGGTCTCAGCCAAAATCAACTCAACAATTGATCTCCACGTGGGTCTGTTGTTTATTGCCGTAGCCAAATCCTGGATTTCAATACCAGAATCTCTGGAGATGACATCAGGATAGGAGAGCTTGCGCTCCCTATTATTATTGACTTCTTGTGGTTTCCAAACTGTGCACACAACTGTGTATATGTGAGTGTGTAAGGATGTGAGTGTTGAAACCTATAAAGGATACATATGTTGTTTGTGAATCTAAATATTTTGCATTCAACAACAGGTTGAAACTATTGGAGATGCTTATATGGTGGCCTCTGGTTTGCCTATACGTAATGGCAAGAAGCATGCTGGAGAAATTGGACGGGTGTCTCTTCAATTGTTGAAGAAGGTTGGCACATTTGTTGTAAAACACCGCCCTGAAGAGGTCTTGAAGCTCAGAATAGGCATTCATTCAGGTATAAATGATTTATTTTTCTTTGCTTTTAACCTTTTAGCATTTACATTACTCTATATTTACTATTATATTTTCATTGTAAATGCTTTACCTCACATAATTATCTCACATAATATAGAATCTAAGAGATTTTGATATTATTTATTTTGAGAACAATACCTTAACATCAGTATGAGAAACCAATTTTGGCTGGTTTGAACAGAAAGAGGTGAGAGAATTTTGGCCAGATACAGCCTGTTTAAACCCTTTCATACCAAACTGCCTGGAAGCCACACCTGGGTCTATGATACAACATAATAGAATATATGATATGCAATTCTAATGCCCTAGTAAGAAATATATGGTTAAATACTGCTAGACTCTCTTAAGAGTTTGCTATTTAATATCATTGTGTGTGTGTGTGTGGGGGGGGGGGGGCAACTGAAACTGTTTATTTTAAAGTATATATATTTATCTAAAAATCTTCCATCAAAATTTTATGTAAGAAACTCTGTTAAGTTATGTTCCAAACACTAGCTTAATAATATTTTTTGCCCAGTTATTTCTCGGAGGGTCATAGGGACAGAGTCCTCAAGCATACCTTCCAGCAGGTCCTGTCATAAGCAATTGTCTCCAGTTTATCCGGCTGGATCCCTATGCGAGACCAGCCAAGCTCATGGATGTTATCCAACCATCTTGCTTGGGATCTACCCCAGGGTCACCAAGCAATTCTTTCCTGAGACATTCTAATCACATCTCTGTCCTGCATGCTGATATTCAACCACATTGTTGTTGAGAATCAACATGCACCAGTTTTAACGAAAAAATAATTTAACCTAATAACAAATGATTTGATAATCCAAAACAGAGAAAGTGGGCTTTGCTCACATCAATTTTTGTACATGTTATAAAGATTCTTTATATATATATATATATATATATATATATATATATACCAGGTGTGTTTTTCAAATACCTTTTTGTAAAATCATTCGTCTTATATATATATATATATATATATATGTATGTATGTAAAAGGTAAACATAAATAACAACACAATTGGTACAGTATATGGAAGGGATATATTAGGTTAATGCTTGATATAGCAGGTAGAGGGTCTTAACGTTTCGGACGCTAGTCCTTCATCAGAAGAAAAAAATGAGAAATAAGATAGATTGAGGGGATGGGTGGGATGGAATTGAAAAAAATGTCTTTAGATAAAAATAACAGGTCCATTCATGTTGACATCTCTTGCTTTGCAAGATTTTTGATATGAAATCGTGTGTCAAAACAAATATAGTTATACTTGGGGAGGGTCATATTGTTGTAATAATATTGCCAGAAATAATAACAACACACTCACTGTTTGGTTGGTTTTCACTTCTGTATCTTTTATATCTCCATAGTTAATTTATTTGGCAATCAATGTTTATCATTGACTGACCAATGGTTAAAAATACAGATATAAATATATATATATAGTCTAACAAAGTTCTTTGTTGCACATCTACAACATCATCAGTGGTACTATTATAATGTTCCCTCCTATTGTATTGTAATGTTTACGCCATTTTTATTTTATTTATTTATTTATTTATTTTTGTCTCCGTCTCTGCTCATGCGTTTGAGTGTATGTGTTTTGGTTTTTGTATTCTATCTTTGTTTACTAGTATGTGTTTATATGTGTTTGTTGTTATTGTACTTATGTATATATTTATTTCTTTATTTCTTTATTTATTTATATTTCCCTTAAGTTAGTATTGTTTGTTTAGGTATGATTGTTGTTGTTATTCCATTCGTTTTTTCTGTTTAACTTTGGTTTTCTAAGCTCTATTTCACTTACTTCTCTGATTTGCCTACCTGTTGGGTCATTTTTATGTTTACATATTATTTTAATTTCTATGTTGTTTATATTACCGTCATGTCTTTGTCTGGCGTGTTCATATAGTACTGAATCATTCTTTTGTCCTTTTAATTCCCCTCAGTGTTGGTCTATTCTTTCTCCTATGCTTCGAGCTGTCTCACCTATGTATGTTGTTGTCATGTTTCTGCAAGTACCCTCTGTACATCTTATGCTATAGACTACATTTCTAGTTTTACAGTTTATCTGGGGGTTCACTTTACATATAACACATTTCTTATTAGTACAGTGGGTTTTCTTAAAGGAGTATGTTTTGCTGATCAGGGATTTTATGGTAGTTCCTGGCTTTTCTACCACTTTAATCTTCAAGTGGGTCTTTCTTAGGGCCTTTCTACATTGGTTAGCTAATTTCCCCCCAGGGGTAGCATCCACGAACATGACACTGTGGTATCTCTGGTTGTCATACTATGAAGTGGCTTTCCTTATCTTATGTTTAGTCCTATCTCAGCTATTCCATGATTTGCTCCTGTATAATGGGCAAATTCCTTTCATGTCCATTTCTATGAGGGTCTTATACTTCTCCGTGGCTCCTTTGTATACTCTGATTCTATCTCTTTGGTAGCAGCTAGAGAACTGCATGCGGTTGATGAAGTGTTGGATATGTCTTTCCATTTCAGTTGGGGCGCACATGCGGGACACGTTCTTCATAACTCGTACCAAGTCTGCAATCAGAATATTAAACTGAATATTAAATTAAAAAAATATATAACTTTAAGTTATATATATATATATATATACACAATATAATATATATATATATTAGGGTTGCACTGATTAACCAGCAGATAATCAATATCTGCCCTATCAGCCATTTTGGTGATTAATTGATATCAGCCAATTTGCCACCTTAGATTAACTATGAGTATACAAAAAAATATAGAATAAAAAATAATAAATTCCTTTTTCTTGTGCTCTGCAGGTCCATGTGTGGCTGGAGTTGTTGGTATTAAGATGCCGAGATATTGTTTGATTGGAGACACTGTAAATACAGCATCCAGGATGGAATCAACAGGGGAAGGTAAGTTCCATTGTTGTCATTATCTATTCATCATCATCATCATCATCGTTTAACGTCCATCTTCCATGCTTGTATGGGTTTGGACGAGAGTTTTCCCACTTGAGGCAAGAGTGGTAGTCTTGCTCGCACAGGACTGTCTGGCGGGTTTTCTACAGCTGGATGCCCTTCCTAACACCAACCACGTTTACAGTGTGGACTGGGAGGTTTTTACCGTGTTACCTACACGGCCACATTACAGCGTGGACTGTGTTTTTTTTTTGTCGTGACACCTACACGACCTCATTTGTTTCGGACTGGATGTTGTGGTACCAACATAACTTTACATTGAAAGGGATGGTGTGGATGGGGTGGGGGTGGTGGGACGGGGGTGTATTTTGTTAGAGGTGCCTACTGACTGTAGTAGGTTTCACTTTGCACTTAGGTAAGGCGGGTCTTCTGTATTACTGTGTAGCACCAAAGATCTCGGTCCAATGACATTGTCTTGGAGAGGTGTAAGTGTGTAAGGTCGGAATTTATCAAGTCGTCCCAGGTTTTTCTGGGTCTGCCTACTCCGTGGCTACCGTCTATTTTTATTGCCCTGCACTTTTTTATACAGCTGTCATCTTTCATGCGCATCACGTGACCATACCAACGTAGCCTTCTCTCGAGTAAACAACATCTGATCCCTCTTATTTCTAATTTTTCCCTTAGTTCGTACACATCTATTGTGTATGAGTAACAATAATGATGGTGGAGGTTGTGGTAGTTATGATGATGATGATGGTGGTGGTAGTAGTGGTGATAATGATGTTGTTAGTGGTGGTGATGATGGTGGTGGTAATGATACAATCATGATGGTAGTGATGGGGATGGTGATGATGATGAGGATGATGATGATGAGAGTGATCTTGATGATGATAATGATGGTGGTAGTGATGATGGTGATGATGATGATAGTGGTGATGATGGTGATGATGGTGGAAATGGTGATGGAGAGGGTGATCTTGATGATGATAATGATGGTATGATGGTTGTAGTGGTGGTGTTGATGATGATGGTCGTGGTAGTGATGATGGCGGTGGTGGTGTTGGTGTTAATGATGATGGTTGTGGTGATGATGATGATGATAATAATGATAATAATGGATATTCATTCACTTCCAGCTTTAAAGATCCATTGTTCAGAAATGACAACACGTTTGTTGGAAGAAATTGGTGGATTTTCCATTGAACCTCGGGGAGAAATAGAAGTTAAGGTAAGCTAGTTCTTCAGATATTGTCAGTTCTTCAGAATATTGTTAGTTCTTCAGAATATTGTTAGTTCTTCAGAATATTGTTAGTTCTTCAGATATTGTTAGTTATCAGAATATTGTTAGTTATGAGAATATTGTTAGTTCTTCAGAATATTGTTAGTTATCAGAATATTGTTAGTTCTTCAGAATATTGTTAGTTATCAGAATATTGTCAGTTCTTCAGAATATTGTTAGTTCTTCAAAATATTGTCAGTTCTTCAGAATATTGTCAGTTCTTCAGATATTGTCAGTTCTTCAGAATATTGTTAGTTCTTCAAAATATTGTCAGTTCTTCAGAATATTGTTAGTTCTTCAAAATATTGTCAGTTCTTCAAAATATTGTTAGTTCTTCAGAATATTGTCAGTTCTTCAGAATATTGTTAGTTCTTCAAAATATTGTCAGTTCTTCAGAATATTGTCAGTTCTTCAGAATATTGTCAGTTCTTCAGAATATTGTCAGTTCTTCAGAATATTGTCAGTTCTTCAGAATATTGTCAGTTCTTCAAAATATTGTTAGTTCTTCAGAATATTGTCAGTTCTTCAGAATATTGTCAGTTCTTCAAAATATTGTTAGTTCTTCAGAATATTGTCAGTTCTTCAGAATATTGTCAGTTCTTCAGAATATTGTCAGTTCTTCAGAATATTGTTAGTTCTTCAAAATATTGTCAGTTCTTCAGAATATTGTCAGTTCTTCAGAATATTGTCAGTTCTTCAGAATATTGTTAGTTCTTCAAAATATTGTCAGTTCTTCAGAATATTGTTAGTTCTTCAGAATATTGTCAGTTCTTCAAAATATTGTTAGTTCTTCAGAATATTGTCAGTTCTTCAGAATATTGTCAGTTCTTCAGAATATTGTCAGTTCTTCAGAATATTGTCAGTTCTTCAGAATATTGTCAGTTCTTCAGAATATTGTTAGTACTTCAGAATATTGTTAGTTTGTTAGAATATTGTGAGTACTTCAGAATATTGTCAGTTCTTCAGAATATTGTCAGTTCTTCGGAATATTGTCAGTTCTGCAGAATATTGTTAGTTCTTCAGAATATTGTCAGTTCTTCGGAATATTGTCAGTTCTGCAGAATATTGTCAGTTCTTCGGAATATTGTCAGTTCTTCAGAATATTGTTAGTTCTTCAGAATATTGTTAGTTCTTCAGAGTATTGTTAGTTCTTCAGAATATTGTTAGTTCTTCAGAATATTGTTAGTTCTTCAGAATATTGTTAGTTCTTCAGAATATTGTTAATTCTTCAGAATATTGTTAGTTCTTCTGAATATTGTTAGTTCTTCAGAATATTGTTAGTTATCAGAATATTGTTAGTTCTTCAGAATATTGTCAGTTCTTCAGAATATTGTTAATTCTTCAGAATATTGTTAGTTCTTCTGAATATTGTTAGTTCTTCAGAATATTGTTAGTTATCAGAATATTGTTAGTTCTTCAGAATATTGTCAGTTCTTCAGAATATTGTTAGTTCTTCAGAATATTGTTAGTTATCAGAATATTGTTAGTTCTTCAGAATATTGTCAGTTCTTCAGAATATTGTCAGTTCTTCGGAATATTGTCAGTTCTGCAGAATATTGTTAGTTCTTCAGAATATTGTCAGTTCTTCGTAATATTGTCAGTTCTGCAGAATATTGTCAGTTCTTCGGAATATTGTCAGTTCTGCAGAATATTGTTAGTTCTTCAGAATATTGTTAGTTCTTCAGAATATTGTTAGTTCTTCAGAGTATTGTTAGTTCTTCAGAATATTGTTAGTTCTTCAGAATATTGTTAGTTCTTCAGAATATTGTTAGTTCTTCAGAATATTGTTAATTCTTCAGAATATTGTTAATTCTTCAGAATATTGTTAGTTCTTCTGAATATTGTTAGTTATCAGAATATTGTTAGTTCTTCAGAATATTGTCAGTTCTTCAGAATATTGTTAGTTCTTCAGAATATTGTTAGTTATCAGAATATTGTTAGTTCTTCAGAATATTGTTAGTTATCAGAATATTGTTAGTTCTTCAGAATATTGTTAGTTCTTCAGAATATTGTTAGTTATCAGAATATTGTTAGTTCTTCAGAATATTGTTAGTTCTTCAGAATATTGTCAGTTCTTCAGAATATTGTCAGTTCTTCAGAATATTGTTAGTTATCGGAATATTGTCAGTTCTTCAGAATATTGTTAGTTCTTCAGAATATTGTTAGTTATGAGAATATTGTTAGTTCTTCACAATATTGTTAGTTATCAGAATATTGTTAGTTCTTCAGAATATTGTTAGTTATCAGAATATTGTTAGTTCTTCAGAATATTGTTAGTTCTTCAGAATATTGTTAGTTATCAGAATATTGTTAGTTCTTCAGAATATTGTTAGTTATCAGAATATTGTTAGTTCTTCAGAATATTGTTAGTTATCAGAATATTGTTAGTTCTTCGGAATATTGTTAGTTCTTCAGAATATTGTCAGTTCTTCAGAATATTGTTAGTTCTTCAGAATATTGTTAGTTCTTCAGAATATTGTTAGTTATCAGAATATTGTTAGTTATCAGAATATTGTTAGTTATCAGAATATTGTTAGTTCTTCAGAATATTGTTAGTTCTTCAGAATATTGTTAGTTATCAGAATATTGTCAGTTATTCAGAATATTGTTATTTATCAAAATATTGTTAGTTATCAGAACATTGTTAGTTCTTCAGAATATTGTCAGTTCTTAGTTCTTCAGAATATTGTTAGTTTTTCAGAATATTGTTAGTTCTTCAGAATATTGTTAGTTACCAGAAAATTGTTAGGTCTTTAGAATATTGTTAGTTTTTCAGAATATTGTTAGTTCTTCAGAATATTGTCCGTTATTCAGAATATTGTTAATTATCAGAATATTGTTAGTTATCAGAATATCGTTAGTTCTTAAGATTATTGTTAGTTCTTCAGAATATTGTTATTTCTTCAGAATATTATTAGTTATCAGAATATTGTTAGTTCTTCAGAATATTGTTAGTTCTTCAGAATATTGTTAGTTATCAGAATATTGTTGTTTTCAGAATATTGTTAGTTCTTCAGAATATTGTTAGTTATCAGAATATTGTTAGTTATCAGAATATTGTTAGTTCTTAATATTATTGTCAGTTCTTCAGAATATTGTTATTTCTTCAGAATATTGTTAGTTATCAGAATATTGTTAGTTCTTCAGAATATTGTTAGTTATCAGAGAATTGTTAGTTCTTCTGAATATTGTTAGTTATCAGAATATTGTTAGTTCTTCAGAATATTGTCAGTTATTCAGAATATTGTTAGTTCTTCAGAATATTGTTTCTTATCAGAATATTGTTAGTTATCAGAACATTGTTAGTTCTTCAGAATATTGTTTCATCTTCAGAATATTGTTAGTTCTTCAGAATATTGTTAGTTATCAGAATATTGTTTCTTCTTCAGAATATTGTTAGTTCTTCAGAATATTGTTAGTTATCAGAATATTGTTAGTTCGTTAGAATATTGTTAGTTCTTCAGAATATTGTTAGTTCTTTAGAATATTTTTATTTATCAGAATATTGTTAGTTCGTTAGAATATTGTTAGTTATCAGAATATTGTTAGTTCTGCAGAATATTGTTAGTTTTTCAGAATATTGTTAGTTCTTCAGAATATTGTCAGTTATTCAGAATATTGTTAGTTCTTCAAAATATTGTTAGTTATCAGAATATTGTTAGTTCTTCAGAATATAGTTAGTTATCAGAATATTGTTAGTTCTTCAGAATATAGTTAGTTATCAAAATATTGTTAGTTTTTCAGAATATTGTTAGTTCTTCAGAATATTGTCAGTTATTCAGAATATTGTTAGTTCTTCAGAATATTGTTAGTTATCAGAATATTGTTAGTTCTTCAGAATATTGTTAGTTATGAGAATATTGTTAGTTCTTCAGAATATTGTTAGTTATCAGAATATTGTTAGTTCTTCAGAATATTGTTAGTTATCAGAATATTGTTAGTTCTTAAGATTATTGTCAGTTCTTCAGAATATTGTTAGTTCTTCAGAATATTGTTAGTTATCAGAATATTGTTAGTTCTTCAGAATATTGTTAGTTCTTCAGAATATTATTAGTTATCAGAATATTGTTAGTTATCAGAATATTGTTAGTTGTCAGAATATTGTAAGTTCTGCAGAATATTGTTAGTTATCAGAATATTGTTAGTTGTCAGAATATTGTTAGTTCGTCAGAATATTGTTAGTTATGATAATATTGTTGTTTTCAGAATGTTATTAGTTCTTCAGAATATTGTTAGTTATCAGAATATTGTTAGTTCTTCAGAATATTGTTAGTTCTTTAGAATATTGTTAGTTATCACAATATTGTTAGTTCTGCAGAATATTGTCAGTTATCACAATATCGTTAGTTCTTCAGAATATTGTTATTTATCAGAATATTGTTAGTTCTTAAGATTATTGCCAGTTCTTCAGAATATTGTTAGATTTCAGAATATTGTTAATTCTTCAGAATGAGTTAATTCTTCAGAATATTGTTAGTTATCAGAATATTGTTAGTTATCAGAATATCGTTAGTTCTTCAGAATATTGTTATTTCTTAGAATATTGTTAGTTCTTTATAATATCGTTAGTTCTTCAGAATATTGTTAGTTCTTAAGAATATTGTTAGTTCTTTAGAATATTGTTAGTTCTTAATATTATTGTCAGTTCTTCAGAATATTGTTATTTCTTCAGAATATTGTTAGTTCTTCAGAATATTGTTAGTTATCGGAGAATTGTTAGTTATCAGAATATTGCTAGTTCTTGAGAATATTGTTAATTCTTCGAAATATTGTTAGTTATCTGATTATTGTTAGTTCATTAGAATATTGTTAGTTATCAGAATATTGTTAGATTTTCAGAATATTGTTACTTATCAGAATATTATTAGTTATCACTATTGTTAGTTTTTCAGAATATTATTAGTTTTTCAGAATATTGTTAGTTTTTCAGAATATTGTTAGTTCTTCAGAATATTGTTAGTTATCAGAATATTGTCAGTTATTCAGAATATTGTTACTTATCAAAATATTGTTAGTTCTTCAGAATATTGTCAGTTCTTCAGAACATTGTTAGTTCTTCAGAATATTGTTAGTTCTTCAGAATATTGTTAGTTCTTCAGAATATTGTTAGTTACCAGAAAATTGTTAGGTCTTTAGAATATTGTTAGTTCTTCAGAATATTGTTAGTTCTTCAGAATATTGTTAGTTCTTCAGAATATTGTTAGTTATCAAAATATCGTTAGTTCTTCAGAATATTGTTAGTTCTTCAGAATATTGTCAGTTATTCAGAATATTGTTAGTTCTTCAAAATATTGTTAGTTATCAGAATATTGTTAGTTCTTCAGAATATTGTTAGTTCTTCAGAATATTATTAGTTATCAGAATATTGTTAGTTGTCAGAATATTGTTAGTTCTGCAGAATATTGTTAGTTCTTCAGAATATTGTTAGTTATCATAATATTGTTGTTTTCAGAATAGTGTTAGTTCTTCAGAATATTGTTAGTTATCAGAACATTGTTATTTATCAGAATATTGTTAGTTATCAGAGAATTGTTAGTTCTTCTGAATATTGTTAATTATCAGAATATTGTTAGTTCTTAATATTATTGTCAGTTCTTCAGAATATTGTTATTTCTTCAGAATATTGTTAGTTATCAGAATATTGTTAGTTCTGCAGAATATTGTTAATTATCAGAATATTGTTAGTTCTTCAGAATATTGTCAGTTATTCAGAATATTGTTAGTTCTTCAGAATATTGTTTCTTATCAGAATATTGTTAGTTATCAGAACATTGTTAGTTCTTCAGAATATTGTTAGTTATCAGAATATTGTTAGTTCGTTAGAATATTGTTAGTTCTTCAGAACATTGTTAGTTTTTCAGAATATTGTTAGTTTTTCAGAATATTGTTAGTTTTTCAGAATATTTTCAGTTCTTTAGAATATTGTTAGTTCTTCAGAATATTGTTAGTTCTTCAGAATATTGTTAGTTCTTCAGAATATTGTTAGTTCTTCAGAATATTGTTAGTTACCAGAATATTGTTAGTTCTTCAGAATATTGTTAGTTATCAGAACATTGTTAGTTCTTCAGAATATTGTCAGTTCTTCAGAACATTGTTAGTTCTTCAGAACATTGTTAGTTCTTCAGAATATTGTTAGTTCTTCAGAATATTGTTAGTTCTTCAGAATATTGTTAGTTTTTCAGAATATTGTTAGTTCTTCAGAATATTGTTAGTTACCAGAAAATTGTTAGGTCTTTAGAATATTGTTAGTTTTTCAGAATATTGTTAGTTCTTCAGAATATTGTCAATTATTCAGAATATTGTTAGTTCTTCAAAATATTGTTATTTATCAGAATATTGTTAGTTCTTCAGAATATTGTTAGTTATCAGAATATTGTCAGTTATTCAGAATATTGTTACTTATCAAAATATTGTTAGTTATCAGAACATTGTTAGTTCTTCAGAATATTGTCAGTTCTTCAGAACATTGTTAGTTCTTCAGAATATTGTTAGTTCTTCAGAATATTGTTAGTTCTTCAGAATATTGTTAGTTATCAAAATATCGTTAGTTCTTCAGAATATTGTTAGTTCTTCAGAATATTGTCAGTTATTCAGAATATTGTTAGTTCTTCAAAATATTGTTAGTTATCAGAATATTGTTAGTTCTTCAGAATATTGTTAGTTCTTCAGAATATTATTAGTTATCAGAATATTGTTAGTTGTCAGAATATTGTTAGTTCTGCAGAATATTGTTAGTTCTTCAGAATATTGTTAGTTATCATAATATTGTTGTTTTCAGAATAGTGTTAGTTCTTCAGAATATTGTTAGTTATCAGAACATTGTTATTTATCAGAATATTGTTAGTTATCAGAGAATTGTTAGTTCTTCTGAATATTGTTAATTATCAGAATATTGTTAGTTCTTAATATTATTGTCAGTTCTTCAGAATATTGTTATTTCTTCAGAATATTGTTAGTTATCAGAATATTGTTAGTTCTGCAGAATATTGTTAATTATCAGAATATTGTTAGTTCTTCAGAATATTGTCAGTTATTCAGAATATTGTTAGTTCTTCAGAATATTGTTTCTTATCAGAATATTGTTAGTTATCAGAACATTGTTAGTTCTTCAGAATATTGTTAGTTATCAGAATATTGTTAGTTCGTTAGAATATTGTTAGTTCTTCAGAACATTGTTAGTTTTTCAGAATATTGTTAGTTTTTCAGAATATTGTTAGTTTTTCAGAATATTTTCAGTTCTTTAGAATATTGTTAGTTCTTCAGAATATTGTTAGTTCTTCAGAATATTGTTAGTTCTTCAGAATATTGTTAGTTCTTCAGAATATTGTTAGTTACCAGAATATTGTTAGTTCTTCAGAATATTGTTAGTTATCAGAACATTGTTAGTTCTTCAGAATATTGTCAGTTCTTCAGAACATTGTTAGTTCTTCAGAACATTGTTAGTTCTTCAGAATATTGTTAGTTCTTCAGAATATTGTTAGTTCTTCAGAATATTGTTAGTTTTTCAGAATATTGTTAGTTCTTCAGAATATTGTTAGTTACCAGAAAATTGTTAGGTCTTTAGAATATTGTTAGTTTTTCAGAATATTGTTAGTTCTTCAGAATATTGTCAATTATTCAGAATATTGTTAGTTCTTCAAAATATTGTTATTTATCAGAATATTGTTAGTTCTTCAGAATATTGTTAGTTATCAGAATATTGTCAGTTATTCAGAATATTGTTACTTATCAAAATATTGTTAGTTATCAGAACATTGTTAGTTCTTCAGAATATTGTCAGTTCTTCAGAACATTGTTAGTTCTTCAGAATATTGTTAGTTCTTCAGAATATTGTTAGTTCTTCAGAATATTGTTAGTTATCAAAATATCGTTAGTTCTTCAGAATATTGTTAGTTCTTCAGAATATTGTCAGTTATTCAGAATATTGTTAGTTCTTCAAAATATTGTTAGTTATCAGAATATTGTTAGTTCTTCAGAATATTGTTAGTTCTTCAGAATATTATTAGTTATCAGAATATTGTTAGTTGTCAGAATATTGTTAGTTCTGCAGAATATTGTTAGTTCTTCAGAATATTGTTAGTTATCATAATATTGTTGTTTTCAGAATAGTGTTAGTTCTTCAGAATATTGTTAGTTATCAGAACATTGTTATTTATCAGAATATTGTTAGTTATCAGAGAATTGTTAGTTCTTCTGAATATTGTTAATTATCAGAATATTGTTAGTTCTTAATATTATTGTCAGTTCTTCAGAATATTGTTATTTCTTCAGAATATTGTTAGTTATCAGAATATTGTTAGTTCTGCAGAATATTGTTAATTATCAGAATATTGTTAGTTCTTCAGAATATTGTCAGTTATTCAGAATATTGTTAGTTCTTCAAAATATTGTTTCTTATCAGAATATTGTTAGTTATCAGAACATTGTTAGTTCTTCAGAATATTGTTAGTTATCAGAATATTGTTTCCCCTTCAGAATGTTATTAGTTCTTCAGAATATTGTTAGTTATCAGAATATTGTTAGTTCGTTAGAATATTGTTAGTTCTTCAGAACATTGTTAGTTTTTCAGAATATTGTTAGTTTTTCAGAATATTGTTAGTTTTTCAGAATATTTTCAGTTCTTTAGAATATTGTTAGTTCTTCAGAATATTGTTAGTTCTTCAGAATATTGTTAGTTCTTCAGAATATTGTTAGTTCTTCAGAATATTGTTAGTTACCAGAATATTGTTAGTTCTTCAGAATATTGTTAGTTATCAGAACATTGTTAGTTCTTCAGAATATTGTCAGTTCTTCAGAACATTGTTAGTTCTTCAGAATATTGTTAGTTCTTCAGAATATTGTTAGTTCTTCAGAATATTGTTAGTTTTTCAGAATATTGTTAGTTCTTCAGAATATTGTTAGTTACCAGAAAATTGTTAGGTCTTTAGAATATTGTTAGTTTTTCAGAATATTGTTAGTTCTTCAGAATATTGTCAGTTATTCAGAATATTGTTAGTTCTTCAGAATATTGTTAGTTCTTCAGAATATTGTTAGTTATCAGAATATTGTTAGTTATCAGAATATTGTTAGTTCTTCAGAATATTGTTAGTTATCAGAATATTGTTAGTTCTTCAGAATATTGTCAGTTCTTCAGAATATTGTCAGTTATTCAGAATATTGTTAGTTCTTCAGAATATTGTCAGTTATTCAGAATATTGTTAGTTCTTCAGAATATTGTCAGTTCTTCAGAATATTGTCAGTTCTTCAGAATATTGTTAGTTATCGGAATATTGTCAGTTCTTCAGAATATTGTTAGTTCTTCAGAATATTGTTAGTTATGAGAATATTGTTAGTTCTTCACAATATTGTTAGTTATCAGAATATTGTTAGTTCTTCAGAATATTGTCAGTTCTTCAGAATATTGTCAGTTATTCAGAATATTGTTAGTTCTTCAGAATATTGTCAGTTCTTCAGAATATTGTCAGTTCTTCAGAATATTGTTAGTTATCGGAATATTGTCAGTTCTTCAGAATATTGTTAGTTCTTCAGAATATTGTTAGTTATGAGAATATTGTTAGTTCTTCAGAATATTGTTAGTTCTTCAGAATATTGTCAGTTCTTCAGAATATTGTTAGTTATCGGAATATTGTCAGTTCTTCAGAATATTGTTAGTTCTTCAAAATATTGTTATTTATCAGAATATTGTTATTTCTTCAGAATATTGTTAGTTATCAGAATATTGTTAGTTCTTCAGAATATTGTCAGTTCTTCAGAATATTGTCAGTTATTCAGAATATTGTTAGTTCTTCAGAATATTGTCAGTTATTCAGAATATTGTTAGTTCTTCAGAATATTGTTTCTTATCAGAATATTGTTAGTTATCAGAACATTGTTAGTTCTTCAGAATATTGTTTCATCTTCAGAATATTGTTAGTTCTTCAGAATATTGTTAGTTCTTCAGAATATTGTTAGTTCTTCAGAATATTGTTAGTTATCAGAATATTGTTAGTTCCTCAGAATATTATTAGTTCTTCAGAATATTGTTAGTTATCAGAATATTGTTAGTTCTTCAGAATATTGTTAGTTCTTCAGAATATTGTTAGTTCTTCAGAATATTGTTAGTTATCAGAATATTTTCATTTCTTCAGAATATTGTTAGTTCTTCAGAATATTGTTAGTTATCAGAATATTGTTAGTGCTGCAGAATATTGTTAATTATCAGCATATTGTTATTTCTTAATATTATTGTCAGTTCTTCGGAGTATTGTTAGTTCTTCAGAATATGGTTAGTTATCAGAATATTGTTAGTTCTGCAGAATATTGTCAGTTATCACAATATCGTTAGTTCTTCAGAATATTGTTATTTATCAGAATATTGTTAGTTCTTAAGATTATTGTCAGTTCTTCAGAATATTGTTAGATTTCAGAATATTGTTAGTTCTTCAGAATATTATTGTTAATTCTTCAGAATATTGTTAGTTATCAGAATATTGTTAGTTATCAGAATATTGTTAGTTCTTCAGAATATTGTTATTTCTTAGAATATTGTTAGTTCTTTATAATATCGTTAGTTCTTCAGAATATTGTTAGTTCTTAAGAATATTGTTAGTTCTTTAGAATATTGTTAGTTCTTAATATTATTGTCAGTTCTTCAGAATATTGTTATTTCTTCAGAATATTGTTAGTTATAAGAATATTGTTAGTTCTTAATATTATTGTCAGTTCTTCAGAACATTGTTATTTCTTCAGAATATTGTTAGTTATAAGAATATTGTTAGTTCTTCAGAATATTGTTAGTTATCGGAGAATGTTAGTTATCAGAATATTGCTAGTTCTTCAGAATATTGTTAATTCTTCGAAATATTGTTAGTTATCTGATTATTGTTAGTTCATTAGAATATTGTTAGTTATCAGAATATTGTTAGATTTTCAGAATATTGTTACTTATCAGAATATTATTAGTTATCAATATTGTTAGTTTTTCAGAATATTATTAGTTTTTCAGAATATTGTTAGTTTTTCAGAATATTGTTAGTTCTTCAGAATATTGTTAGTTATCAGAACATTGTTAGTTCTTCAGAATATTGTCAGTTCTTCAGAACATTGTTAGTTCTTCAGAATATTGTTAGTTCTTCAGAATATTGTTAGTTCTTCAGAATATTGTTAGTTATCAAAATATCGTTAGTTCTTCAGAATATTGTGAGTTTTTCAGAATATTGTTAGTTCTTCAGAATATTGTCAGTTATTCAGAATATTGTTAGTTCTTCAGAATATTGTTTCTTATCAGAATATTGTTAGTTATCAGAACATTGTTAGTTCTTCAGAATATTGTTTCATCTTCAGAATATTGTTAGTTTTTCAGAATATTGTTAGTTATCAGAATATTGTTTCTTCTTCAGAATATTGTTAGTTCTTCAGAATATTGTTAGTTATCAGAATATTGTTAGTTCGTTAGAATATTGTTAGTTCTTCAGAATATTGTTAGTTCTGCAGAATATTGTTAGTTTTTCAGAATATTGTCAGTTATCAGAATATTGTTAATTCTTCAGAATATTGTTAGTTCTTCAGAATATTGTTAGTTTTTCAGAATATTGTTAGTTTTTCAGAATATTGTTAGTTTTTCAGAATATTGTCAGTTCTTCAGAATATTGTTAGTTCTTCAGAATATTGTTAGTTCTGCAGAATATTGT
The DNA here is from genome assembly GCA_964016885.1 of Eledone cirrhosa. Classification (NCBI taxonomy): domain Eukaryota; kingdom Metazoa; phylum Mollusca; class Cephalopoda; order Octopoda; family Eledonidae; genus Eledone; species Eledone cirrhosa. Next base: position 245,913,145 of record OZ024742.1, read on the forward strand.
TAGTTTTTCAGAATATTGATAGTTATCAGAATATTGTCAGTTATCAGAATATTGTTAATTGTTCAGAATATTGTTAGTTCTTCAGAATATTGTTAGTTCTTCAGAATATTGTTAGTTCTGCAGAATATTGTTAGTTTTTCAGAATATTGTTAGTTATCAGAATATTGTCAGTTATCAGAATATTGTTAATTCTTCAGAATATTGTTAGTTCTTCAGAATATTGTTAGTTTTTCAGAATATTGTTAGTTTTTCAGAATATTGTTAGTTTTTCAAAATATTGTCAGTTCTTCAGAATATTGTTAGTTTTTCAGAATATTGTTAGTTTTTCAGAATATTGTCAGTTCTTTAGAATATTGTTAGTTCTTCAGAATTTTGTTAGTTCTGCAGAATATTGTTAGTTATCAGAATATTGTCAGTTATCAGAATATTGTTAATTCTTCAGAATATTGTTAGTTCTTCAGAATATCGTTAGTTTTTCAGAATATTGTCAGTTCTTCAGAATATTGTTAGTTATCAGAATATTGTTAGTTCTTCAGAATATTATTAGTTCTTCAGAATATTGTTAGTTATCAGAATATTGTCAGTTCTTCAGAATATTGTTAGTTCTTCAGAATATTGTTAGTTCTTCAGAATATTGTTAGTTCTTCAGAATATTGTTAGTTATCAGAATATTGTTAGTTCTTCAGAATATTATTAGTTCTTCAGAATATTGTTAGTTATCAGAATATTGTTAGTTCTTCAGAATATTGTTAGTTCTTCAGAATATTGTTAGTTCTTCAGAATATTGTTAGTTCTTCAGAATATTGTTAGTTATCAGAATATTATCAGTTCTTCAGAATATTGTTAATTCTTCAGAATATTGTTAGTTATCAGAATATTGTTAGTTCTTCAGAATATTGTTAGTTATCAGAATATTATCAGTTCTTCAGAATATTATTAGTTCTTCAGAATATTGTTAGTTATCAGAATATTATCAGTTCTTCAGAATATTGTTAGTTCTTAATATTATTGTCAGTTCTTCGGAGTATTGTTAGTTCTTCAGAATATGGTTAGTTATCAAAATATTGTTAGTTCTGCAGAATATTGTCAGTTATCACAATATCGTTAGTTCTTCAGAATATTGTTATTTATCAGAATATTGTTAGTTCTTAAGATTATTGCCAGTTCTTCAGAATATTGTTAGATTTCAGAATATTGTTAATTCTTCAGAATGAGTTAATTCTTCAGAATATTGTTAGTTATCAGAATATTGTTAGTTATCAGAATATCGTTAGTTCTTCAGAATATTGTTATTTCTTAGAATATTGTTAGTTCTTTATAATATCGTTAGTTCTTCAGAATATTGTTAGTTCTTAAGAATATTGTTAGTTCTTTAGAATATTGTTAGTTCTTAATATTATTGTCAGTTCTTCAGAATATTGTTATTTCTTCAGAATATTGTTAGTTCTTCAGAATATTGTTAGTTATCAGAGAATTGTTAGTTATCAGAATATTGCTAGTTCTTGAGAATATTGTTAATTCTTCGAAATATTGTTAGTTATCTGATTATTGTTAGTTCATTAGAATATTGTTAGTTATCAGAATATTGTTAGATTTTCAGAATATTGTTACTTATCAGAATATTATTAGTTATCAATATTGTTAGTTTTTCAGAATATTATTAGTTTTTCAGAATATTGTTAGTTTTTCAGAATATTGTTAGTTCTTCAGAATATTGTTAGTTATCAGAATATTGTCAGTTATTCAGAATATTGTTACTTATCAAAATATTGTTAGTTATCAGAACATTGTTAGTTCTTCAGAATATTGTCAGTTCTTCAGAACATTGTTAGTTCTTCAGAATATTGTTAGTTCTTCAGAATATTGTTAGTTCTTCAGAATATTGTTAGTTATCAAAATATCGTTAGTTCTTCAGAATATTGTTAGTTCTTCAGAATATTGTCAGTTATTCAGAATATTGTTAGTTCTTCAAAATATTGTTAGTTATCGGAATATTGTTAGTTCTTCAGAATATTGTTAGTTCTTCAGAATATTATTAGTTATCAGAATATTGTTAGTTGTCAGAATATTGTTAGTTCTGCAGAATATTGTTAGTTCTTCAGAATATTGTTAGTTATCATAATATTGTTGTTTTCAGAATATTGTTAGTTATCAGAACATTGTTATTTATCAGAATATTGTTAGTTATCAGAGAATTGTTAGTTCTTCTGAATATTGTTAATTATCAGAATATTGTTAGTTCTTAATATTATTGTCAGTTCTTCAGAATATTGTTATTTCTTCAGAATATTGTTAGTTATCAGAATATTGTTAGTTCTGCAGAATATTGTTAATTATCAGAATATTGTTAGTTCTTCAGAATATTGTCAGTTATTCAGAATATTGTTAGTTCTTCAGAATATTGTTTCTTATCAGAATATTGTTAGTTATCAGAACATTGTTAGTTCTTCAGAATATTGTTAGTTATCAGAATATTGTTTCCCCTTCAGAATGTTATTAGTTCTGCAGAATATTGTTAGTTATCAGTATATTGTTAGTTCGTTAGAATATTGTTAGTTCTTCAGAACATTGTTAGTTTTTCAGAATATTGTTAGTTTTTCAGAATATTTTCAGTTCTTTAGAATATTGTTAGTTCTTCAGAATATTGTTAGTTCTTCAGAATATTGTTAGTTCTTCAGAATATTGTTAGTTCTTCAGAATATTGTTAGTTACCAGAATATTGTTAGTTCTTCAGAATATTGTTAGTTATCAGAACATTGCTAGTTCTTCAGAATATTGTCAGTTCTTCAGAACATTGTTAGTTCTTCAGAATATTGTTAGTTCTCACAGAATATTGTTAGTTCTTCAGAATATTGTTAGTTATCAGAATATTGTTAGTTCTTCAGAATATTGTTAGTTCTTCAGAATATTATTAGTTATCAGAATATTGTTAGTTATCAGAATATTGTTAGTTGTCAGAATATTGTTAGTTCTTCAGAATATTGTTAGTTACCAGAAAATTGTTAGGTCTTTAGAATATTGTTAGTTTTTCAGAATATTGTTAGTTCTTCAGAATATTGTCAATTATTCAGAATATTGTTAGTTCTTCAAAATATTGTTATTTATCAGAATATTGTTAGTTCTTCAGAATATTGTTAGTTATCAGAATATTGTCAGTTATTCAGAATATTGTTACTTATCAAAATATTGTTAGTTATCAGAACATTGTTAGTTCTTCAGAATATTGTCAGTTCTTCAGAACATTGTTAGTTCTTCAGAATATTGTTAGTTCTTCAGAATATTGTTAGTTCTTCAGAATATTGTTAGTTATCAAAATATCGTTAGTTCTTCAGAATATTGTTAGTTCTTCAGAATATTGTCAGTTATTCAGAATATTGTTAGTTCTTCAAAATATTGTTAGTTATCAGAATATTGTTAGTTCTTCAGAATATTGTTAGTTCTTCAGAATATTATTAGTTATCAGAATATTGTTAGTTGTCAGAATATTGTTAGTTCTGCAGAATATTGTTAGTTCTTCAGAATATTGTTAGTTATCATAATATTGTTGTTTTCAGAATAGTGTTAGTTCTTCAGAATATTGTTAGTTATCAGAACATTGTTATTTATCAGAATATTGTTAGTTATCAGAGAATTGTTAGTTCTTCTGAATATTGTTAATTATCAGAATATTGTTAGTTCTTAATATTATTGTCAGTTCTTCAGAATATTGTTATTTCTTCAGAATATTGTTAGTTATCAGAATATTGTTAGTTCTGCAGAATATTGTTAATTATCAGAATATTGTTAGTTCTTCAGAATATTGTCAGTTATTCAGAATATTGTTAGTTCTTTGAATATTGTTTCTTATCAGAATATTGTTAGTTATCAGAACATTGTTAGTTCTTCAGAATATTGTTAGTTATCAGAATATTGTTTCCCCTTCAGAATGTTATTAGTTCTTCAGAATATTGTTAGTTATCAGAATATTGTTAGTTCGTTAGAATATTGTTAGTTCTTCAGAACATTGTTAGTTTTTCAGAATATTTTCAGTTCTTTAGAATATTGTTAGTTCTTCAGAATATTGTTAGTTCTTCAGAATATTGTTATTTCTTCAGAATATTGTTAGTTCTTCAGAATATTGTTAGTTACCAGAATATTGTTAGTTCTTCAGAATATTGTTAGTTATCAGAACATTGTTAGTTCTTCAGAATATTGTCAGTTCTTCAGAACATTGTTAGTTCTTCAGAATATTGTTAGTTCTTCAGAATATTGTTAGTTCTTCAGAATATTGTTAGTTTTTCAGAATATTGTTAGTTCTTCAGAATATTGTTAGTTACCAGAAAATTGTTAGGTCTTTAGAATATTGTTAGTTTTTCAGAATATTGTTAGTTCTTCAGAATATTGTCAGTTATTCAGAATATTGTTAGTTCTTCAAAATATTGTTATTTATCAGAATATTGTTATTTCTTCAGAATATTGTTAGTTATCAGAATATTGTTAGTTCTTCAGAATATTGTTAGTTATCAGAATATTGTTAGTTCTTCAGAATATTGTCAGTTCTTCAGAATATTGTCAGTTATTCAGAATATTGTTAGTTCTTCAGAATATTGTTTCTTATCAGAATATTGTTAGTTATCAGAACATTGTTAGTTCTTCAGAATATTGTTTCATCTTCAGAATATTGTTAGTTCTTCAGAATATTGTTAGTTCTTCAGAATATTGTTAGTTCTTCAGAATATTATTAGTTCTTCAGAATATTGTTAGTTATCAGAATATTGTTAGTTCTTCAGAATATTGTTAGTTCTTCAGAATATTGTTAGTTCTTCAGAATATTGTTAGTTATCAGAATATTTTCAGTTCTTCAGAATATTGTTAGTTCTTCAGAATATTGTTAGTTATCAGAATATTGTTAGTGCTGCAGAATATTGTTAATTATCAGCATATTGTTATTTCTTAATATTATTGTCAGTTCTTCGGAGTATTGTTAGTTCTTCAGAATATGGTTAGTTATCAGAATATTGTTAGTTCTGCAGAATATTGTCAGTTATCACAATATCATTAGTTCTTCAGAATATTGTTATTTATCAGAATATTGTTAGTTCTTAAGATTATTGTCAGTTCTTCAGAATATTGTTAGATTTCAGAATATTGTTAGTTCTTCAGAATATTATTGTTAATTCTTCAGAATGAGTTAATTCTTCAGAATATTGTTAGATTTCAGAATATTGTTAGTTCTTCAGAATATTATTGTTAATTCTTCAGAATGAGTTAATTCTTCAGAATATTGTTAGTTATCAGAATATTGTTAGTTATCAGAATATTGTTAGTTCTTCAGAATATTATTAGTTCTTCAGAATATTGTTAGTTATCAGAATATTGTCAGTTCTTCAGAATATTGTTAGTTCTTCAGAATATTGTTAGTTCTTCAGAATATTGTTAGTTCTTCAGAATATTGTTAGTTCTTTATAATATCGTTAGTTCTTCAGAATATTGTTAGTTCTTAAGAATATCGTTAGTTTTTCAGAATATTGTCAGTTCTTCAGAATATTGTTAGTTATCAGAATATTGTTAGTTCTTCAGAATATTATTAGTTCTTCAGAATATTGTTAGTTATCAGAATATTGTCAGTTCTTCAGAATATTGTTAGTTCTTCAGAATATTGTTAGTTCTTCAGAATATTGTTAGTTCTTCAGAATATTGTTAGTTATCAGAATATTGTTAGTTCTTCAGAATATTATTAGTTCTTCAGAATATTGTTAGTTATCAGAATATTGTTAGTTCTTCAGAATATTGTTAGTTCTTCAGAATATTGTTAGTTCTTCAGAATATTGTTAGTTCTTCAGAATATTGTTAGTTATCAGAATATTATCAGTTCTTCAGAATATTGTTAGTTCTTCAGAATATTGTTAGTTATCAGAATATTGTTAGTTCTTCAGAATATTGTTAGTTATCAGAATATTATCAGTTCTTCAGAATATTATTAGTTCTTCAGAATATTGTTAGTTATCAGAATATTATCAGTTCTTCAGAATATTGTTAGTTCTTAATATTATTGTCAGTTCTTCGGAGTATTGTTAGTTCTTCAGAATATGGTTAGTTATCACAATATTGTTAGTTCTGCAGAATATTGTCAGTTATCACAATATCGTTAGTTCTTCAGAATATTGTTATTTATCAGAATATTGTTAGTTCTTAAGATTATTGCCAGTTCTTCAGAATATTGTTAGATTTCAGAATATTGTTAATTCTTCAGAATGAGTTAATTCTTTAGAATATTGTTAGTTATCAGAATATTGTTAGTTATCAGAATATCGTTAGTTCTTCAGAATATTGTTATTTCTTAGAATATTGTTAGTTCTTTATAATATCGTTAGTTCTTCAGAATGTTGTTAGTTCTTAAGAATATTGTTAGTTCTTTAGAATATTGTTAGTTCTTAATAATATTGTTAGTTCTTCAGAATATTGTTATTTCTTCAGAATATTGTTAGTTCTTCAGAATATTGTTAGTTATCAGAGAATTGTTAGTTATCAGAATATTGCTAGTTCTTGAGAATATTGTTAATTCTTCGAAATATTGTTAGTTATCTGATTATTGTTAGTTCATTAGAATATTGTTAGTTATCAGAATATTGTTAGATTTTCAGAATATTGTTACTTATCAGAATATTATTAGTTATCAATATTGTTAGTTTTTCAGAATATTATTAGTTTTTCAGAATATTGTTAGTTTTTCAGAATATTGTTAGTTCTTCAGAATATTGTTAGTTATCAGAATATTGTCAGTTATTCAGAATATTGTTACTTATCAAAATATTGTTAGTTATCAGAACATTGTTAGTTCTTCAGAATATTGTCAGTTCTTCAGAACATTGTTAGTTCTTCAGAATATTGTTAGTTCTTCAGAATATTGTTAGTTCTTCAGAATATTGTTAGTTATCAAAATATCGTTAGTTCTTCAGAATATTGTTAGTTCTTCAGAATATTGTCAGTTATTCAGAATATTGTTAGTTCTTCAAAATATTGTTAGTTATCAGAATATTGTTAGTTCTTCAGAATATTGTTAGTTCTTCAGAATATTATTAGTTATCAGAATATTGTTAGTTGTCAGAATATTGTTAGTTCTGCAGAATATTGTTAGTTCTTCAGAATATTGTTAGTTATCATAATATTGTTGTTTTCAGAATATTGTTAGTTATCAGAACATTGTTATTTATCAGAATATTGTTAGTTATCAGAGAATTGTTAGTTCTTCTGAATATTGTTAATTATCAGAATATTGTTAGTTCTTAATATTATTGTCAGTTCTTCAGAATATTGTTATTTCTTCAGAATATTGTTAGTTATCAGAATATTGTTAGTTCTGCAGAATATTGTTAATTATCAGAATATTGTTAGTTCTTCAGAATATTGTCAGTTATTCAGAATATTGTTAGTTCTTCAGAATATTGTTTCTTATCAGAATATTGTTAGTTATCAGAACATTGTTAGTTCTTCAGAATATTGTTAGTTATCAGAATATTGTTTCCCCTTCAGAATGTTATTAGTTCTGCAGAATATTGTTAGTTATCAGTATATTGTTAGTTCGTTAGAATATTGTTAGTTCTTCAGAACATTGTTAGTTTTTCAGAATATTGTTAGTTTTTCAGAATATTGTTAGTTTTTCAGAATATTTTCAGTTCTTTAGAATATTGTTAGTTCTTCAGAATATTGTTAGTTCTTCAGAATATTGTTAGCTCTTCAGAATATTGTTAGTTCTTCAGAATATTGTTAGTTACCAGAATATTGTTAGTTCTTCAGAATATTGTTAGTTATCAGAACATTGTTAGTTCTTCAGAATATTGTCAGTTCTTCAGAACATTGTTAGTTCTTCAGAATATTGTTAGTTCTCACAGAATATTGTTAGTTCTTCAGAATATTGTTAGTTATCAGAATATTGTTAGTTCTTCAGAATATTGTTAGTTCTTCAGAATATTATTAGTTATCAGAATATTGTTAGTTATCAGAATATTGTTAGTTGTCAGAATATTGTTAGTTCTTCAGAATATTGTTAGTTACCAGAAAATTGTTAGGTCTTTAGAATATTGTTAGTTTTTCAGAATATTGTTAGTTCTTCAGAATATTGTCAATTATTCAGAATATTGTTAGTTCTTCAAAATATTGTTATTTATCAGAATATTGTTAGTTCTTCAGAATATTGTTAGTTATCAGAATATTGTCAGTTATTCAGAATATTGTTACTTATCAAAATATTGTTAGTTATCAGAACATTGTTAGTTCTTCAGAATATTGTCAGTTCTTCAGAACATTGTTAGTTCTTCAGAATATTGTTAGTTCTTCAGAATATTGTTAGTTCTTCAGAATATTGTTAGTTATCAAAATATCGTTAGTTCTTCAGAATATTGTTAGTTCTTCAGAATATTGTCAGTTATTCAGAATATTGTTAGTTCTTCAAAATATTGTTAGTTATCAGAATATTGTTAGTTCTTCAGAATATTGTTAGTTCTTCAGAATATTATTAGTTATCAGAATATTGTTAGTTGTCAGAATATTGTTAGTTCTGCAGAATATTGTTAGTTCTTCAGAATATTGTTAGTTATCATAATATTGTTGTTTTCAGAATAGTGTTAGTTCTTCAGAATATTGTTAGTTATCAGAACATTGTTATTTATCAGAATATTGTTAGTTATCAGAGAATTGTTAGTTCTTCTGAATATTGTTAATTATCAGAATATTGTTAGTTCTTAATATTATTGTCAGTTCTTCAGAATATTGTTATTTCTTCAGAATATTGTTAGTTATCAGAATATTGTTAGTTCTGCAGAATATTGTTAATTATCAGAATATTGTTAGTTCTTCAGAATATTGTCAGTTATTCAGAATATTGTTAGTTCTTTGAATATTGTTTCTTATCAGAATATTGTTAGTTATCAGAACATTGTTAGTTCTTCAGAATATTGTTAGTTATCAGAATATTGTTTCCCCTTCAGAATGTTATTAGTTCTTCAGAATATTGTTAGTTATCAGAATATTGTTAGTTCGTTAGAATATTGTTAGTTCTTCAGAACATTGTTAGTTTTTCAGAATATTTTCAGTTCTTTAGAATATTGTTAGTTCTTCAGAATATTGTTAGTTCTTCAGAATATTGTTAGTTCTTCAGAATATTGTTAGTTCTTCAGAATATTGTTAGTTACCAGAATATTGTTAGTTCTTCAGAATATTGTTAGTTATCAGAACATTGTTAGTTCTTCAGAATATTGTCAGTTCTTCAGAACATTGTTAGTTCTTCAGAATATTGTTAGTTCTTCAGAATATTGTTAGTTTTTCAGAATATTGTTAGTTCTTCAGAATATTGTTAGTTACCAGAAAATTGTTAGGTCTTTAGAATATTGTTAGTTTTTCAGAATATTGTTAGTTCTTCAGAATATTGTCAGTTATTCAGAATATTGTTAGTTCTTCAAAATATTGTTATTTATCAGAATATTGTTATTTCTTCAGAATATTGTTAGTTATCAGAATATTGTTAGTTCTTCAGAATATTGTTAGTTATCAGAATATTGTTAGTTCTTCAGAATATTGTCAGTTCTTCAGAATATTGTCAGTTATTCAGAATATTGTTAGTTCTTCAGAATATTGTTTCTTATCAGAATATTGTTAGTTATCAGAACATTGTTAGTTCTTCAGAATATTGTTTCATCTTCAGAATATTGTTAGTTCTTCAGAATATTGTTAGTTCTTCAGAATATTGTTAGTTCTTCAGAATATTGTTAGTTATCAGAATATTGTTAGTTCTTCAGAATATTATTAGTTCTTCAGAATATTGTTAGTTATCAGAATATTGTTAGTTCTTCAGAATATTGTTAGTTCTTCAGAATATTGTTAGTTCTTCAGAATATTGTTAGTTATCAGAATATTTTCAGTTCTTCAGAATATTGTTAGTTCTTCAGAATATTGTTAGTTATCAGAATATTGTTAGTGCTGCAGAATATTGTTAATTATCAGCATATTGTTATTTCTTAATATTATTGTCAGTTCTTCGGAGTATTGTTAGTTCTTCAGAATATGGTTAGTTATCAGAATATTGTTAGTTCTGCAGAATATTGTCAGTTATCACAATATCATTAGTTCTTCAGAATATTGTTATTTATCAGAATATTGTTAGTTCTTAAGATTATTGTCAGTTCTTCAGAATATTGTTAGATTTCAGAATATTGTTAGTTCTTCAGAATATTATTGTTAATTCTTCAGAATGAGTTAATTCTTCAGAATATTGTTAGATTTCAGAATATTGTTAGTTCTTCAGAATATTATTGTTAATTCTTCAGAATGAGTTAATTCTTCAGAATATTGTTAGTTATCAGAATATTGTTAGTTATCAGAATATTGTTAGTTCTTCAGAATATTGTTATTTCTTAGAATATTGTTAGTTCTTTATAATATCGTTAGTTCTTCAGAATATTGTTAGTTACCAGAAAATTGTTAGGTCTTTAGAATATTGTTAGTTTTTCAGAATATTGTTAGTTCTTCAGAATATTGTCAATTATTCAGAATATTGTTAGTTCTTCAAAATATTGTTATTTATCAGAATATTGTTAGTTCTTCAGAATATTGTTAGTTATCAGAATATTGTCAGTTATTCAGAATATTGTTACTTATCAAAATATTGTTAGTTATCAGAACATTGTTAGTTCTTCAGAATATTGTCAGTTCTTCAGAACATTGTTAGTTCTTCAGAATATTGTTAGTTCTTCAGAATATTGTTAGTTCTTCAGAATATTGTTAGTTATCAAAATATCGTTAGTTCTTCAGAATATTGTTAGTTCTTCAGAATATTGTCAGTTATTCAGAATATTGTTAGTTCTTCAAAATATTGTTAGTTATCAGAATATTGTTAGTTCTTCAGAATATTGTTAGTTCTTCAGAATATTATTAGTTATCAGAATATTGTTAGTTGTCAGAATATTGTTAGTTCTGCAGAATATTGTTAGTTCTTCAGAATATTGTTAGTTATCATAATATTGTTGTTTTCAGAATAGTGTTAGTTCTTCAGAATATTGTTAGTTATCAGAACATTGTTATTTATCAGAATATTGTTAGTTATCAGAGAATTGTTAGTTCTTCTGAATATTGTTAATTATCAGAATATTGTTAGTTCTTAATATTATTGTCAGTTCTTCAGAATATTGTTATTTCTTCAGAATATTGTTAGTTATCAGAATATTGTTAGTTCTGCAGAATATTGTTAATTATCAGAATATTGTTAGTTCTTCAGAATATTGTCAGTTATTCAGAATATTGTTAGTTCTTTGAATATTGTTTCTTATCAGAATATTGTTAGTTATCAGAACATTGTTAGTTCTTCAGAATATTGTTAGTTATCAGAATATTGTTTCCCCTTCAGAATGTTATTAGTTCTTCAGAATATTGTTAGTTATCAGAATATTGTTAGTTCGTTAGAATATTGTTAGTTCTTCAGAACATTGTTAGTTTTTCAGAATATTTTCAGTTCTTTAGAATATTGTTAGTTCTTCAGAATATTGTTAGTTCTTCAGAATATTGTTAGTTCTTCAGAATATTGTTAGTTCTTCAGAATATTGTTAGTTACCAGAATATTGTTAGTTCTTCAGAATATTGTTAGTTATCAGAACATTGTTAGTTCTTCAGAATATTGTCAGTTCTTCAGAACATTGTTAGTTCTTCAGAATATTGTTAGTTCTTCAGAATATTGTTAGTTTTTCAGAATATTGTTAGTTCTTCAGAATATTGTTAGTTACCAGAAAATTGTTAGGTCTTTAGAATATTGTTAGTTTTTCAGAATATTGTTAGTTCTTCAGAATATTGTCAGTTATTCAGAATATTGTTAGTTCTTCAAAATATTGTTATTTATCAGAATATTGTTATTTCTTCAGAATATTGTTAGTTATCAGAATATTGTTAGTTCTTCAGAATATTGTTAGTTATCAGAATATTGTTAGTTCTTCAGAATATTGTCAGTTCTTCAGAATATTGTCAGTTATTCAGAATATTGTTAGTTCTTCAGAATATTGTTTCTTATCAGAATATTGTTAGTTATCAGAACATTGTTAGTTCTTCAGAATATTGTTTCATCTTCAGAATATTGTTAGTTCTTCAGAATATTGTTAGTTCTTCAGAATATTGTTAGTTCTTCAGAATATTGTTAGTTATCAGAATATTGTTAGTTCTTCAGAATATTATTAGTTCTTCAGAATATTGTTAGTTATCAGAATATTGTTAGTTCTTCAGAATATTGTTAGTTCTTCAGAATATTGTTAGTTCTTCAGAATATTGTTAGTTATCAGAATATTTTCAGTTCTTCAGAATATTGTTAGTTCTTCAGAATATTGTTAGTTATCAGAATATTGTTAGTGCTGCAGAATATTGTTAATTATCAGCATATTGTTATTTCTTAATATTATTGTCAGTTCTTCGGAGTATTGTTAGTTCTTCAGAATATGGTTAGTTATCAGAATATTGTTAGTTCTGCAGAATATTGTCAGTTATCACAATATCATTAGTTCTTCAGAATATTGTTATTTATCAGAATATTGTTAGTTCTTAAGATTATTGTCAGTTCTTCAGAATATTGTTAGATTTCAGAATATTGTTAGTTCTTCAGAATATTATTGTTAATTCTTCAGAATGAGTTAATTCTTCAGAATATTGTTAGATTTCAGAATATTGTTAGTTCTTCAGAATATTATTGTTAATTCTTCAGAATGAGTTAATTCTTCAGAATATTGTTAGTTATCAGAATATTGTTAGTTATCAGAATATTGTTAGTTCTTCAGAATATTGTTATTTCTTAGAATATTGTTAGTTCTTTATAATATCGTTAGTTCTTCAGAATATTGTTAGTTCTTAAGAATATTGTTAGTTCTTTAGAATATTGTTAGTTCTTAATATTATTGTCAGTTCTTCAGAATATTGTTATTTCTTCAGAATATTGTTAGTTATAAGAATATTGTTAGTTCTTTATATTATTGTCAGTTCTTCAGAACATTGTTATTTCTTCAGAATATTGTTAGTTATAAGAATATTGTTAGTTCTTCAGAATATTGTTAGTTATCGGAGAATTGTTAGTTATCAGAATATTGCTAGTTCTTCAGAATATTGTTAATTCTTCGAAATATTGTTAGTTATCTGATTATTGTTAGTTCATTAGAATATTGTTAGTTATCAGAATATTGTTAGATTTTCAGAATATTGTTACTTATCAGAATATTATTAGTTATCAATATTGTTAGTTTTTCAGAATATTATTAGTTTTTCAGAATATTGTTAGTTTTTCAGAATATTGTTAGTTCTTCAGAATATTGTTAGTTATCAGAATATTGTCAGTTATTCAGAATATTGTTACTTATCAAAATATTGTTAGTTATCAGAACATTGTTAGTTCTTCAGAATATTGTCAGTTCTTCAGAACATTGTTAGTTCTTCAGAATATTGTTAGTTCTTCAGAATATTGTTAGTTCTTCAGAATATTGTTAGTTATCAAAATATCGTTAGTTCTTCAGAATATTGTGAGTTTTTCAGAATATTGTTAGTTCTTCAGAATATTATCAGTTCTTCAGAATATTGTTAGTTCTTCAAAATATTGTTAGTTATCAGAATATTGTTAGTTCTTCAGAATATTGTTAGTTCTTCAGAATATTATTAGTTATCAGAATATTGTTAGTTGTCAGAATATTGTTAGTTCTGCAGAATATTGTTAGTTCTTCAGAATATTGTTAGTTATCATAATATTGTTGTTTTCAGAATAGTGTTAGTTCTTCAGAATATTGTTAGTTATCAGAACATTGTTATTTATCAGAATATTGTTAGTTATCAGAGAATTGTTAGTTCTTCTGAATATTGTTAATTATCAGAATATTGTTAGTTCTTAATATTATTGTCAGTTCTTCAGAATATTGTTATTTCTTCAGAATATTGTTAGTTATCAGAATATTGTTAGTTCTGCAGAATATTGTTAATTATCAGAATATTGTTAGTTCTTCAGAATATTGTCAGTTATTCAGAATATTGTTAGTTCTTTGAATATTGTTTCTTATCAGAATATTGTTAGTTATCAGAACATTGTTAGTTCTTCAGAATATTGTTAGTTATCAGAATATTGTTTCCCCTTCAGAATGTTATTAGTTCTTCAGAATATTGTTAGTTATCAGAATATTGTTAGTTCGTTAGAATATTGTTAGTTCTTCAGAACATTGTTAGTTTTTCAGAATATTTTCAGTTCTTTAGAATATTGTTAGTTCTTCAGAATATTGTTAGTTCTTCAGAATATTGTTAGTTCTTCAGAATATTGTTAGTTCTTCAGAATATTGTTAGTTACCAGAATATTGTTAGTTCTTCAGAATATTGTTAGTTATCAGAACATTGTTAGTTCTTCAGAATATTGTCAGTTCTTCAGAACATTGTTAGTTATTCAGAATATTGTTAGTTCTTCAGAATATTGTTAGTTTTTCAGAATATTGTTAGTTCTTCAGAATATTGTTAGTTACCAGAAAATTGTTAGGTCTTTAGAATATTGTTAGTTTTTCAGAATATTGTTAGTTCTTCAGAATATTGTCAGTTATTCAGAATATTGTTAGTTCTTCAAAATATTGTTATTTATCAGAATATTGTTATTTCTTCAGAATATTGTTAGTTATCAGAATATTGTTAGTTCTTCAGAATATTGTTAGTTATCAGAATATTGTTAGTTCTTCAGAATATTGTCAGTTCTTCAGAATATTGTCAGTTATTCAGAATATTGTTAGTTCTTCAGAATATTGTTTCTTATCAGAATATTGTTAGTTATCAGAACATTGTTAGTTCTTCAGAATATTGTTTCATCTTCAGAATATTGTTAGTTCTTCAGAATATTGTTAGTTCTTCAGAATATTGTTAGTTCTTCAGAATATTGTTAGTTATCAGAATATTGTTAGTTCTTCAGAATATTATTAGTTCTTCAGAATATTGTTAGTTATCAGAATATTGTTAGTTCTTCAGAATATTGTTAGTTCTTCAGAATATTGTTAGTTCTTCAGAATATTGTTAGTTATCAGAATATTTTCAGTTCTTCAGAATATTGTTAGTTCTTCAGAATATTGTTAGTTATCAGAATATTGTTAGTGCTGCAGAATATTGTTAATTATCAGCATATTGTTATTTCTTAATATTATTGTCAGTTCTTCGGAGTATTGTTAGTTCTTCAGAATATGGTTAGTTATCAGAATATTGTTAGTTCTGCAGAATATTGTCAGTTATCACAATATCATTAGTTCTTCAGAATATTGTTATTTATCAGAATATTGTTAGTTCTTAAGATTATTGTCAGTTCTTCAGAATATTGTTAGATTTCAGAATATTGTTAGTTCTTCAGAATATTATTGTTAATTCTTCAGAATGAGTTAATTCTTCAGAATATTGTTAGATTTCAGAATATTGTTAGTTCTTCAGAATATTATTGTTAATTCTTCAGAATGAGTTAATTCTTCAGAATATTGTTAGTTATCAGAGAATTGTTAGTTATCAGAATATTGCTAGTTCTTGAGAATATTGTTAATTCTTCGAAATATTGTTAGTTATCTGATTATTGTTAGTTCATTAGAATATTGTTAGTTATCAGAATATTGTTAGATTTTCAGAATATTGTTACTTATCAGAATATTATTAGTTATCAATATTGTTAGTTTTTCAGAATATTATTAGTTTTTCAGAATATTGTTAGTTTTTCAGAATATTGTTAGTTCTTCAGAATATTGTTAGTTATCAGAATATTGTCAGTTATTCAGAATATTGTTACTTATCAAAATATTGTTAGTTATCAGAACATTGTTAGTTCTTCAGAATATTGTCAGTTCTTCAGAACATTGTTAGTTCTTCAGAATATTGTTAGTTCTTCAGAATATTGTTAGTTCTTCAGAATATTGTTAGTTATCAAAATATCGTTAGTTCTTCAGAATATTGTTAGTTCTTCAGAATATTGTCAGTTATTCAGAATATTGTTAGTTCTTCAAAATATTGTTAGTTATCAGAATATTGTTAGTTCTTCAGAATATTGTTAGTTCTTCAGAATATTATTAGTTATCAGAATATTGTTAGTTGTCAGAATATTGTTAGTTCTGCAGAATATTGTTAGTTCTTCAGAATATTGTTAGTTATCATAATATTGTTGTTTTCAGAATATTGTTAGTTATCAGAACATTGTTATTTATCAGAATATTGTTAGTTATCAGAGAATTGTTAGTTCTTCTGAATATTGTTAATTATCAGAATATTGTTAGTTCTTAATATTATTGTCAGTTCTTCAGAATATTGTTATTTCTTCAGAATATTGTTAGTTATCAGAATATTGTTAGTTCTGCAGAATATTGTTAATTATCAGAATATTGTTAGTTCTTCAGAATATTGTCAGTTATTCAGAATATTGTTAGTTCTTCAGAATATTGTTTCTTATCAGAATATTGTTAGTTATCAGAACATTGTTAGTTCTTCAGAATATTGTTAGTTATCAGAATATTGTTTCCCCTTCAGAATGTTATTAGTTCTGCAGAATATTGTTAGTTATCAGTATATTGTTAGTTCGTTAGAATATTGTTAGTTCTTCAGAACATTGTTAGTTTTTCAGAATATTGTTAGTTTTTCAGAATATTGTTAGTTTTTCAGAATATTTTCAGTTCTTTAGAATATTGTTAGTTCTTCAGAATATTGTTAGTTCTTCAGAATATTGTTAGCTCTTCAGAATATTGTTAGTTCTTCAGAATATTGTTAGTTACCAGAATATTGTTAGTTCTTCAGAATATTGTTAGTTATCAGAACATTGTTAGTTCTTCAGAATATTGTCAGTTCTTCAGAACATTGTTAGTTCTTCAGAATATTGTTAGTTCTCACAGAATATTGTTAGTTCTTCAGAATATTGTTAGTTATCAGAATATTGTTAGTTCTTCAGAATATTGTTAGTTCTTCAGAATATTATTAGTTATCAGAATATTGTTAGTTATCAGAATATTGTTAGTTGTCAGAATATTGTTAGTTCTTCAGAATATTGTTAGTTACCAGAAAATTGTTAGGTCTTTAGAATATTGTTAGTTTTTCAGAATATTGTTAGTTCTTCAGAATATTGTCAATTATTCAGAATATTGTTAGTTCTTCAAAATATTGTTATTTATCAGAATATTGTTAGTTCTTCAGAATATTGTTAGTTATCAGAATATTGTCAGTTATTCAGAATATTGTTACTTATCAAAATATTGTTAGTTATCAGAACATTGTTAGTTCTTCAGAATATTGTCAGTTCTTCAGAACATTGTTAGTTCTTCAGAATATTGTTAGTTCTTCAGAATATTGTTAGTTCTTCAGAATATTGTTAGTTATCAAAATATCGTTAGTTCTTCAGAATATTGTTAGTTCTTCAGAATATTGTCAGTTATTCAGAATATTGTTAGTTCTTCAAAATATTGTTAGTTATCAGAATATTGTTAGTTCTTCAGAATATTGTTAGTTCTTCAGAATATTATTAGTTATCAGAATATTGTTAGTTGTCAGAATATTGTTAGTTCTGCAGAATATTGTTAGTTCTTCAGAATATTGTTAGTTATCATAATATTGTTGTTTTCAGAATAGTGTTAGTTCTTCAGAATATTGTTAGTTATCAGAACATTGTTATTTATCAGAATATTGTTAGTTATCAGAGAATTGTTAGTTCTTCTGAATATTGTTAATTATCAGAATATTGTTAGTTCTTAATATTATTGTCAGTTCTTCAGAATATTGTTATTTCTTCAGAATATTGTTAGTTATCAGAATATTGTTAGTTCTGCAGAATATTGTTAATTATCAGAATATTGTTAGTTCTTCAGAATATTGTCAGTTATTCAGAATATTGTTAGTTCTTTGAATATTGTTTCTTATCAGAATATTGTTAGTTATCAGAACATTGTTAGTTCTTCAGAATATTGTTAGTTATCAGAATATTGTTTCCCCTTCAGAATGTTATTAGTTCTTCAGAATATTGTTAGTTATCAGAATATTGTTAGTTCGTTAGAATATTGTTAGTTCTTCAGAACATTGTTAGTTTTTCAGAATATTTTCAGTTCTTTAGAATATTGTTAGTTCTTCAGAATATTGTTAGTTCTTCAGAATATTGTTAGTTCTTCAGAATATTGTTAGTTCTTCAGAATATTGTTAGTTACCAGAATATTGTTAGTTCTTCAGAATATTGTTAGTTATCAGAACATTGTTAGTTCTTCAGAATATTGTCAGTTCTTCAGAACATTGTTAGTTCTTCAGAATATTGTTAGTTCTTCAGAATATTGTTAGTTTTTCAGAATATTGTTAGTTCTTCAGAATATTGTTAGTTACCAGAAAATTGTTAGGTCTTTAGAATATTGTTAGTTTTTCAGAATATTGTTAGTTCTTCAGAATATTGTCAGTTATTCAGAATATTGTTAGTTCTTCAAAATATTGTTATTTATCAGAATATTGTTATTTCTTCAGAATATTGTTAGTTATCAGAATATTGTTAGTTCTTCAGAATATTGTTAGTTATCAGAATATTGTTAGTTCTTCAGAATATTGTCAGTTCTTCAGAATATTGTCAGTTATTCAGAATATTGTTAGTTCTTCAGAATATTGTTTCTTATCAGAATATTGTTAGTTATCAGAACATTGTTAGTTCTTCAGAATATTGTTTCATCTTCAGAATATTGTTAGTTCTTCAGAATATTGTTAGTTCTTCAGAATATTGTTAGTTCTTCAGAATATTGTTAGTTATCAGAATATTGTTAGTTCTTCAGAATATTATTAGTTCTTCAGAATATTGTTAGTTATCAGAATATTGTTAGTTCTTCAGAATATTGTTAGTTCTTCAGAATATTGTTAGTTCTTCAGAATATTGTTAGTTATCAGAATATTTTCAGTTCTTCAGAATATTGTTAGTTCTTCAGAATATTGTTAGTTATCAGAATATTGTTAGTGCTGCAGAATATTGTTAATTATCAGCATATTGTTATTTCTTAATATTATTGTCAGTTCTTCGGAGTATTGTTAGTTCTTCAGAATATGGTTAGTTATCAGAATATTGTTAGTTCTGCAGAATATTGTCAGTTATCACAATATCATTAGTTCTTCAGAATATTGTTATTTATCAGAATATTGTTAGTTCTTAAGATTATTGTCAGTTCTTCAGAATATTGTTAGATTTCAGAATATTGTTAGTTCTTCAGAATATTATTGTTAATTCTTCAGAATGAGTTAATTCTTCAGAATATTGTTAGATTTCAGAATATTGTTAGTTCTTCAGAATATTATTGTTAATTCTTCAGAATGAGTTAATTCTTCAGAATATTGTTAGTTATCAGAATATTGTTAGTTATCAGAATATTGTTAGTTCTTCAGAATATTGTTATTTCTTAGAATATTGTTAGTTCTTTATAATATCGTTAGTTCTTCAGAATATTGTTAGTTACCAGAAAATTGTTAGGTCTTTAGAATATTGTTAGTTTTTCAGAATATTGTTAGTTCTTCAGAATATTGTCAATTATTCAGAATATTGTTAGTTCTTCAAAATATTGTTATTTATCAGAATATTGTTAGTTCTTCAGAATATTGTTAGTTATCAGAATATTGTCAGTTATTCAGAATATTGTTACTTATCAAAATATTGTTAGTTATCAGAACATTGTTAGTTCTTCAGAATATTGTCAGTTCTTCAGAACATTGTTAGTTCTTCAGAATATTGTTAGTTCTTCAGAATATTGTTAGTTCTTCAGAATATTGTTAGTTATCAAAATATCGTTAGTTCTTCAGAATATTGTTAGTTCTTCAGAATATTGTCAGTTATTCAGAATATTGTTAGTTCTTCAAAATATTGTTAGTTATCAGAATATTGTTAGTTCTTCAGAATATTGTTAGTTCTTCAGAATATTATTAGTTATCAGAATATTGTTAGTTGTCAGAATATTGTTAGTTCTGCAGAATATTGTTAGTTCTTCAGAATATTGTTAGTTATCATAATATTGTTGTTTTCAGAATAGTGTTAGTTCTTCAGAATATTGTTAGTTATCAGAACATTGTTATTTATCAGAATATTGTTAGTTATCAGAGAATTGTTAGTTCTTCTGAATATTGTTAATTATCAGAATATTGTTAGTTCTTAATATTATTGTCAGTTCTTCAGAATATTGTTATTTCTTCAGAATATTGTTAGTTATCAGAATATTGTTAGTTCTGCAGAATATTGTTAATTATCAGAATATTGTTAGTTCTTCAGAATATTGTCAGTTATTCAGAATATTGTTAGTTCTTTGAATATTGTTTCTTATCAGAATATTGTTAGTTATCAGAACATTGTTAGTTCTTCAGAATATTGTTAGTTATCAGAATATTGTTTCCCCTTCAGAATGTTATTAGTTCTTCAGAATATTGTTAGTTATCAGAATATTGTTAGTTCGTTAGAATATTGTTAGTTCTTCAGAACATTGTTAGTTTTTCAGAATATTTTCAGTTCTTTAGAATATTGTTAGTTCTTCAGAATATTGTTAGTTCTTCAGAATATTGTTAGTTCTTCAGAATATTGTTAGTTCTTCAGAATATTGTTAGTTACCAGAATATTGTTAGTTCTTCAGAATATTGTTAGTTATCAGAACATTGTTAGTTCTTCAGAATATTGTCAGTTCTTCAGAACATTGTTAGTTCTTCAGAATATTGTTAGTTCTTCAGAATATTGTTAGTTTTTCAGAATATTGTTAGTTCTTCAGAATATTGTTAGTTACCAGAAAATTGTTAGGTCTTTAGAATATTGTTAGTTTTTCAGAATATTGTTAGTTCTTCAGAATATTGTCAGTTATTCAGAATATTGTTAGTTCTTCAAAATATTGTTATTTATCAGAATATTGTTATTTCTTCAGAATATTGTTAGTTATCAGAATATTGTTAGTTCTTCAGAATATTGTTAGTTATCAGAATATTGTTAGTTCTTCAGAATATTGTCAGTTCTTCAGAATATTGTCAGTTATTCAGAATATTGTTAGTTCTTCAGAATATTGTTTCTTATCAGAATATTGTTAGTTATCAGAACATTGTTAGTTCTTCAGAATATTGTTTCATCTTCAGAATATTGTTAGTTCTTCAGAATATTGTTAGTTCTTCAGAATATTGTTAGTTCTTCAGAATATTGTTAGTTATCAGAATATTGTTAGTTCTTCAGAATATTATTAGTTCTTCAGAATATTGTTAGTTATCAGAATATTGTTAGTTCTTCAGAATATTGTTAGTTCTTCAGAATATTGTTAGTTCTTCAGAATATTGTTAGTTATCAGAATATTTTCAGTTCTTCAGAATATTGTTAGTTCTTCAGAATATTGTTAGTTATCAGAATATTGTTAGTGCTGCAGAATATTGTTAATTATCAGCATATTGTTATTTCTTAATATTATTGTCAGTTCTTCGGAGTATTGTTAGTTCTTCAGAATATGGTTAGTTATCAGAATATTGTTAGTTCTGCAGAATATTGTCAGTTATCACAATATCATTAGTTCTTCAGAATATTGTTATTTATCAGAATATTGTTAGTTCTTAAGATTATTGTCAGTTCTTCAGAATATTGTTAGATTTCAGAATATTGTTAGTTCTTCAGAATATTATTGTTAATTCTTCAGAATGAGTTAATTCTTCAGAATATTGTTAGATTTCAGAATATTGTTAGTTCTTCAGAATATTATTGTTAATTCTTCAGAATGAGTTAATTCTTCAGAATATTGTTAGTTATCAGAATATTGTTAGTTATCAGAATATTGTTAGTTCTTCAGAATATTGTTATTTCTTAGAATATTGTTAGTTCTTTATAATATCGTTAGTTCTTCAGAATATTGTTAGTTCTTAAGAATATTGTTAGTTCTTTAGAATATTGTTAGTTCTTAATATTATTGTCAGTTCTTCAGAATATTGTTATTTCTTCAGAATATTGTTAGTTATAAGAATATTGTTAGTTCTTTATATTATTGTCAGTTCTTCAGAACATTGTTATTTCTTCAGAATATTGTTAGTTATAAGAATATTGTTAGTTCTTCAGAATATTGTTAGTTATCGGAGAATTGTTAGTTATCAGAATATTGCTAGTTCTTCAGAATATTGTTAATTCTTCGAAATATTGTTAGTTATCTGATTATTGTTAGTTCATTAGAATATTGTTAGTTATCAGAATATTGTTAGATTTTCAGAATATTGTTACTTATCAGAATATTATTAGTTATCAATATTGTTAGTTTTTCAGAATATTATTAGTTTTTCAGAATATTGTTAGTTTTTCAGAATATTGTTAGTTCTTCAGAATATTGTTAGTTATCAGAATATTGTCAGTTATTCAGAATATTGTTACTTATCAAAATATTGTTAGTTATCAGAACATTGTTAGTTCTTCAGAATATTGTCAGTTCTTCAGAACATTGTTAGTTCTTCAGAATATTGTTAGTTCTTCAGAATATTGTTAGTTCTTCAGAATATTGTTAGTTATCAAAATATCGTTAGTTCTTCAGAATATTGTGAGTTTTTCAGAATATTGTTAGTTCTTCAGAATATTATCAGTTCTTCAGAATATTGTTAGTTCTTCAAAATATTGTTAGTTATCAGAATATTGTTAGTTCTTCAGAATATTGTTAGTTCTTCAGAATATTATTAGTTATCAGAATATTGTTAGTTGTCAGAATATTGTTAGTTCTGCAGAATATTGTTAGTTCTTCAGAATATTGTTAGTTATCATAATATTGTTGTTTTCAGAATAGTGTTAGTTCTTCAGAATATTGTTAGTTATCAGAACATTGTTATTTATCAGAATATTGTTAGTTATCAGAGAATTGTTAGTTCTTCTGAATATTGTTAATTATCAGAATATTGTTAGTTCTTAATATTATTGTCAGTTCTTCAGAATATTGTTATTTCTTCAGAATATTGTTAGTTATCAGAATATTGTTAGTTCTGCAGAATATTGTTAATTATCAGAATATTGTTAGTTCTTCAGAATATTGTCAGTTATTCAGAATATTGTTAGTTCTTTGAATATTGTTTCTTATCAGAATATTGTTAGTTATCAGAACATTGTTAGTTCTTCAGAATATTGTTAGTTATCAGAATATTGTTTCCCCTTCAGAATGTTATTAGTTCTTCAGAATATTGTTAGTTATCAGAATATTGTTAGTTCGTTAGAATATTGTTAGTTCTTCAGAACATTGTTAGTTTTTCAGAATATTTTCAGTTCTTTAGAATATTGTTAGTTCTTCAGAATATTGTTAGTTCTTCAGAATATTGTTAGTTCTTCAGAATATTGTTAGTTCTTCAGAATATTGTTAGTTACCAGAATATTGTTAGTTCTTCAGAATATTGTTAGTTATCAGAACATTGTTAGTTCTTCAGAATATTGTCAGTTCTTCAGAACATTGTTAGTTATTCAGAATATTGTTAGTTCTTCAGAATATTGTTAGTTTTTCAGAATATTGTTAGTTCTTCAGAATATTGTTAGTTACCAGAAAATTGTTAGGTCTTTAGAATATTGTTAGTTTTTCAGAATATTGTTAGTTCTTCAGAATATTGTCAGTTATTCAGAATATTGTTAGTTCTTCAAAATATTGTTATTTATCAGAATATTGTTATTTCTTCAGAATATTGTTAGTTATCAGAATATTGTTAGTTCTTCAGAATATTGTTAGTTATCAGAATATTGTTAGTTCTTCAGAATATTGTCAGTTCTTCAGAATATTGTCAGTTATTCAGAATATTGTTAGTTCTTCAGAATATTGTTTCTTATCAGAATATTGTTAGTTATCAGAACATTGTTAGTTCTTCAGAATATTGTTTCATCTTCAGAATATTGTTAGTTCTTCAGAATATTGTTAGTTCTTCAGAATATTGTTAGTTCTTCAGAATATTGTTAGTTATCAGAATATTGTTAGTTCTTCAGAATATTATTAGTTCTTCAGAATATTGTTAGTTATCAGAATATTGTTAGTTCTTCAGAATATTGTTAGTTCTTCAGAATATTGTTAGTTCTTCAGAATATTGTTAGTTATCAGAATATTTTCAGTTCTTCAGAATATTGTTAGTTCTTCAGAATATTGTTAGTTATCAGAATATTGTTAGTGCTGCAGAATATTGTTAATTATCAGCATATTGTTATTTCTTAATATTATTGTCAGTTCTTCGGAGTATTGTTAGTTCTTCAGAATATGGTTAGTTATCAGAATATTGTTAGTTCTGCAGAATATTGTCAGTTATCACAATATCATTAGTTCTTCAGAATATTGTTATTTATCAGAATATTGTTAGTTCTTAAGATTATTGTCAGTTCTTCAGAATATTGTTAGATTTCAGAATATTGTTAGTTCTTCAGAATATTATTGTTAATTCTTCAGAATGAGTTAATTCTTCAGAATATTGTTAGATTTCAGAATATTGTTAGTTCTTCAGAATATTATTGTTAATTCTTCAGAATGAGTTAATTCTTCAGAATATTGTTAGTTATCAGAATATTGTTAGTTATCAGAATATTGTTAGTTCTTCAGAATATTGTTATTTCTTAGAATATTGTTAGTTCTTTATAATATCGTTAGTTCTTCAGAATATTGTTAGTTCTTAAGAATATTGTTAGTTCTTTAGAATATTGTTAGTTCTTAATATTATTGTCAGTTCTTCAGAATATTGTTATTTCTTCAGAATATTGTTAGTTATAAGAATATTGTTAGTTCTTTATATTATTGTCAGTTCTTCAGAACATTGTTATTTCTTCAGAATATTGTTAGTTATAAGAATATTGTTAGTTCTTCAGAATATTGTTAGTTATCGGAGAATTGTTAGTTATCAGAATATTGCTAGTTCTTCAGAATATTGTTAATTCTTCGAAATATTGTTAGTTATCTGATTATTGTTAGTTCATTAGAATATTGTTAGTTATCAGAATATTGTTAGATTTTCAGAATATTGTTACTTATCAGAATATTATTAGTTATCAATATTGTTAGTTTTTCAGAATATTATTAGTTTTTCAGAATATTGTTAGTTTTTCAGAATATTGTTAGTTCTTCAGAATATTGTCAGTTATTCAGAATATTGTTACTTATCAAAATATTGTTAGTTATCAGAACATTGTTAGTTCTTCAGAATATTGTCAGTTCTTCAGAACATTGTTAGTTCTTCAGAATATTGTTAGTTCTTCAGAATATTGTTAGTTCTTCAGAATATTGTTAGTTATCAAAATATCGTTAGTTCTTCAGAATATTGTGAGTTTTTCAGAATATTGTTAGTTCTTCAGAATATTGTCAGTTATTCAGAATATTGTTAGTTCTTCAAAATATTGTTAGTTATCAGAATATTGTTAGTTCTTCAGAATATTGTTAGTTCTTCAGAATATTATTAGTTATCAGAATATTGTTAGTTGTCAGAATATTGTTAGTTCTGCAGAATATTGTTAGTTCTTCAGAATATTGTTAGTTATCATAATATTGTTGTTTTCAGAATAGTGTTAGTTCTTCAGAATATTGTTAGTTATCAGAACGTTGTTATTTATCAGAATATTGTTAGTTATCAGAGAATTGTTAGTTCTTCTGAATATTGTTAATTATCAGAATATTGTTAGTTCTTCAGAATATTGTCAGTTATTCAGAATATTGTTAGTTCTTCAGAATATTGTTTCTTATCAGAATATTGTTAGTTATCAGAACATTGTTAGTTTTTCAGAATATTGTTAGTTATCAGAATATTGTTTCTCCTTCAGAATGTTATTAGTTCTTCAGAATATTGTTAGTTATCAGAATATTGTTAGTTCGTTCGAATATTGTTAGTTCTTCAGAAAATTGTTAGTTTTTCCGAATATTGTTAATTTTTCAGAATATTGTTAGTTCTTCAGAATATTGTTAGTTACCAGAATATTGTTAGTTCTTCAGAATATTGTTAGTTATCAGAACATTGTTAGTTCTTCAGAATATTGTCAGTTCTTCAGAACATTGTTAGTTCTTCAGAATATTGTTAGTTCTTCAGAATATTGTTAGTTCTTCAGAATATTGTTAGTTTTTCAGAATATTGTTAGTTCTTCAGAATATTGTTAGTTACCAGAAAATTGTTAGGTCTTTAGAATATTGTTAGTTTTTCAGAATATTGTTAGTTCTTCAGAATATTGTCAGTTATTTAGAATATTGTTAGTTCTTCAAAATATTGTCATTTATCAGAATATTGTTATTTCTTCAGAATATTGTTAGTTATCAGAATATTGTTAGTTCTTAAGATTATTGTCAGTTCTTCAGAATATTGTTAGTTCTTCAGAATATTATTAGTTATCAGAATATTGTTAGTTCTTCAGAATATTGTTAGTTCTTCAGAATATTGTTAGTTATCAGAATATTGTTAGTTCTTAATATTATTGTCAGTTCTTCAGAATATTGTTATCTCTTCAGAATATTGTTAGTTATCAGAATATTGTTAGTTCTTCAGAATATTGTTAGTTATCAGAGAATTGTTAGTTCTTCTGAATATTGTTTGTTATTCAGAATATTGTTAGTTCTTCAGAATATTGTTTCTTATCAGAATATTGTTAGTCATCAGAACATTGTTAGTTCTTCAGAATATTGTTTCTTCTTCAGAATATTGTTAGTTCTTCAGAATATTGTTAGTTATCAGAATATTGTTTCTTCTTCAGAATATTGTTAGTTCTTCAGAATATTGTTAGTTATCAGAATATTGTTAGTTCGTTAGAATATTGTTAGTTCTTAAGAATATTGTTAGTTCTTTAGAATATTGTTAGTTATCAGAATATTGTTAGTTCGTTAGAATATTGTTAGTTCTTCAGAATATTGTTAGTTATCAGAATATTGTCAGTTATCAGAATATTGTTAATTCTTCAGAATATTGTTAATTCTTCAGAATATTGTTAGTTCTTCAGAATATTGTTAGTTTTTCAGAATATTGTTAGTTTTTCAGAATATTGTTAGTTTTTCAGAATATTGTCAGTTCTTCAGAATATTGTTAGTTTTTCAGAATATTGTTAGTTTTTCAGAATATTGTCAGTTCTTTAGAATATTGTTAGTTCTTCAGAATTTTGTTAGTTCTGCAGAATATTGTTAGTTATCAGAATATTTTCAGTTATCAGAATATTGTTAATTCTTCAGAATATTGTTAGTTCTTCAGAATATCGTTAGTTTTTCAGAATATTGTCAGTTCTTTAGAACATCGTTAGTTCTGCAGAATATCGTTAGTTATCAGAATATTGTTAATTCTTCAGAATATTGTTAGTTCTTCAGAATATTGTTAGTTTTTCAGAATATTGTTAGTTCTTCTGAATATTGTTAGTTATCAGAATATTGTCAGTTATTCAGAATATTGTCAGTTATTCAGAGTATTGTTAGTTATCAAAATATTGTCAGTTCTTCAGAACATTGTTAGTTCTTCAGAATATTGTTAGTTCTGCAGAATATTGTTAGTTATCAGAATATTGTTAGTTATCAGAATATTGTTAGTTATCAGAATATTGTTAGTTCTTCAGAATATTGTTAGTTATCAGAATATTGTTAGTTATCAGAATATTGTTAGTTCTGCAGAATATTGTTAGTTCTGCAGAATATTGTTATTTCTTCAGAGTATTGTTAGTTCTTCAGAATATTGTTAGTTCTTCAGAATATTGTTAGTTCTTCAGAATATTGTTAGTTCTTCAGAATATTGTTAGTTATCAGAATATTGTTATTTCTTCAGAATATTGTTAGTTCTTCAGAATATTGTTAGTTATCAGAATATTGTTATTTCTTCAGAATATTGTTAGTTCTTCAGAATATTGTTAGTTCTTCAGAATATTGTTAATTATCTGAATATTGCTAGTTCTTCAGAATATCATAGTTAATTTATATTATAATAAGCGCTGTCTGTCTGTCCCTACGTCCGTCACGCTCACTTTATTGAGGGAGGAGGAGCGCCAAGTGAGAGATATGTACATAGAGAAAGAGAGAGAAGTGAATGCCGTGTGACAGAATTAGGTAGATAGACAGAAAGTTATGACGTCGCCCTCATCTATATATAGAGAAGGGGAGCAACAAGTGAAAGAGATGTACATAAATAGAGAGAGAAAAGGAACATCATTGGTTTAGAGTGAGTGTGTGTATGTGTGTGTGACAGAAATAGGGAGAAGACGTTGCTCTCATCTAGTAATAAGCGTTTCTTATTTAGGCACAAGACCAAAAATTTGGGGGAAGGGAAAGTCAAAATAAATCGACGCCAGTGTATTACTGGTGCTTTATTTATCGATCCTATAAGGATAAAAGGCAAAGTTAACCAAGGTGGAATTTGAACTCGGTACATAAAGTGCTGTAACTCTATGCCACAAAGCATGGTGCCGGCGCTCTACTGCACAGCTCCAATATTACAGACATGTGGTTAGAATGTTAAAGGAAAGAATTGCTGCACCAATTTTATAGGCAAAGCCAACTGGCAGGTGATCAGAGGTAGATCACAGAAGTAAATATAGTTGTTAATTTGCCCCATACTGAAATATCTTTTAAGATTTCTTACAGGCTACATTAACTCATTAGTGATAGGATGATAGCAACTTGATATATGCATAGTTTCATGGTTTTATATCTAGATTATACAATTACTAACAGGACTCATGGAAATCTCACGGACAAAAAAATGAAGAGCAGCTATTTAAGAGACGTCCGTCTAGCTATATATTATCTCTTCTCTCATGTTGTCTTAGTCTAACTCGCTCTAACACGATGTCTTTGTTCTCCATTCATTTCCTCACATCTCTGTACACATACATAGACACAATTCATTACAATTGTGTGTGTGTATGTGCATATGTATACATTTATATGTATGAGTATATAAATATAAACACACATACTTACACAAAACACATTCACACATACAAATATACTCACACAAAACAAACACATACATACACTTACACAAGTGTAGCTAATCTTGGAACGCTCATTGCTATAGCATTTCACCAGCCCTTTCCTTCCTCAATCATTACATAGATCATAGATGTGTGTGTATTTAATAATTATTTTGTATAATGTGTCTATTTATGAATATGTATGAGCAGATATGTGTGCTTGCACTTCTGTTGTCTGTGTATTATGTATTTACATGTAGATAGGTGCTCTCAAAAGGGTGCACACTGCAGCCGCCGCTGTTGGTCTACGAATCAATGCCGCCAAGTCGAAAGTCATGACGTCACTGGTCTCGCCTGATGCCTGGCAGCCAATATCTCTCGAGGGCATGGATCTGGAGGATGTGGAGTCCTTCGTTTACCTAGGCTCAACAGTGGTTCCAATGGGACAGGGCGTAGCCAAGGTCAAGCGTCGCATAGGTGCTACCAGATCTGCCTTTGGGCGCCTCCAACAGTGTCTGTGGGACAGAAGAGAGATCACCTCGGTGACCAAAGCGCGAATCTACCAGGCCGTCGTTCGCACTATCCTCCTCTATGGCTGTGAAACATGGCCTATGAGGGTAGTCGATCAACGGGAGCTGGAGGTCTTCGACAATGACTGTCTCCGCCGCCGACGCGTTGATCGAGTACCTACCACCAGTCCTCGTCTTCGCCTGAATCTTCGACCCCTTCAGTGCTTCTGCAACAGCACTTGAGATGGTTTGGTTACGCAGCCCAGCGCCCTGAGAGTGAGCTGATCTGCGATGTTCTCCTCCCACATTCACTCCTTAACTGGAGCAAACGCGTTGGCGGGCAGCTGAAGACCTGGGCAATGACGATCAAGGAGGACCTCTCAGGTCCACAGGTGGTCGGCCTGCGCTGATGGAACCGTGACTGGCTCGCTATCTTCAGTGACCTAGCCTGGGACCGTCGTGTGGGGGCTGCCATCGTTCGGGATGCCGTTAGGACAAGGGAAGAAGCCAGCTCAACCTGTCCAGGGTGAATGTCGACACAAGTACAAGTAAGTTACATGTAGATGTGTGTGTGTATGTAACTAAAGCATAACCTACATTACAAATGGACAAAACACACCAATAATTATATTATGATTATGTTCTCTGCAATTAATGAGCATTCTATGTTCTTCATGCTTCATTTCTTCCAAACAACACCATCCTATTTTGGAAGTACCATTGTGGTAGGTCTCTAAGCTATGGTTTGTCAACCTTTTTCCTACTGAAAAACCCTTCGTTCAGAAGAATCGACCAATCACTGGAATTCTTCATTGTTGTTATTGTTGTGTTGTCCCGTTCTTCAGTTTTTTTGTTTTGCACCCATTTCTGTATTGTCCTGTTTTCTTTATGATTCCTTGTTAAGAAATTACAAATAAATAAATCTTAATAATGAAATAATAAGGAAAGAATTAAACCACATTGTTTTGTTTTGACTATATATATATATATATATATATATATATATATATATATATATATATATATATATATATAGTAGAAATAGAGGCTTTCGCCGGATTTTTTGAATAAAGAAATTTTAGCCTGATTGTGGGGTTTAAAACCCTCTAAAAATGGAAAAGGATGATTATTAACGTACATGTATGTCAATACTGATTAAACCCCACTATCAAGCTAAAATTTCTTTACTCAAAATATACGTTGAAAACTTCTATTTCTACTAAATTCCAAACTTTGCTCTCTGTTCCAAATCAAACTTACTTGATATGTCTAAGGCGGGTAAAATTCCCGAGATCCATGGACGAGTTCTCTCCAGCGGTCTCTGTCCCTCATTATCGCTGCCATGTCCTGCATCTCCAACAGACCAGTGTCTGTCCTTAGGGCATCAACATACGTTAACCTTGGTCTTCCTCTTCTAGTGTGTCCATGTTACTTGATATATATATATATATATAAGTAGTTCCACAACAGTTAGTTCACCATACCAAGAACAATTGTTTCACCTTATTCAGATCATCAGCTCGGTCTAGACCCATGGACTGAGTGCTCTACTACTATGAATATAACCCACCAGTGTTCTACTATTATATATACTAGCAGAAAACCACCCGAAGGGTGGTTTTCTGCTAGCATGTGTAGTGTGTATATTGATATTATATGCAAGTATATATACATGTAGATATGATATGTCAAAATCGTAATTGATAATATACACAGAAATTGAAGGAAGATTGTGTTACACTGTCTTATGTAATCAGTAACGTAATCCATGATACATTAAAAAAAGATGATATTATATATAAACTGCATTAGGAGAAAATTAGTGACAGAAAATTAATATGTTTATTTAAGCGATCTCCACCGGAAGTGTTGACATTTGACAATTTTAAAGAAGTGAATCTTGAAATAAATAATAAAATATATTTAATGAACAGCCACGAAATTTAGTAGATAAATTATGTAATATTCATTAATTACTTATTCAAAGTAAGGCAGTGAATTGGCAGTACCGGTAGAGGGTTGGACACCATGCTTTCTAGCATAGTTACGTCCCTTTACGGTCTGAGCTTTCATCCTTATGGAGTCGATAAAATAAAGTACCAGTAATGTACTGGGTAATTGCTGGCCTTGTGCCAAAAGTAGAAACAATTATTTATTCAAAGTAATCCAACTTATTTTACTAATGGGATAAAAAATTATAAACCATACGCAATCCCACGCTTCTTACTTTATTATAGTTTAGATATATATATATATATATAGAGGGGGGGGGGGGAGTAAAACATCCCTGATACTAACTTCTTTTTTCTTTTCTCTCTAATTTCTTGTCAATGTATATTTGCAGGGTAAAGGTATGATGAAGACATATTGGTTGAAAGGAGAGAAGGTCACAGAAAAACAACCAGATCCCAATTGTCTAACAGAAGTGTCTGAGTGAAAACTGGTGAGATAGAGAGAGAGGGGAGTTAGAGAGAAGGAAATAGGAGAGAAAAAGAGAGAGAGAGAGTTGGGGGAGATAAAAAGAGAGAAAAAAGGAGAGGGAGATAGAGAGAAAAAGAGAGGGGGAGATAGAAAGAGAGAAAAAGAAAGAGGTAGATAGAAACAAAGAGTGGAGGAGATAGTAAGAGAGAAAAGAGAAAGAGTTGGAAAGGGAGTTAGAGAGAGTTGGAGAGATAGAAAGAGAGAATAAGAGAGAGGAAGATAGAAAAATAGAATAAGAGAGAGGAGATAGTAAGACAGAAAAGGAGCTGGGGAGATAGAAAGAGAGAATAAGATAAAGGGAGAAAGAGAGAAAAAGAGAGGAGGAGATAGAAAAAGGGAAGGAGATAGAAAGAGAGAGATGAAAAAATGAATATAGAGTGAGATACAAGAAAGAGCATAAATAGTGAAAAAAATTAGTTTAATTTACATTGACAACAGGATTAATGTAGCATATGGTGATGATTTGTTGTTGTTGTCACAGTTCACATCTATGTAAGTTTAGCTTACCTCCTATGGGGTTTCATCTCTTAAGTTTCTTCTGTGTTTTAATGATAGGGGCCTTAGTTCTATCAATGGCGAAGGCCAGATGTAGATATTCATAATTTCATAACCTGCTGCAATACGTATTTCTGTGGTGTTAATAATTACATAATGTTATCATCACACAACTACCAACACAATTTCATCAGGTAGTATCCCAAGTAATAGAGTTGTTATTTAACTTTTGTAATGAAATACATTAAGGGGACAGATGAATTTGATGTTGCTTCTATGAGAATCCTTCCCCTTATTATATACTAGAATTTTTTTTCCATACACTGACGCGTATGTGTGTGTATGTGCATATGCATACATTATATGTATGAGTATATAAATATAAATACACAAACACACAAAAATACACACTCACAGGCATACATTCACACAAATAAACACATTTACACAAACACACACATAGACTCACACACAGCGTAGTTTTTTCACCATCCCTTCCTTCCTTTTACACACACATACATTCATGCAAGCAGCAGATGTAAAGAGAGAGCAGTAGTATGAGGTAGTCAAACTACTCCTCTCTCTTTACCTGTTGTGACAGAATTGCAGAAGTTTATATAGAGATATGTGTGTGACCTTATGATTGTGAGTTCGACATCCTAACCCATTATGTTGATGGATGTTACCCTAGATTGACTAATGTAACTCAAATTGAGTTGTACAGTTCAGGTATTATTTAAGTATCATCAGAGGCATAACATGGCATGTGCCACGGGTGCCACTTGGACAAGGAGCATTTTCAGATAAGCTATCATTGGTGAAGAGTGCAAAAAGAAACTTCTTCAGATGTCTGTCTTTCATTAACATGGGTGAAAAGTAAAAAAAAAAAAAAAAAAGAAAAAAAAAGTAGAAACAATTATCATGGGTGAGAAGCACTATAGTGGCTGGATCATTAACCCTTTAGCATTCACATTACTCTATAGTTACTATTGTATTTTTGTGGTATCTATGAGATTTTGATGTTATTTATTTTGAGAACAATACCTTATATACCTATGAGTAACCAGTTACGGTTGGTTTGAACAGAAAGAGGTGAGAGAATTCTGGCTGGATACGGCCGGTTTAAATGCTAAAGGTTTAAACCATTTATATAAATTACTAGCAGTGGTACCTGGCGTTGCACGGGATAAGGTATTTTGGAACGCGGGCCGCCAACAGACCTAATCGTGGAAAAACTGAATGCCAGGACAATATGTAAAGAAAATAAACCGAATACTCTGATGGCTGGATAATCTTTAAGATTTTCCTCGATGAAGCAGGAAAAATGCAGGTTTTCACCTAATGCGGGCCCTAGGGGATCAAGAAAATGAATTTTTTTTATGTGCATAATATGCCTTGAAATTTCGGCTAGACGTAATGCCTCCAAAAAGCCCTAAGAAACTGAAAAAATGAAGTTTTTCACCTAACGTGGGACCTAGGCCATAAAAAAAGTTGGATTTTCTTTGCTCACAGTATGAAGAAGAAACTGACTAATACATAGTTACAATTTCAAGGAAATCGGTCTGATGTAACGCCTCAAAAAAACCTTAAAAAGCTTTAAAAACGCAGTTTTTCACCTAATGTGGGCCCTAGGAGATCAAAAAGTTGAATTTTTGTATGTGCATAACACTCCCTAAAACATAAGTAATACACATGTAAAGTTTGAAAAATATCGGTTGGGTACTTCTCGAGTTTTAGGGATTCAAACTCACAGATGCACACATACACATACACACATCCTCAGGGAAGTGACGTAATGCAGATAGCCAGACATACAGACAGATATTATAAGGGCGCGACGTTATCTGTATGTATCTAAAAAGAGAAAGACTAAGAATTATAGAGAGAGACCGCTAAATCGCCTAATGCGGTCCCTAGGGCATTGGAAATTTGAAATTTGTTTTGCTCAGAACACTCCCTGAAACATAAGTATTACATGTGTAAAGTTTGAAAAGAGTCAGTTGGGTGTGTCTAGAGTTTTAGGGATTCAAACTCACACACACACACAGACAGACATCCTCAGTTTTATATATATAGATTAGGCCCATATTTAAAAATACAGGGCAGGGGTGCAATTTCACTGCATGTCATGGGCACTATTTTCCCTAGCTACACCTCTGAATATTATGATTATTAAATGAACATGTAAACATGTTGATTAGTGATGACAGACTGTATTGATGATGATTAGGCATAAGATGCTCTGATTCTGTTCACCTAAATATTGATAAATACCACTGTGGGAGTACAGTTAACCACCTTAAACAACGAAAATTCTATATAATTGATGCATGTTTTATTGAATATTTGGCAGTTTAGAATTCAACTGTTCCCATTGGTGTATAGCTCCCTAGGTTGACTTCTTGTAAATACACTGCATAAAAAAAGGCATTAGTGATGTTCTATATTGACTTAATGGTTTATGAGATTTTGCTGTGCACAGAAATTATTCTTTTTAAACATTATCAACTTTAACCCTTTCGTTACTGATACTTCTAATGAAAGACGCTGTCTATGATTTTCTATTAATTTTGAAAATAACAAAAAAATCTGGAGGGATTTAATAAAATAATTAACTTTCTCATTAAGCTGGTGTTTGAAACATTACTTACCAAAAAGTTCTTACACAAAATTATGATAGGTTTTTAAATAAATATAAATACTTTAAAACAAACAGTTTGTATCATAGAATCAGTGGTTGTTTCAGCTGGTTTGGTATCAAAGGTGTTAAAGTAGTTCAAACGAATTTCACAATGTGACTGAAAGAGGTTCAAAGTTTGAACTAATTTTATGTGATAAATTATATGTTGTTCTTTTTGAACTTGTGTCTGTGAATAGTTAAACTGGAGAAAATATATTTGTACTATCCTCTTTGTTATTCAGTCCTAGTTGCTAATAAAGAAATTGTTGTTGATGTTGTTGTTATCATTATATGGCAGTAAATTGGTGAAGGCATGTGGCTTGGTGGTTAGAGAATTGCATTCACAATTGTGAGGTTGCGAGTTTGATTCCTGGACCAGGTAATGCATTATGTCCATGAGCAAGATACTTTATTTCATGTTGCTCCTTCTGCCAGGAGTTGCAGCTGGTAGGTAGTATCACCAATGGAAAGACCAAATGAAACATTGTTTCCTTGGTCCTATTTGTCAAGTTTCATCCCATTCGGTAAGTGAATGAGGTTTGGCAACTTATTGATTGATTCAAGAGTAAATTGGTAGAATTGGATAACATGACTTGCTGAATTTTATCACATTATCTTTTACATTCTGAGTTCAAATGAACTTTGCCTTTAATGTCTTAGGGGTTAATAAAATAAATTACCAGTCAAGTTCTGGAGTGTTTTTTCTTTTACTTGGTAGGTCTGGAGGAAAGAGCAGTGCTCATGGCCAACATAGGTCCTCTGTGACTGGAGAGTAGTAGATGCTGTTAATATTCTGTTTAAACAGTTGTAGATCCAGTCATTTTGGAAAGACATGAGAAGAAAGGGAGTTCAAGAGGACCAGGAAGGACTGGGCAAAGTGGTTAGTGCAGGGCTAGGAGGAAGGGGGATTGAATACAATATGGGTGGTAAGAAGAAGAGAGACGAGTGACTTCGGAGTACCTGAGTGGAAGTAGTATTAGATTAGCAAGCTCTGAGGAGCAGAGATCTTGTAGTAATTGTAGATGAGGCATAAGAAGACAGCACATGTATGGACCAGAGGTTGGGGAATGTCAATGAGAGGCACAACCATACCACCTATATAAGAATGTATGGTCTTGTGTCTATCTTAACATTTATTTTCCTTGAAAAGATGAGTATGGAGATTGAGGTGCTGTGTTCCCGTGAATTTCATGAAAGCTGCACAAGACTGGTGAAACTGGTATGCTAAAATGGGTATTGATATTCAGCTTCAGGCTAGCAACAACAACTAAAACAGGACACTTGCCTATGATATCTCAGTGTAATCAAGGGTTTCATGTGAAATGATTTGAATCACCTAATGTGGTTAACCTCCTCTCTTCATGTTGAAGATCCTTTATTGTTGTTATTTAGTTATTCTTTATTGTTCAGTTATTACTTATTGTTATAAAGGTAATGGATTAGCAGAGTCATTAGAGCGTTGGACAAATGCTCAGCAGTATTTGTTCTGAGTTCAACTTTGCCTTGAATTCTTCCGAGGGTGATAAAAAGTACCAGTTCAGAACTGTGGTTGTTTCTTTCTCTATATCTCTTTCTTACTTCCTTACTATCAGATTCTCTCTCCTTCTCTGGAAGAAATCATATGTGTTATAACAGCTCTGAAAATTCATCATCTCTGCTGATAAAA
>OZ024742.1:245957324-246042324 GCA_964016885.1 Eledone cirrhosa
ACACTTTTAATAGGATCATAAAGGATACAACTGGTAATGAGTCAAACAAAATCTTTGGTAGAGATGCAGCAATGACGGAAGTGGCCCGGTTCCAGCGTGCTCCTTCTAAGAACAAACCCTGGAAAGAAAATTTATACACATATATGATATATATTTAAAAGAATTCAAATCTGTCTTCAGTTAATTCATAATGATAACTGAAATAAAGCAAAATTAGTTATGAATCTGGGTAAATGGCATATGTGCAGAAGGAAACTTTAGTTTTGAATGTTTGTCTGTTTGTCAGGCTCTCTCTCTCTCTCTTGCTCTCCCTCTCTATCTATCTATCTTTCTCAGAATATCTATCTGTCTGGCTGTACACCTATCTATCAATCTGTCTGTCCATCTACTGATCCATATTTAATATACAATAAAGAGAAACATCATCTACAGTCATTAATGGAGAATGAATGTGACTATAAAAAGCAACTATATAAGCAGACATACAAAAACAAACATTCTTACTTATGTGCACACACACACATTGAATGATTTACATATTTAAAAAAGAATCACTATCAATTTACTGTTGAATTTCAATTCACTTACAAACAAGGCAAAGGAATAATAACAATAACAAGTGATTCTTATCTTTAAATGGCTTCAGTCATTCAACATGTCTAGAGCTATACTGGAATACTGTCATCAAGAGCTTCATCAATCATATCAATCCCAATACTTATTTTATAAATTTCTGTTTGCTGAATCACTATATATATATATATATATATATACACACATACACATATATAAAAACTGACTGGCCAGTCTGCTGATATGCAAATCTGGCTGATCAGTGGATCTGCTAATAGGCAGATCTGACTGATCAGCCAGTCTGCTAATATGCAAATCAGGCCGATCAGTCACTTTTAGAAAATAGCATATATTTTCACTAGCTCTGACAGTTTGCAGGTGAACAGTGAGCTGTACTGATGAAGGGTGATTCCCAGAAACATTAGTGTCTGCAGTTCTGTTTACATGCCAACACAAGAGCAAGAATGAAGGGTTCATTCTATTGACATGGCTTTAAAAATGAGGCTTGTTTGCATAATTACAAACGAATCGAATGTTATTATTAATGTTTGAAAAACACAGATTACATTTATTATATATATATATGAAGTTATAGTGTACTAGTTCACTATTTTCATTGGTAAAATAAGTTAAGCTCAATGCCTCTTTTACCCTTCATTCTTTGGGAGCAAATAGTTATAGTAGCAGAGCATTTCTAACTGAAAATTCAGTAAGATGAAGGATTAATATTATTGTTGTTTATTTATACATCTATGAACGTTTTAATGCAACTAGAATATTTCACCAATAGTGGAGAGAAAACCCCGAAAATTATCAGTTAAATAACTCCATAGGTGTTTTACTCCAAGCCATATCACTTCAGGAAATACAATAAAACAATAATTTGTTTAACATGAAAAGGCAAAACAAGAATTACATAAGATTCATCGTACATAAGCAGAAAGCAAGTGCATGTGCTTGTGAACATAGTTACTGGACATGCAAAATAAAAGTTTATGTGTGTTATTCATATATATGTTAAAACACATTGTAGCTGGTGGGGTTAGGTGTTGCTTCTTCACTGCTCAGATAGCACATGGAATTACTCAGAGATGTTTTTCTTGTTTGCATCTTACGGTATGGCTATTCCCTGTAGTTGGCTCCTATTAATCCAATCTTTCTTCTTGTCCCCCTCTCAATATTCTCCTTGATTACTGGTTTTGTTGACAATCAGGGCAATCCCTGGTTTATATACAGGGTGCAGACGATATTTGTTCACAAGATTACTGTCTAGGAAAAAATAACACAGTAGTTTTATTTTTTAAGATATATTTATCAAATTTGGGTCAGTTTGTCTTCATGATTTGTTCTTTCGATCTCACTCAATAAACCCGCCATTGGCTTTGATGACGGCCTCAGAACCGGCTACAGGCCTTCGTCACTGTCCCCCGACTTAGGCTCCTAAAGGCACTTGTGATCCTGGCTTTCAGATCGTCTTTCATATTGCAGCTAGATCTGTTGGTGTCTCGTTCCACTGCACCCCACACAAAGAAGTTGAAAGGGTTGCAGTCAGGCGAGCTGGGAGGCCAGATGTCAGGTGAAGTGTAGTCGATGAAGTTCTCTGACAGCCAGGCTTGGGTCTTTCAGCTGGTATGGCAGGGCGTTGAGTCTTGCTGCCACACGTATGGCCTACCTGCAACTACCTGGTCGATCCAGGGCTTTACTACCTCGCTCAGAACGCAGATGTAGCCATCGGTGTTCAGCTTGAGGCCCTCAGGGAAGAAGTCAGGTGGCAGGACGTCACCTTGACTGCTGACAACACTTAAGACCAATGTTCTCGCTGGAAACTTTGTCTGCATGACTCTAGGCACGTCCTTGGATGAGACACCATTCTCCTGCTGACACTGAGAAAGTCAGAAATTTCCTTATTTGTCCTCCTGGCGCGGATTCCAAGAAGAACTCCGTGTCTCTTCCACAAATTTGGAGGTTCAAAATTATTCATAATCAATTATTTTGAAAATAAATAATGGAAATATAGTCACTGTTTTTATGAAGACGAGTGACAACGGAAGTAAAAAAAATTTGCATAAAATTAGCAGTTGAAAATTGCGAACAAATATCGTCCACACCCTGTGTATATATATATATATATATAAAGAAGTGCCAAGAAATCCCAGTAGAAGGAAGACGCAGTAGAGGAAGACCACGAAAATCATGGGCGGAGGTGGTGAGAGCTGACCTCAGATTGCTGAAGCTCTCGGAGG
This sequence comes from Eledone cirrhosa, assembly GCA_964016885.1. NCBI lineage: Eukaryota > Metazoa > Mollusca > Cephalopoda > Octopoda > Eledonidae > Eledone > Eledone cirrhosa. The sequence goes on from OZ024742.1 coordinate 245,960,141, forward strand.
AGATGACAAAGGACCGTGATGAATGGAGAGATGCTATGCTGAATAGGTCCCGTCCCACCCTTGCAAGCAGGGAAAAGCGGACGTAAAATGATATGTATATATATATATATATATATATATATATATATATATATACCCGTCTAACCCATGCGAGCGTGGAAAATGGATGTTAAATGAAGATGATGATGATGATATATATATATAATTACACCTCTCAAAGGCAATGACACAGGACCATAACCGCTGGCACTATGCAGTATTACAGAAGACCCGTCCTCTATTATTCTCAGGCTGAGGCTTATAACTAGTAGGTAACACCTTCCTCAACCTTCTCCCGTCTCATACACCTCCTTTTGCAGTAACCATCCATATCTAAATACCTATGTGCACAAATTCCCCAAGCTTCCTCCCCCCTCTCTATTCCAAGACAAAAGTGCCCACTCCCTATGTTAAGTGGTCGTATCAGGGACACAACAAAAAGTGCCCAGTCCACACTGTAATGGGGTCGTGTAGGTGACATGACAAAAAGTACACAACACACACTGTAAATGTGGTTGGCATTCGGAAGGGCACCCAGCTGTAGAAAAAAAGCCAAAATCTGCCCTGGGTGAGCTAAACATGGTCCTCTAACCTGATTTTCTCCCTAAGGGTCAATCTGTCCTACCCATGCTAGTGTGGAAAATGGACATTAAATGACGATGATGATATATATATGTGTGTATATATAAGATATATGTATATATGTGAGTATATATATATATATATATATATATATACATATGGTTTATGCATAGGTATGGTATATGTATATACGTGCAAATATGTGTATGTATATCATTATCATGATACATGTGTATATATGTATATATATATATATATATATATTATGTTGGTACCACAAAACATCCAGCCAACACAGTAAAGTGGTCATGTAGGTGTCACAGCAAAAAGCACCCAGCACACACTGTAAATGTGGTTGGTGTTAAGAAGGGCATCCAGCCATAGAAATCCAACCAGAAACAGTCCTATATGAGCGAGACACAGGCAACCGACCCAACTTGCCTCTAAATGGGACAAACCCATCTAACCCATGCTAGCGTGAAAGATAGACGTTAAACGATGATGATGTTTATGCGTGTGTGTGTGTGTGTGTGTGTGTGTGTGTGTGTGTGTGTGTGTGTGTGCTCATGTCCGCATTTACGTTTGTGTTCTGAAACTTAGCAGCTTTGAAAAAATGAATACTTATGACTTAGGTTGATATGATTGACTAAAATGCTTTAAGGTGTTGACACAGCATCACCATTGTCTAGTAATGATTGAAACTAGTAAAAGAATATATGTATATGATGGAGGCACATGGCTTAGTGGTTAGAGCATTGGCCTTTCAATCGAAAGGTTGTGAATTCAATCCTCAGACCGGGGGTGATGTGTTGTTTCCTTGAGCAAGACACTTTATTTCACATTGCTCCAGTTTACTCAGCTGTAGAAATGAGATGATAGTGACTGGGGTCCCTATCATTCCACTGCAAAGTGGTCGTGGAGGTGCCACAGCAAAAAAGCACCCAGCACTCACTGTAAATGAGGTTGGTGTTAGGAAGGGCATCCAGCTGTAGAAATCAAGCCAGAATCAGTTCCCGTCCCACCCTTGCAAGCAGGGAAAAGTGGACGTAAAATGATGATGATGATGATGATGATATATATATATATATATTGAGTTAAGAACTCAGAGTAGTCTCTTACAATTAAATAGCTCTAAGAAAAAAGGTTTTCCGAGCCGTACAATATAATTGAATACACAAGAGAGATGAACACTAATATAAACATACATGTGTTCGAATCATAAGGACCAAATTTGCTAGGGTGAAAAAATACTAACTACAGCAATTTGGTCCTTACGATTCGAACACATGTATAAAAATAATAAAAAATAATGAAATTATTGTGTACAGTGCTCAGGTGCACTACAACTCATCAAAGGTGCATGTATAGTACATAGAATAATGTACAAATGTCAGGAAAATGAACAGTGTATGAGTCATGATATAATAACAATAACAATAATGAAATATTGTGTACAGTGCCCAGGTGCACCACAACTCATCAAAAAAGTGCATGTACAGTACATAGGGCAATGCACAAACATCAGTAAAATGAACAGTGCACGAGTCATGATACACACATGTGTGCATGTGTATGGAAAGGGTACATCAGGTGTAGTTTTGGCGTATTTCGGGAAGCATGAGTGTCTTAAAGGATGCAGTGTCTCAGCAGCTAACAATTGACGCAGGCAGTTTGTTCCATGCTTCAGCAACTCTGAGCGTGAACAAATGTCTGCGAAAGTCATGGGAGCTGTGCTGTTTTCTTATCTTGTAGGCATGTCCACGTGTGTTAGACACATGGAGATCAAAGAGGCGCTCAGGGTTGCAGTTGGCGAGATGGTTAAAAACTTTGTGGGTATTCACCAAGTCCATTGCCAGACGTCGGAGCTTCAATGAATCCATGCCCAGGGAAGCAAGGCGTTCAGAGTATGGTAGGTGTCTGATGGAGGGTATACGCTTGGTTGCACATCTCTGAACAGTTTCCAGGAGGTCAATGTTCCGAGCAAGATAGGGGTTCCAGACTGATGATGCGAATTCCAAGTGTGGTCGCACCATAGCTGTATACAGTTTTAAATAGATGGCTGGAGAGCGGCTAACAAAGGTCTTGCTGAGTGATGCCAAGACACCCTCGGCCTTCTTGACAATCTTAGAGACATGCTTTGTCCAACGCAAATCGTTGCTGACAGTAATGCCCTGGTCACGTTCACAAGAGGACTTTTTGATGTCAGTGTTGTGGAGGGAGTTTGTGGACGTTGGATTTTTCCTTCCAAAATGCATGGTGGTACACTTGTCAACAGCCAGCTTCAGTTGCCAGTCTGTGATCCATTGCTGCATTGTGTCCAGGTCTGATTGTAGGAAAGAATTAGTGTTCATCTCTCTTGTTTATTCAATTATATATATATATATATATATACTCTGCAATGTATTGAGTACCTTACTTACTGTGGTTACCTCCGATTCAACCCGGAATAACGTATATATATATATATATATATATATATATATGTATATATATATATATATATATATATTTATTAAAATAACAGATTAAAGTTTAAGCAAAGAATCGCTGCTTTCACCCTTAATGGGATCTTCTTATTTGATATATATTTATCCTTATCAAACCCTCTTTGGATTTTAGTCTTCAAATTTATTATTATTACTATATATATATGTGTGCATATATCTTTATCTTTGTATATGTATATCATCATCATCATCATCATCAGGTTTAGCGTCCGTGTTCCACGCTTGCATGGGTTTGGACGGGGGTTTTCCCACTTGAGGCAAGAGTGGTTGTCTTGCTCGCATAGGACTGTCTGGCGGGTTTTCTACAGCTGGATGCCCTTCCTAACACCAACCACATTTACAGTGTGGGGCTGGGAGGTTTTTACCGTGTTGCCTACACGGCCACATTTACAGCGTGGACTGTGTGTTTTTTGTCGTGACACCTACACGATCTCATTTGTTTCGGCCTGGATGTTGTGGGACCAACATAACTTTACATTGAAAGGGGCGGTGTGGATGGGGTGTAGGTGGTGGGACAGGGGTGTGTTTTGATAGAGATGCCTACTGACTGTAGTAGGTTTTTACTTTGTATTTAGGTAAGGCGGGTCTTCTCTATTACTGAGTACCGCCAAAGGTCTCGGTCCAGTGACATTGTCTTGGAGAGGTGTAAGCGTGTGAGGTCGGAATTTATCAGCTCGTCCCATGTTTTTCTGGGTCTGCCTACTCCGTGGCTACCGTCTATCTTTATTGCCCTGCACTTTGTTATACAGCTGTCGTCTTTCATGCGCATCACGTGACCGTACCAACGTAGCCTTCTCTCGAGTAAACAACATCTGATCCCTCTTATTTCTAATTTTTTCCTTAGTTCGTTTATGCTTTGCCGTTCACGTATATTACTATTGCACATCCAGCAGAGCATGCAAGCTTCGTTCCTCTCTAGTCTGCGTATATCCTCTGCACACAATGCCCAGGTCTCACTGCCATGCAGCATTGCTGTTCGTATGCAGGCATCGTATAACCTGCCTTTCATTTTTAGGGAGAACCCTCTAGCGGCTAATAGTGGTATAAGCTCTCTGAACTTTTTCCATCCAGTTCTGACTCTAGCTACTGTACTTTCAGAGCACCCTCCCCCACTGCTGATTTTGTCACCCAGGTAACGGAAGCTGTCCACTATTTCTATAGAACCCTCTGCGCAGTTGAAGGAGCTAGTATTTTGTGGGCACTTGCGGCTACTTATTGCACCAGAGCACCGGCCACATGTAAAATCTATGTTCTTAGTTAGCTTACCTGTGATCCCACTACATCTTTTATGCACCCAAACTTTGCATTTGGGACACAAAATGGAATTTCTACCTACGCCTTTCCTACACTCTGCGCATGGCCACTTCCCGGAGGGGACCGCCGCCTCATTTTCTTTCTTACAAACTAGAACTTTAGTCTTAAACAGGTTAATTTTAAGGCCTTTTGATTCTAGGCCGTGCTTCCATGTTTGGAATTTCTTCTCTAGCTCGGCCATTGATTCAGCTATGAGCGTTAGATCATCTGCGTATAGGAGTTCCCATGGGCAGCCGGTCTTGAACTCCTCTGTTATAGCCTGAAGGGCAATAATAAATAGTAGGGGGCTAAGAACAGAGCCCTGATGGACACCAACTTTTACGCTAAACTCTTCACTATATTCGTTGTTAATTCTAACCTTACTGACTGTTTCTTTATACATGGCTTGTATAGCCCTCACAAGCCATTCGTCAACACCTAGTTTTCTAAGAGACCACCAGATAATGGAACGGGGGACTCTGTCGAAGGCTTTCTCCAAGTCGACGAAAGCTAAGTATAGGGGTTTACTTTTAGCTAGGTACTTCTCCTGTAGTTGTCGTACAATGAAAAGAGCGTCTGTGGTACTTTTGCCTGACACAAACCCGAACTGCATTTCATCTAGATCAATTCTCTCTCTGATTAGTTGCGCTATTACTTTTTCCGTGACCTTCATGACCTGGTCGATTAATTTAATGCCTCTATAGTTACTCCTATCTAGGGCATCTCCTTTTCCCTTATAGCAGTTAACGATGATGCTGCTACGCCAGTCCTTCGGAACAACCCCATTCTGTACGACTTGGTTAACTATCCGGGTGACCATGGTGTGTCCCACCGAACCAGATGCCTTCAGCATCTCAACAACTATTTCCGAAGGACCAGCCGCCTTACCCGTCTTCATATCTTTGATTGCCTTGCTTATTGTACTACCCTGGACTAACACTGCTGGTCCCTTTATTGGGTCGATGTGGGGGAGACTGTCTTTCTCCCATTTGTTCTCCTCATTTAGAAGCCTTTCGTAGTGACACTTCCAAGCTACCTTCTTATCAGCGTCGGTGATGGCAAGTATGCCATCATCGTTAAGTACACACTTCTCCCCGACAATATCACGGTTTTCCTTGACACATTGCCTGGCAATCCTGAACACCTCACGTTTTTGGTCCTCACGTTGTAGAACATGCTTGAACTTTCTTTCCTCTGCTTCCCTTCTTGCGAAGTACACTTGTCTCCTAGCTTCCCTCCTGGCCACTTGATAGTCTTCTCTACTTCCCCCATCCCGCCATACTTTCCAAGCCTGCTTTTTGGCCTTAATTGACTCCTCCACCTTACTGTTCCACCACCATGTTACTCTCCTCCTACCTACAGGCCTGCTCCAGCCACAGACTTCGTCTGCCGCCGTCAGCAGGTTTGCTCTCAGGAATTCCCACTGTTCCTCTATATGATACGACTCTAATTGCTCTTCCTTACTGTCGAAAGCGTCAAGTAATATGCTTTGAAATTTATTTCTGGCTATGGGGTCCTTTAGCTTCCATATTTTTCTCCTGAGGATAGTCCTCTTCTGTTGTCTAGTACGTCTCGTCCTGACTATGAGGTCGCTAATTATCAGTCTATGTTGGGAGGTGAATTCTTCATGGGGGTGGGATTTAGTGTTAACAACAGACACTCTGTCACGTCTTCTGGTAAGGATATAATCTACCTAGCTTGTGTGTTCCCCCGATCTATAGGTGATCAAGTGATTGTCTCGTTTTTTGAAGTTAGTGTTACAGATAGTTAAGTTATTTGCGTCGCAGAATTCCAGGATTCTAGAGCCTTCCTCATTTCTAGTACCAAACCCGTAGCCTCCATGGATTCCGTCATAGCCGTCACAATGTTGTCCAACGTGACCATTTAGGTCGCCTGCAATAACTATATAGTCACTGTCGGTTATTTGGGAGGTAGCGAGCATCAGTGTCTCGTAGAATCTGTCTTTTATAGCGCCGGGCAGTCCGGATTGGGGTGCGTACGCAGATATTACTGTCACCGTAGTTTTATTGAGGACAAGTCTTATTTTAATTATTCTGTCGTTCACTCTATTTACGTCTATTATCTTATCTGCCCACTTTTCTGCTAACATGATTCCTACCCCACCCAGCCCATTGTCATTTCCCACCCAGAAAAGCTTATAGCATCGTTTTTTACCCACAATGAATCTAGCAGACCCGCCCCTCCACCTGGTCTCTTGGATGCAGCAGACATCAACCTCCTTACGTTCAAGCATTTCTACAACCTCGTTTGAGCGGCCTTTTAAGGTCCCTACATTCATGGTACCAACTCTGAAGTTTTGGATTGCGTTTGGTGGGTGGGGTGCAGGGAGGGGTGTGGTTTATGGGGTTGGGGTTATGTTGGCCATCCGCGGCCGCAACAAAGAGGGTGGGGCTTCGCCCTTTCGTCCGGCAGCATGAGGTGAATTTGTTGTTATCTTTTGCATTGTCTTTGGGTGTCCAGATTCTTCTGACTCTCCAGAAATTCCCTAGTTCATCCATCATATCGAAAAAGCAACCAGAAGAGCTAGCATAGGTCGTTTACTTGTGATTGGTCCAAATAATAAGGTGGAGAGTGGGGGCGGGAGGGAGGGGTATGGGGTAGTTTGCGAGGAGCAGAATTATTTTTAGAACAACGGTGAGAAAGAACAGAATTATAGAAAGCCAATTTTGAATACGATTTTTTTGATTCTGGGGGATTGTAAGATATATAGATGAATGAACCGAATGTGGAGAGTTGAGAAGAAATGGATATGTACGTTACATTTCGTAGAAGAAAACTGAACAAGCGACCATCAATAATAGGAGACAAATTCTGGGTTTAGTCCCCTGTAGCATGGCTTATTTATATTTGGTTGGCAAGGAGTGAGGAGGAGTGTGAGACCAGCGTATATGATAGAGAGAGTGAGGGGGTGAGAGGTGATTTCAGCAGGCCAAGAGAGAGAGAGGGCAATCCCTAATTTAACCTGGCATAATTTCTTTTTTCGGCCAAAATGGTTGCAGGAATATATATATAATATACATATACAAAGATAAAGATGTATACACACATAAAGTCATACACACACATATATATAAACTCCATATTTATATCCTTACATTGATGTAAGCACCATCTTCTGGAGATTCGTGCATCAGTTTTTCTACAGGCGTTACTTCAAACTCAAAACCAATTTTGTCGATAGGGATAGTATATTTTCTCGCAAAGTTCTGGGCCACTCCTGTCAAAAGGAATTGGTAAAATTGGTTTCACTAGACATAAGGAATAGTTTAGCTATGTACACAGATATTTAAACCTTTTGATACCAAACTGCACATTTTAAAATGTTTATACTTATATTAAAACTTTACATCATAATTTTAAATAAGAAATTTTTGTTAAGTATTGCTCTCTATATCAACTTATTTTATTAAACTCTTCCAAATTTTTTTTATTATTTTCAAAATTAGTTGAAATACATAGACAGTATATTTCATTAGAAATACAGTAAGAAAAGAGATATTTTTCCCTTTTTAAAACTATTTTCCATTATTCTCATCATATTTATCAACTTCCCTAGTGTTGGTACCATAATAATATGTATTCAGTAGAGTACAGGATCATATGTTGGACCCATGGTCCACTGGCAGTCAGAGGCTACACTTGAGTACTGACTAATTTGTGATGACATGTCCAACCCATACTAGCAGAGAAAACAGATGCTAAATGATGATGAACAAGACTATTATCAATACTTACCCTTCATTGCTATTGTCCCACTACAATTATATTGCCCCTCCCACCCATCAATTCACTCTCTTCAAATGATTACACTGGGGAACTTGGTTTTTGCTGCCCGGTAGTAGAAACATGTTTCCTAGTAATTTTGGACATCAAAATGTTTCACAAACTCAAATGTCCATTTTTAAACTCTTTCTCATGTATTTTTATCAGCTTTGTCTGCATTAAAAGTAAAGACCCTCTTCGGTCACAAATGACCATGGGATTTGCACCTAGAAAGTTTCCCTACAAGGTACAAATCCAGGCAAGATATGTTTGTGGAAGACCAGCAGTCTCCCTTCTCCACACTACCGATGTTGTCCAAGGGAAAAGCAAAAGCCAATACAACTTGGTACCAGTGACGTTGCAACTCATTTCTACAGCCGAGTGAGCCGGAGTAACGAGAAATAAAGTGTCTTACAAAACCAGGTCTGAGAATCAAACTCAAAACCTCACGATTGTAAGCCTGATGCTCTAACCACTAAGTCATGCGCCTTATAATACAGATATTAAACCTGAACATCAATCACATAGATCTCATTAATCTGAGACAACCTGAAAAGGCCATAGATATTCTAACTAAATTATAAAATAACTTTTTTTAAATTTAAAGGCCAGCTGTAGGGGATTCGACAGATTCAACATATTTTACCTGTGAGGAAAGACTGGGTGAAATAGAAACCGGATAGCCAAAATGTGTGAGGTGGGCCATTATCAATCCAGTCTTGGAAGAACTTCAATCTGAAAAAGAAGAATATACATATATAGTTTTAGTGCTCAGATATAATGTCCAGACTTTCATATGCCCCCACACCCTCCCACTGCAAAGTGGTCGTGGAGGTGCCACGGCAAAAAAGCACCCAGCCCACACTGTAAAGTGGAGGTGTAGGTGCCACGAAAAAAGCACCCAGCACTCACTGTAAATGAGGTTGGTGTTAGGAAGGGCATCCAGCTGTAGAGATCAAGCCAGAATCAGTTCCCGTATGAGCAAGACATGGTCAGCCGACCAGACACTGCCCACAACAGGACAATCCGTCTAACCCATGCTGGCATGGAAGAACGGACATAAAACGGTGATGATGATGATGATGACTTTCACGTTTGATACAGTCTTAGAATTTGAAATAAATCTAGTATTCAAATCCAGAGTCAAGTATTTGACTTATATTCAATATATTATAGTACCAAACATTAAGTTCACAAACTTCTAAAGAACAAGTATAACCTCAGAATAAAACTACTACTTATTTACAGGCAACTGGTCAGATAGAAAGTCTCCCTCGTTATAATTAAACTTTAAAATGTGATAAGCAGTAGTAACATTGAATCTTTCAAAAACAACAGTGACATCTGTACACTGACTAACTGTACAGATGTCTACCACCAACTCTGACATCTGTACACTGACTAACTGTACAGATGTCTACCACCAACTCTGACATCTGTACACTGACTAACTGTACAGATGTCTACCACCAACTCTGACATCTGTACACTGACTAACTGTACAGATGTCTACCACCAACTCTGACATATGTACACTGACTAACTGTACAGATGTCTACCACCAACTCTGACATCTGTACACTGACTAACTGTACATATGTCTACCACCAACTCTGACATCTGTTCACTGACTAACTGTACATATGTCTACCACCAACAGTGACATCTGTACACTGACTAACTGTACAGATGTCTATCACCAACTCTGACATCTGTACACTGACTAACTGTACAGATGTCTACCACCAACTCTGACATCTGTTCACTGACTAACTGTACAGATGTCTATCACCAACTCTGACATCTGTACACTGACTAACTATACAGATGTCTACCACAAACTCTGACATCTGTTCACTGACTAACTGTACAGATGTCTATCACCAACTCTGACATCTGTTCACTGACTAACTGTACAGATGTCTATCACCAACTCTGACATCTGTTCACTGACTAACTGTACAGATGTTTATCACCAACTCTGACATCTGTACACTGACTAACTGTACAGATGTCTACCACCAACTCTGACATCTGTACACTGACTAACTGTACAGATGTCTCTCACCAACTCTGACATCTGTTCACTGACTAACTGTACAGATGTCTACTATAAAACTCTGATATCTGTTCACTGACTAACTGTACAGATGTCTATCACCAACATTGACATCTGTTTAACATGAAGAAATGAAATAAAGAACAATATGAGAGAGAGAGAGAGAGAGAGAGAGAGAGAGAGAGAGAGAGAGAGAGAGAGAGAGAGAGAGAGGTAGCAGAAGCATGGGAGAAATTGAAATAGTAGGCAAAATGACAGAATATGGTGTGGAGAGTGAAGAGAGACAGAGAGAGAGAGAATAAGAAAGAGAGAGTTTCTGTTAGAGTGATAGAAATTAAGAATGACAGAGTAAGGACGACAGAGAGAGAGAGAGAGAGGGCGGGATGATGGAGAGAGTGAATTTGGGAATGAGAAGAAATAGAAATATCATAAATGTAGATATTTAGAAAATAAATGACACATTACCTTGCTAATAAATCATTCATATAGCTGCCTAATGGTTTGAGAGAAGGGTAGGACTTCTCTGACCATGCATGTGGTACACGGCCAACTAACATACTGGAGAACACCTCTTCCAGACTTGCAGACATCACCACAAGACCCTTGATGGCTTTGCACAGGCTTTTAAGAGTCTCTCGCACCACCAATATTAGTCTGTTGAATCGGATCAGCTCCTGACGAAGGACTGTGTTCATGGATTCTGTATACAACACTGGGTACTTTTGCATCACCTGTGTGTGGGGTGGAGGGGGAAAATCATCAGAAGGCCATTATTTAAAGACTACATATCATCAGGTTTTATATTCTTGTGGAAAATAGATTATTAAAAAAAAAGCCACTAAATTAATTTATATTATATATATACACATACACACACACATATATATATATATTATATTATTTATTTATGTCCATAGACGGAACAAGTACCTTTTTTGTTGTCACCAGCACAACCACCTTACAGGATGGACTGGGTGCTTTTGTTGTTGTCACCAGATCACCATATATGGTAGACTTAGTGATTTTTGTTGTTGTTGTGGCAGCAGCATAATGAGGGAGCAAATGCTGAGCATGTCCAGTTTTCCATGCTTGTATAAATGGGTTGGACAAAAGAGATGTTTCAGGGGTGAGGGTGGTGAAAATTGGGAGGGAGAAACGAGAATGCAAATTGGACATGGACGAGTTGGTATATTAAAACAAGGAAGGGTGAATTATGGAGGGGTAGGGAGAAGATTGCTGCAGACTAGTGTCCTCTACATGTTTGTTTCATCCTGTCTTCTGTAGTACTGCATAAAGCCCAAAATCTCGATTCTGTGTCACCTTTGACAGGTTTAAATGTGCAAGGTCAGTTTTTATCACTTCATTCCAAATTTTTCAAGGTCTTCCTCTTCCATAATTACCATCGACTTTGAGTGCCCAGCAATTTTTTTATATAGTTGTCATCTACCATACGCATCACATATCCATATAACTGCAATCTTCTCTCCTGCACACTGCATCTGACCCTTCTTATGCCCAGTTTCTCTTTCAATTCATTGATGGTTTGCCATTCATGCATACTCATCGAAGAAGGCAAACTTTATTTATTTCCAATCTTCATTACAGAGCCCCCATGACTTCATCAGGAGTTACACGACCATAACCATGCCACTATATGTAACAGGATTTTCTGTACTTTAGAACTTGAACTCTAATTTAAATTATTGGTTAAAGTTGTTAACACCAGTTAGAAAAGGAAAGGGAGTTTTTTGTTTTAAGTGGTTATCTTACTCTTCTAATAAAGGCAAGTTACCTTTTTATCAATATGTGCAGAATTTTATGTCAATTATTCATGACATGTTTCACATACCAACGTTATTTGTACTTCCTTAATCATGAGTAATGTTTCAAGAATTAACAGAGAGTGAAGACTGTCAAAAGCCTTCTGATAATCATTCCATACTAGGCTTAAACCCATTTGTATCCTAGAGTCATTAGTTGTGGCTTTGTTGATCAGTAAATGACCTTTACTATCATATGAGTCTTTATAATGATTCTAGGCAAATTCATCTAACACAATATGCCTAAAATACAATTCATCCAAATTTTAAACTAATTTATCTATATTAATTTTTTTTCACTATTTTTTTCTACACGATATCTAAAACCGGAAAGAAAATCTTACTTTATTTTAGAATTAATTAATATATAAATTCTTGTATTTAATCCTTAAATGAAAATAAAAAACAAGGAACAAAATTACATCTTGTAATAACTCAAAGGCCTCCATCAGTGTCTACTGGTACAGATGCTGATGCTGGTAACATATGTAGACACAAAGTAAAATTTGGATCTGTTTCATATTGTTTCAAATCATGAAAAATACATTGTGTAAAATGGAAAAAAAACAAAACATCTTTTCTGTTTTGCATTGGGAAATTCTTTCATATATGCTTTGAATATATTCTCAAAATCAATTGTTATTGACAATGGCACATATGTTGGCTCTTATTTCTTTATCTCTTGTAAAAGCATGTGCAAGTTTCTTCTGATTTGTTGGGTAATAAAGCACAAGTGGCACTGAAGCTGCATGGTCTAGTGATAAGTGTATTGGACTTATGATCATAGTGTTAAGGGTTTCATTCCTGGACAGGATTGTGTGTAGTGTTCTTGAACAAAATACTTCATTTCATGTTGCTTCAGTATACTCAGCTGAATATGAGTATAGCTGGAGTTTAAACTTGTGATGGACTGGCATCCTGTTCAGCAGGGAGTCTTGTATTCTCAGTCACTTAACACCATGGAACCAGGATAAGCACAGACCTGATAAGCCTCTCGGCTTGAGACAGACTTTAGGCTTTAGAAGGGGCAGTGAAGTTTATTCTTTTAATCCATGCAGGGTATACAGCTGGTAGAATAATAAAGGAACAACAGTTTTAAATTTTCCATCAGCATACGAATGTTCATTTTGTGAGAAACATTTCAAATATTACTATCGACACTTTTCAACTGGTCCAGAATCATACATTAAAAATTAATTACCTTTAAACATTTTAGTAAATTAATGGGGAAAATTTTAACATTTAGATGAATTGTGTTAGATCAGAGGTTCTCAAACTTTTTGGGCCACCAGCCCGCTCAGCGCCCCCACCCCTATTTCCATAGACCTGCCTACATGCAAATTGTAAATAATTGTTTCTACTTCAGGCACAAGGCCAGCAATTACCCAGTACATTACTGGTACTTTATTTTATCAACCCCGTAAGGATGAAAGGCAAAGTTAACCTCGGCGGGATAATATAAAATGAATATAATCGTTATATATAAATCAATAATATAATATATGCAGTAATACAGAAGACCCAACTTCCCACGGGTACAAAGCGAAGCTGAAGCATATAGACAGTATGCCCCACCTCATCCCACGGTAAAGTGGTCACGTAGATGTCACGACAAAAAAGCACCCAGTCCACACTGTAAAGTGGTCGTGTGAGCACCACGGTAAAAAAGCACCCAGTACTCACTGTAAATAAGGTTGGTGTTAGGAAGGTCATCCAGCTGTAAAAATCAAGCCAGAATCAGTTCCAGTATGAGCAAGACATAGTCACCTGACTTGGCATTGCCCACAGCAGGACAACCCATCTAACCCATGCTAGCGTGGAAGAATGGACGTAAAACGGTGATGATGATGATGATGATGATGATGATGATGATAATAAGTATAAATAAATATTATATATTTTTTATTTTACTATATATATAATATGTATCATTTGATATTTAATATACTATTATATCATCTCTACTGCCCTTTAGCCCCCCTCCCCTATTTATATATATAGTGCCCACTTTGAGAACCTCTGTGTTAGATGAATTTTCCGGATGCCCTTTGTAACATCCTCTCCTACATCAGTTAACAACAACTGTTGCCACTGCTTCCACAGAAATAAACATTTTTTAATGCACTATTATTTTTATTAGAAGAATTCTCTGTATTTTAAATGTGGCTATTACCTTTTCCATGTCAAAATTATTTGGAAGTTTGTTAAGAATATCTAATGCCAACTCTTGAATTACATCTCCAGATGACTTTCCTGTAGAAGACGTAACACGAGGAAGAGTCAAAAGAATTCCATTGAAAAGCTGCAACAGACAAAAGATAAAAAAAAAACAAAAAAAAAAAACAGGAAATTAATAACTGTTGATTTTATACAAAACCCAAGAAAAAAATGATTCCTACTTTAGGGACAAGGCCAACAATTTAGAAGAAAGGAAAGTCGAGTATATTGACCACAGTACTTGATTGATATTTTATTTTATTGACCTCACAAGGATGAAAGGCAAAGCTGACATCAGCTGGATTTGAACTGTGAATGTAAACAACCATAACTAAATGCTATTTATCCAATGCTATAATGATTCTGACATTCCACTGCCCCAAAAATAATGATTTAGGCAAAAGGACAACAATTTTGATTAAATTGGCTCCGGTGTGTTACTGGTACTTTATTTTATTGACCCTGTAAGGATGAAAGACAAAGCTAACCTCAGCAGAATTTGAACTCAGAATGTAAAAGACCGTAACTACACAAAGCATATTGTCCGACACTCTACCGATTATCCACTGCCCTTTTGTCTAAGAAATAATGGAATGTATATTACAAAATAAGACAGAAAATTGGTGAATCTTTAGGGCATTGGATTAAAAATCCTGAAGAATTTGTTCTGGCTCATAGTGTCCAGAGTTCAAATCTCACTGAGGTCAACTGACTTTCATCCTCGTGAGGTTGATAAATAAAGTATCAGTCCAGTATCTCTGGAAGAAATTCGCTGTTCTGATCTGAAGAAGAATGAGCTCTGTCAGATTTCAAAATGCCTAAGACATGCCAGTTTGGCCTCCCTACAACTCTGTCAGGAGTTAAAGGGTCTTTACTTATTTTTATACTAATTTGACTGTACTATATAAGAGAGAGAGAGTGTGGCATCTGAACAACAAATATAATCAAACTCTATCTATTACAGAACCATCATCATCATCATTATTGCCAGGGTTAACTTTGCCTTTCATTTTTACGTTAATGCACTGGAATAATTGCTGGCCTTGTGCAATTATTATTATTAGGATTGGCAGTATCGATAGAGGGTAGGACGCCATGCTTTCAGCACAGAGTTACGGTCCTTTACGTTCTGAGTTCAAATCCCGTCGAGGTTAACTTTGCCTTTCATCCTTACGGGGTAGATAAAATAAAGTACCAGTAATGCGCTGGGGTAATAGCTGGCCTTGTGCCAAAAGTAGAAACAATTATTACTGTGCTCACAACATCAGCATCATAGCACAACTGTGACTATACTTCTCCCACCTCCATATTCACAATGATCTTCAACATCCATTCCACCACCACCACCACCACCACCACCACCACCACCAGCATCACCATAAACATCATTGCCATCACCACCACCATCATCATCATCACCATAAACATCATTGCCATCACCACCACCACCATCATCACCATAAACATCATTGCCATCACCACCACCACCATCATCACCATAAACATCATTGCCATCACCACCACAAACACCACCATCATCATCACCATAAACATCACCACCACCACCACCACCACCATCATCATCACCATAAACATCATTGCCATCACCACCACCACCAGCATCCCCACTGCTACCACTACCATCAACCACCACAATCCAAAATGTGAAACTTACCTCCTGTGTTTCTTTGTTGTCCTTGGTGATATCTGCATTTTCATGAAGTCCAAACACTTCGGGTGAGGTGTTGAGAGGGAAACTTTTTATGTACCTCACATAATCAGAGTAACGACATTCAGCTGGTGCATAGTAAATACCTGATGGAGAGAATCTAACACACAGAAATATATATATATAAATAAATGAATTGAGAGAGAGACTGAGCATAAGAGGAATCAAATGCTGTGTGCAGGAGAGGCGGTTGCGCTGGTATGGACATGTGATGCGTATGAAGGATGACAGCTGCATAAAAAGGTGCAGAGAACTAGAAGTTGATGGAAACCGCGGAGTGGGGAGACCCAAGATGACCTGGGATGAGGTGATAAAAGCCGACCTTACCCAATTACACCTCTCAAAGACAATGACACACGACCGTGACTTCTGGCGTCACGCAGTAATACAGAGTACCCAATCTCCCATGGGTACATGCTGAAGCATATAAACAATATGCCCCCACCCACCCCCACCGCAAGGTGGTCGTGGAGGTGCCACGGCAAAAAAGCACCCAGCCCACACTGTAAAGTGGACGTGTAGGCGCCACGAAAAAGCACCCAGCACTCACTGTAAATGAGGTTGGTGTTAGGAAGGGCATCCAGCTGTAGAAATCAAGCCAGATCAGTTCCTGTATGAGCAAGGCATGGTCAGCCGACCAGACACTGCACACAACAGGACAACCCGTCTAACCCATGCTAGCGTGGAAGAACGGACGTAAAACGGTGATGATGATGATGATGATATATACACACACATACATTTCAGACTCACCAATATTTAATAAATGAATTAACAATGAATATCAGCAAATGTACCTCATTGTATTTTTTTTGTGTTGTTGAATGGCGCAGTTCAATGGTAATAAAAAGTAGAAATTACAATAAAATCAGACCAATTTTATCATCATAGCTCTCAAATAGTAGCTCCATAATTGTGATTAATTATGAAATATAATATAATACCTACAATTGATTATAATACACGTTTTCATATCACAATACATAATTATATTATAGATAATCAGCAGCCGATTAATTGGTATTGGCCAATAAAGTAAGGCCAATAAATTGGTAATCAGCCAATTTGTGAATCGGTACATCCCTAGTATACATACAAATAGATCCACACGCAGTACATTCATCTACATGTTCAGATATATGCTATATAAACAGACAGACATACATACAGACACATACCATATATGCTATATAAACAGACATACATTCATACATCATACACTCACAAAGAAGATAAGTAAAGTTCACATACTTGTAGTTTGTCTGAGTAAAAATATCATGGTTATAGAAGTTGGACAACATTGACATGAGAAGACGACGGTCTTTGTCATCTGTGACACGTCCACCATAATTACAATGACCAGTCAAGTAGGTCAATGCTTCAATCGGCAGTTCATCATAATCATTTAAAAACATCTGGTTTAGGCAATGATAAATATATAGTAAGTGAACATCAAAGTGTAAAGCTGGTGTCAGAGTTCAGAACATATATATATAAATACAGGGTGGGTGGAAAGAAACTCCTTATTTAAAATTGTTAAAAACTTTATTAATTATTGGTTGATTTTCATAAAACATGTTTTATTTTGAATAGTGTAATGGTAGAAGAACAGTAAAGTATTAAATTTCTACATAGGCACCAGCATTGTCCACCAGTGTTTGTAATTGTCTGGATATATCCTTGACTGACTTCATCAGTAACTCAGGCAGTATGTTGGTCAAGGATTTAGGTTTTAAGGTATACAATTCTTCCTTTGCCCACCTCCACAGAAAAAAAAAAAAAAATTGTCATTAAATCAAGGCTTCTTGCTAGTTATATTTTGTGGACCTTGATGACCCAGCCAGCATCCTGGAAATTGAACATCAAATCACTCAAGGACAGTGTGTGCAAAATGAGGAAGGGCGCCATCTTGCATGAATGTGAGGTTATTGATGTTGTCCAAAGTGGTCACAGTAGGCCAAAATTATAAGTAATTTTCAATAGGGAGTTTTTTTCCACCCATCCTGTAAGAGCATCATTAGAATGTAAACAAATCTAAAAAAAAAACATGATATCCATGAACTTAAGTAAACACAAATTCTAATTCTACAATCAACCCCACCATATGACTGCTTCAGTCATAAATTAAATTTAAACACATCCTTTGAAACCATACCCCAGCTCTCCTAGTAAAACAACAACCGACCTGTTCTAATTACTGGTATGGGGATGACTGCTGTCATATTACGTAGTTTTTATATTGCTCAGCAGTGGCCACTGCTCCATCATCTAACTGGCCAGTAATATTGTAATGTGTTGGACCTCTGAAAGTTTCAACGATAACTGTTCCAGTTGTTTGAACAATGACATAACCAACTTGTGAAATTAATGTGCAAGTGGCTGAGCATTCCACAAACATGTATACCTTTAATATAGTTCTCGGAGAGATTCAATGTGACACAGTGAATGCAAAAGCTGGCCTTTTAAATTACAGGTGCAACTCATTTTTGCCAACTGAGTGAACTGGAGCAACATGAAATAAAGGGTCTTGCTCAAGTACACATCATCATCATCATCACCGTTTTACGTCCGTTCTTCCATGCTAGCATGGGTTAGACGGGTTGTCCTGTTGTGGGCAGTGTCCAGTCGGCTGACCTTGTCTTGTTCATACGGGAACTGATTCTGGCTTGATTTCTACAGCTGGATGCCCTTCCTAGCACCAACCTCATTTACAGTGAGTGCTGGGTGCTTTTTTCCGTGGCGCCTACATGTCCACTTTACAGTGTAGGCTGGGTGCTTTTTTGCTGTGGCACCTCCACGACCACTTTGCAGTGGAATGATAGGGACTCCAGTCCTATCATCTCATTTCTACAGCTGAGTAAACTGGAGCAATGTGAAATAAAGTGTCTTGCTCAAGGAAACAACACATCACCCGGTCCGAGAATTGAACTCACAACCTTTTGATTGCAAGCCTAATGCTCTAACCACTAAGCCATGTGCCTTCACATGCTGATGAGAATCGAATTCATGACCTTAACAATTAAGCCACATACATTCACTGTTGTTAGGTATTTTACAGAATAAGGCAGCGGTTGGCAGAGTTGGTATGTTGCACACTGCTAGATACATATAACAATACAAAACATACAGTTACACACACGTATATTAGTGTACAGACCAAATCTACACATACATACATTAGTGAATAACAGACACAAACACATATAACCGTGTATAACACACATACAGCTGTATATATCACAAATTCACACATATGAGGTGGTATCAAAAAGTTCCCAGATTAGTTATGTTTAAAAAAAATATATATATATTTACTGAACTTAGAACGCCATTGGACTCTACACATAAGGGCACATATAGGCGCACTTACAAGCACACTATCCATCCAGGAAAAATCGTGTATATGCATTTGTGTTTACACAACTCTACCCATGCGTTTTTCACACACACACACACATGTATGCATGCACGTGCTAGTATATATGCATCTAAGCGGATTTAAAGGGAAACAACTGTGCCCCTTGACCTGTCCAGACCTTAATTTTAAAACAAAAGAGATTAAAAAAAAAAAAAAAATAAAACCACTTCTGGCCAGCATGGTATAGCAAGCCACATCAGACACTGGAATAGTTCCTTTATTTTCCCCGTTACTAACGATTTAATTATTTTTCGTATTTAATTATTTAAAAAAATTATTTTTCGTCCAAACCCGCATTGTTGTGGCTTTCAAACTTCAAATTCTTTATATTTACCTAATTTTTAACATCATCTCCTTTGAAATAGTCATCTTGTGCAGCAATACACTGGTCCCAGCTATGTAAAACACATACAATCAGTAACATACAGAGAGGAGACAGAGGGTGTGATGGACCTAAGAATCCATATCAGGGCAGATGGTGTGGGCATCTAACCAAAGTGTCCTGCAGGGTTCTCCATTCAATATGGCTACAGAATGCAGTGCCCACCTATACTCTGCACCCAGTTTTCTACACAGAAGAAAGAGGCCCTATACTTGAGTTATAGGGGCATACAATGAAAGAGTTGGCCCCAGGCATCACCAAACCATCAGACACCAATGCAATTATATACAACACAAAGCCATATACACACATACAGCAGTGTATAACAGACAACTGATTTGAGGTGTTGACATAGATATAGAGTCATATATAAAACACAACTCACATAGAGCTGTGTAGCAAAACACACATCTATACACATACAGCAGTGAATAACACACAAGGACACACATGCAGTCATGTGTAATATAAGTACACACACATATAAAGTTGAATACACACACAGTCATCAATAGCCTGTACTATACAACATGTAGAAGTGTTTAAAGTTATACCTACCAACATTTGTCTCATGCTAATTCGGAGGTCAGATTCATTAAATCCATATGGAATGTTCCATCCCAGATGTCCAAAGCTGCGCCGTTCTTGGACGAGGGCATGGAAAAAACAGAGACCAAACAGGAGCTTGTGCCATTCCTCTGGCTGTTGAGTAGTAGGAGGAAAAAAATAATAAAGTGTGTGTGTGTGAGATATATAGATAGAGAGAGATGGATATATATATATATATATATATATCATCATCATCATCGTTTAACGTCCATATTCCACGCTTGCATGAGTTTGGATGGGAGTTTTCCCACTTGAGGCAAGAGTGGTTGTCTTGCTCGCATAGGACTGTCTGGCGTGTTTTCTACGGCTGGATGCCCTTCCTAACACCAACCACATTTACAGTGTGGAACTGGGAATGTGGTTGGTGTTAGGAAGGGAATCCAGCCGTTCCTAACACCAACCACATATATATATATATATATATATATACATATATATATATTGATGGATACGGGATAACAGGTTATCGTTATGGCAGTCCACTTAGATGTAGTCCAGTTGGAGTAGTTCTTGTAGTGAATAGTATTAACGTGTGGCTTAGTTTGACTCAACAAGACGTTTCCATTGTGATACTGCGAGTTCGCGGTGATTTCTATGTAGTTTATACTTGGAGTAATAATAATTCAAGAAAGAAGATTGACATGGTTCGCTATACAATAAGGGCTTTATTCACATTGCTGACAATTGTTTCTTTGATCTGGCAGGTCTAGAGTTTGCTATACGCCTGATTTTGCGCCAATCAATCTCCAATACTTTGTTTATATGGCATGGTTTTATATACACTTATATAAAAACCATGCCTTATGTATTTTCTTCATTTCACCCGCTCCGATGAAATAGACTGGTTATAAACAAAGTATTGGAGATCGATTGGTGCAAAATCAGGCGTATAGCGAACTCTAGACCTGCCAGATCAAAGAAACAATTGTCAGCAATGTGAATAAAGCCCTTATTGTATAGCGAACCATGTCAATCTTCTTTCTTGAATTATATATATTGATGTTAAGTTATTGTTCTCAAAATAAATAATTTCAAAATCTCATAGACTCGATATTATGTGAGATAATTATGTGAGGTAAAGACTTTACCATGAAAATATAATAGAAAATAAAGGTTTTTACATATGATTATGATAGAAAGTTTTTTTAGATATACATAAGCACTTTAAACCTCCTTGTTACCATATTTCTAATGAATGACACTGTCTATGATTTAAAAAATTTGAAAATAATCAGGAATTTGGAAGAATTTAGAAATATGACTAACTTAATCATTATTAAGCTGGTGTTTGAAATACAAATGTCCCTACATAAAATTATGATGAATGTTTTTAGATAAAAATAAACATTAAAAAATATACAGCTTTCATCATCATCATCATATGTGATAGAACCAGGGGTGGTTTCAGGTGGTTGAGTATTGAAAGGGTTAAAAAAAAAATGAAATGATGACTTCTCGTTAGGTTGAGTTTACCTTGTTGCATCCATTGAAGAAGCTTGGGTCTGAAATGGGATCATTCAAGAATGACCTGAGCATGTTGGCTCTTAAACCCTTTGGTGGTTCATTGGTCATCTTGACACCTATAATGAAAACAAAACACTGTTGTAGTCATAGAAAGAAGCCTAGAGAGGTTGAGGAGAAAAAAACGATTGACATGTTCCCAGACCTCATTCGCTTACCAACTGGGGTGGAACTCATCAAATCAGACTAAGGAAACAATGTTTTCATTGATCTTTCCATTGCTGATACTATCTATTAGTCACAATTCATGGCAGAAAGAGCAATGTGAAATAAAGTCTCTTTCTCAAGGAGATAACACATCACCTGGTCCAGGAATCGAACTAGCAACCTCACGATTGTGAACCGAATTCTCTAATCACTAAGCCACACACCTATAATGCAGAGTAAAGCAAATACAAGAAGGGGAGGAGGGATAACAATGAGAGCGCACTAAGGCAAGACAGGTAACATGTTAAGTAAAGAAATGGCTATAACATTTATAGTAGAAAAGTTGAATGGAGGAGACAGCAAAATTCAGTGGAAGGATAAAACATTGAGGTTGTTTTGTGAAAATCTTCAGTATTAATCCCAAATATGGATCCTTAATGATAGACCTTAGTATAGGTCCCCAGTATGGGTTTTTACTGATAGACCCCAGTTTCAGTCCCTAGTATGGGTATACTAGTAGACCTCAGTATCAGACCCTAGTATGGGTCCACAGTGAGAGATGCCAGTAAAGATCCCTAGTATGGGACCTCAGAGACAGACCTCAGTGAAGGCCCCTAGTATGTGTCCTCATTGATAGACCTTAGTTTCAGTCCCTAGTTTCGATCTTCAGTGAAGGTCCCTAGTATAGGTCCTCATTGACAGACCTCAGTGAAGGTCTCTAGTTTAGGTCCTTACTAGTAGACGTCAGTATCAGTTCCTAGTATGGGTCCACAGTGATAGACTTTAGTGAAGGTACCTAGAATGGGTCCTCACTGATAAACCTCAGTATCAGTCATTAGAAAACCTAGAGATAGCCATAGAGATAGAGAGAAAGAAAATGAGTGAGAGAGAGAGAAAGAGAGAGTGAGTGAGAGAGAGTGAACGAAAGACGAAGAGAGGGAAAAGAAGAGAGGGGTAAAGATAGATAGATAGATATGTTTCTTTATTAGCCACAGGGGCACAAAAGAAGGGGACAAATACAAAGGGGGAAGTTTACATACAATAAAAACATGTAAAATACTATCACAAATGCAATTTAAAAATTAATCGATTTTCCCCAATAGGGGGAGACATTTCATATGGGTAACACATACCTCCGAAAAAATGTGCAACCCTCATCTCCAGGAGTACGAAGAGTTTGTACCCCTTTCCTCTCTTCCTCTTTTTCCTCAACCTACAGGCTGATATAGAGAGAAGGCCCATTCACTCGGGCCATTCTCACCACTTTCACCCACCTTTCATAAAACTTGCTAGGGTACAGCACCTCTCTCTCCATCCTGATTCTTCTGCCAAAGTGGTATTTGAAAAAAAGAATCAGTTGTTGGCCGGAGAGAAAGGTGTCTGGCCTCAGCCCTTTTAACCTCGTCCACCATACAACCTCTTTCACCATAGCTATCACACAAAGGAAAACCGCCTCTCCTTTGTTTTTGAAGGAGGGTGGCAGTTTGATCATGACAATGGACTCGGTGGTCAACCGGATTGGTCCCACCCGCAACGATAGTCATTCTACATAGCCCCACAGGTCGGTAATGTCCGGGCAGTGTATGAATGCGTGCATGATGGTTTCTTCGTCTCACACGCATCTCGGACAGATCTTTTTCGAAGGGTCCCTGCCCGGGCGCCCATGTCTGTAGAGCTTGTCTCGAACTGGTAGAGCTCCTAGATAGATAGATAGAGAGAGAGAGAGAAATACCTACCATTTTGCAATATTGAGACTGGAAATTGGTCTGATGGGTAACTAGTCAACCACAGTCGAAAATCCTCATGTGTATCCTCTGGTATGATGATCTGTGTTCACAAAATACACAAGTATATGAAGCAATATTTGACAGTTTTACACACACACGCAAACACATGTATGTGTGTGTGTGTGTGAGTGAGTGTGTGTATGTATGTATCGCAGCTCAGTAGTTACCGATGATGTTGATCTTTTCTTCTTTTCGGGTTATAGCTACTGTTGCTCAGAGAGTCGGATTCAGTGCACAGCCTTTCCTCACTTTAAAAAAAATCTCCATGCACAAGCATTGCACAATAGCATTAATTGATAATTATTAATAATGTTATACCATGCAATGGCCATACTCAACAACAAGGGGGCAGCCATCATGTATGTGCATGTACAAGGTCAGTTGAAAAAGTATTTGACTATATTATTTCCCTGTGGGAAGTAATGACGTCAAGGAGACAAACATATGCAGTGCTTTTTGGAAAGCTTACTGGATGTGTCAGTTGTTGTCAAGTGGCTAGCATGTGAGGTGCTGTATCACTTTCCCATTGCATTTTCATTTCCTGGATTTCTGACTACTGTGATAAATCAAAACGAGGCATGGGTGTACAGGTATGACCCAGAAACCAAAATTGCCAAAGCCCCCAAAAGCCTATCAGGTGTAGAGCAAAATCAAGGTTATGCTAACTGATTTCTTCAACTATTAAGGTGTTGTTCATTATGAATACTCACCAGAAGGGCAAACAGTAACAAGGAGTCTTACCAAGAAGAGCTCCGATGGCTTTGTGATGTAGTTTGGCACAAAAGACCAGATCTGTGGAACTTACAAACTTTGCAGTTGCATCATGACAATGCTCCAGCTCATTCCTACAACTGATTCAAGATTTCTTGTATCAGCTTAAGACATGACTCCTTCTGACATCTGGTTGTTCCCCCAAATAAAGATGCCACTGAAAAGCTCCTGAATTGAGAGCTGAGAAAACATTATCACTTGGACTGTGATGGCAGAGCTAAGAGCCATTTCAGAAGTATTCTAGACATGCTTTAAACAATATAAGAATCACTGGGCTAAGTATGTGGAGGCACAAGAGGCCTATTTTGAAGGAGATTAGCAACTGAATCCCACCTAGTTGTAATTTCTTTTTCATAGCCTAAGGTCGGATACATTTTCAACAGACATTGTATATATATATATATATATATATATATATATATATATATGCCTATAATAGGTGTGTGTATGTATATATTTTTGACTAGTACATTATCAACCCCAGAAGGATGTTAGAGTGTAATTTGAGAGAGATTTCGCTGTTATTTTTAGGAGGTTGGGTGGTTATGTCATTGACTTGTTTACAGAGAGTGTAGTGTATTGATGTAGGTTTGAAAAATAATGTCATTGTTGCTGGATAGTACTGATCATCATTATGGTTGCAGACTTTTAGACCAAGTCTCCAATTTGCAAATAACTTCTTTCCTTGAAGTCTTGAAGGCTTTAAAAAGAGCCATGGATATTGTTCACCATCATCACCATCATCATCGTTTAACATCTATCTTCCATGCTAAACAGTAACTGTACAGGAATTAATGAATCCTTTGGCCATAATCTACAAAATCTAAACCGCAGGGATCAATGTTGTTGCCATTATAAAGACAATTAGGAGTTAGGTAGGAGAAATATGGCTGCTGCCTTGTGTTGGCCAAGAAGCTACATAAATAGTTCCTTACTAGTTAGTGTGGTCCTCTCTATAAGGACAGCAGGGACTTCTCTTTAAAGATTAGGTTGCTATACTGTATAAGTAGAGCAATTGCATAACAGTCCACTCAGTGATCAATGTGGTCCACATTATAATGACACTAAGGAATTTGATGAGGAAGATACAGTTACAACATTTATGCAGGCTAAAGAACTGGTTTGTGTGGTCCACATTTTAAAGACGGTGGGGAATTTCCTGAGGGAGACAATTGACTACTAATAAAAACAAGTACAACTTGTAGATAGTAGCTTCTACAGTGGTTCACTTTAAACTCGCAAACCTTGTACATAGTAGCTTCCACAATGGTTCACTTTAAACTTGCAAACCTCGTATATAGTAGCTTCTAAACTGGTTCACTTTAAACCTGCAAAACTTATGTATATGGCAGGGCGATGGACTGGTGGAATTGTTAGCATATTGAATGGGATATCTTGCAGTAATTGTTCTAGTTCCTTATATTCTGATACCAGTGCCTGAATGAGACTGCTGCCAAGCTGCATATGCTTTTACTTGGACTACATAAGTAAAATGAAGAATTACATGTTTGGATGGCTAACTGATGGTCTTGTGCAAGCCTGTGTCTTGGAAAGGAACTTTAGATCTATAGTTTCAAGAGACATATGGTGACCCTGGATATATAGATAACAGTACTGCAACATAGCTAACATTATAATAGCTTTAAATTTTCAACTATACAAAACTGGTCGACTATCTAAGGAGTTATTTAGCCTTAGGTCAGCTCTGATTGAGCAGAGCTATGATCAAAGGCATGGCACATCATTTAATTTTTTTTAGATATAACATATCTAAGACTCCATTATCGAATGTGCCCTTCTTTCGGTTGTAGCCGGTCAAGCAACCATACAGAGAATCCCTTGTTATCTCATGTCTAAATTATTTATCAATGAGTGTGTAGTAAAAATAGGAAAGTACATACCTCTTCACAGATCTTTTCCAATCTTGGCATCCAGCTGGTAGCTAAATGGCAATTCTGAAGTACAATCCATAATCCAGAAGTTATGCCTTTCGTTATCATGTTCTCAGCTATTGGACCCTAAGAAAAAATATGAGGGTAGTTTCGGTAGTAGAAGCTGTAGTCACGATATTAGTGGTAATAGTAGAATTAATAGCATGGCTATAACATAAGCCATACAACAAGATGAAGTCTAGTTACAATAATTGATGTGCTAGTACTCACACAACCACCAGTTCAGTTACATACCACCACCACCACCACAATCACTACAACCAGTCACACACAACACCACCACCACCAGTTACAAACCACTACCACCACCACCACCATTATCACAAGTCACACACAACACCATTAGCAATAGTTACACAACCACCATCCCCACCACCAGTTACACACAACACCACACCTACCAGTCATACTACAACTCTACCAGCACCACCACTACCAGTCACACAACACCACCAGTCATACTACAACACTACCACCACAAGTTACACAACACCACCACTACTAGTCACACAACATCACTATCACAGGTCATACTATAACACTACCACCACCACCGCCAGTCACACAATAACAACACCATCACAAGTCACACACCACCACCACTCACACACCACCACCACCAGTCACACACCACCACCACTCATACACCACCACCACCACTTACGCACCACAGCCACCACCCACACCACCACCACTACTCACACCCCCCACCACCAGTCCAGCACCCAACAATGTTATAGTGAGATATTGATGGTGATAAGAAAACACCTACCTGACCTTGTCCAAGAGATATAGTCTGTATTTTTTGTGTGAAGCCTTTGTCTTCCCCAAACTTTAGCAGTGCAGCCATAGGGTCTGCACCTGGAGACAGGACAAATATGAGTGGGGCACAGCAGTTTGAATCAGCAAAAGAACCTTCAAGGTCAAACGTTGGGGGTTCAATATAAGCTGACCCCAGATTGCTTATAATGAAATCTTGCACTTTTGGTACCATTTTGTCAGGGCGCAAACATCGTAGGATGACCATGCATTCCATCTCAGTGCAAAAGTTAAATGGACTGGGCATCACCAATGTATGTGGAGATGGATCATCATATAAACACTTCCACATGTCTGGATCATCAATGACACCTAAACAAAAAAAAAAATATATATATATATATATATATAACAAAGAGGGCGTGGTAAGATACCAGGTGGACCATAACACACCAAAGTACTCGATACTTGGGGTAGTAGCGTGGGTAATATGAAAAGATTTAGGACCCCGACGGCTGAGCTCCGGCGGTTTCGACAGTTAGATCCAAACTGTTCGGATCTAGCTGTCGAAATGGCCGTAGCTCAGCCATCAGGGTCCTGATTCTTTTCATATATATATATATACATATATAGAGCTGAATATGGTGGAACTAGAGAAGAAATTCCAAACATGGCAGCAGGGACTAGAAAGAAGGGGTCTCAAAGTTAACCAGACAAAGACTAAGGTCCTCGTAAGTAGATGAGAAAACAGAACCCCTCAGGGAAATGGCCTTGCTCAGTATGTAGGAAAGGTGTAGGTAGGAATTCCATCCAGCGCCCCAAATACAAACTATGGGTACACAAGAGATGTAGTGGGATCTCAGGAAGCTTAGTTAAGAATGTAGGCTTTACATGCAGCAGCTGCACAGGGACAGTAAGCAGCAAATGGCCACAGGAAACAAGCACTGCCAAATTCTAGGAGGGCTCTGTAGAAACAGTAGACAGCTTCTGCTACCTAGATGATCAAATTAGCAGTGGCTGTGGGTGTTCTGAAAGTACAGTAACCAGAGTAAGAACGGGATGGAAGAAGTTCAGGGAGCTACTGCCATTGCTAGCTGTAAAAGGCTTTTCCCTTAAAATGAAATGCAGACTGTATGATGCGAGCATACAAACAGCAATGTTACATGGTAGTGAGACCTGGGCGCTGTGTGTAGAAGACTTGTGTAGATTAGAAAGAAACGAAGCTTGCATGCTCCGATGGATGTGTAATAGTAATGTACGCAAACAGTAAAGCATAAACGAAAGACTGAGAGAGAAAGACTGAGCATAAGAGGAATCAAATGCTGTGTGCAGGAGAGGAGGTTGCGTTGGTATGAAGGATGACAGCTGCATAAAAAGGTGCAGAGCACTAAAAGTCGGTGGAAGCCTTGGAGTGGGGAGACCCAAGAATACCTGGGATGAGGTGATAAAAGCTGACCTTGCCTAATTGCACCTCTCAAAGGCGATGACACAGGACCGAGACCTCTGGCGTTATGCAGTAATACAGAAGACCCAGCTTCCCATGGGTACAAGTCGAAGCTGAAGCATATAGACAATATGTCTCCAGCCCCCTCCCACTGCAAAGTGGTCGTGGAGGTGTCATGACAAAAGCACGCAGCCCACACTGTAGAGTGGTTGTGTAGGCACCATGGTAAAAACGCACCCAGCACTCACTGTAAATGAGGTTGGTGTTAGGAAGGGCATCCAGCTGTAGAAACCCAGCCAAAATCAGTTCCCATATGAGCAAGACATGGTCACCCAGCCTGGCATTGCTCACAACAGGACAACCCGTCTAACCCATGCTAGCGTGGAAGAATGGACGTAAGATGATGATGATGATATTTATACATATATATGAAAAGATTCAGGACCCAACGGCTGAGCTCTGGCCATCATCATCATTTTACGTCCACTTTTCCCTGCTTGCAAAGGTTGGACGGGTCCTATTCAGCACATCATCATCATCATCAACGTTTAACGTCTGTGTTCCACGCTTGCATGGGTTTGGACGGGGGTAGTCCCACTTGAGGCAAGAGTGATTGTCTTGCTCGCATAGGACTGTCTGGCAGGTTTTCTACAGTTGGATGCCCTTCCTAACACCAACCACATTTACAGTGTGGGTCTGGGAGGTTTTTACCGTGTTGCCTACACGGCCACATTACAGCGTGGACTGTGTGTTTTTTTGTCGTGACACCTACACGATCTCATTTGTTTCGGCCTGGATGGCGCGGCACCAACATAACTTTACATAGAACGGGGTGGTGTGGATGGGGTGGGGGTGGTGGTGGTGGGACGGGGTGTATTTTGTTAGAGATGCCTACTGGCTATAGTAGGTTTTACTATGTATTTAGGTAAGGCGGGTCTTCTCTGTTACTGAGTACCGCCAAAGGTCTCGGTCCAGTGACATTGTCTTGGAGAGGTGTAAGTGTGTGAGGTCGGAGTTTATCAGCTCGTCCCAGGTTTTTCTAGGTCTGCCTATTCCGTGGCTACCGTCTATCTTTATTGCCCTGCACTTTGTTATACAGCTGTCGTCTTTTTCAAACATTTTTCATGCGCATCACGTGACCATACCAACGTAGCCTTCTCTCGAGTAAACAACATCTGATCCCTCTTATTTCTAATTTTTTCCTTAGTTCGTTTATGCTTTGCCGTTCACGTATATTACTGTTACACATCCAGCGGAGCATGCAAGCTTCGTTCCTCTCTAGTCTGCGTATATCCTCTGCACACAATGCCCAGGTCTCACTGCCATGCAACATTGCTGTTCGTATGCAGGCATCGTACAACCTGCCTTTCATTTTTAAGGAGAACCCTTTAGCAGCTAATAGTGGTATAAGCTCTCTGAACTTTTTCCAACCAGTTCTGACTCTAGCTACAGTACTTTCAGAGCACCCTCCCCCACTGCTGATTTTATCGCCCAGGTAACGGAAGCTGTCCACTATTTCTATAGAACCCTCTGCGCAATTGAAAGAGCTAAAGCATATATATATGAAAAGATTCAGGACCCCAACGCCTGAGTTGAGTTCTGGCCATTTCAAAAGTTAGATCCGAACTGTCCAAACAGCCGGAGCTCAGCCGTCGGGTCCTGAATCTTTTCATATTACCCACGCTACTACCCCAAGTATCAAGTACTCTGGTGGGTTTCGGTCCACCTGGTATCTTACCGCACCCTATCTGATATATATATATATATATATACATATATATATATATACACACACACACACACACACACACACTGAGGGTGCGGAGGTAAAAACCCAACTGCGATGCCAGGTGATTTTGGTTTGTATTTGGCAAGCTTTTTCAAGTATACCCTTGAAAAGGCTTGCCAAACCCACTTAGTGTCACAGTAGGGTTTTTACCTTCTTCTATACCCACTCTGCTTCTTCCTATGCATAGAGTACTCCCTTGACTTGTGGTCTCCCTGGTTTCAGCAACGCAGATTTTATATATATACATATGTATGTATGGTCCCGTAACTCCTGATAGAGTCATAGGGACACCGTATGTCAATACAGCGTTTCTAGGCCATTTTAAGCCTGGTGGAGCCCCTCCCTCTCCAGGCCAGAGTACAGCAGATTTCTTCCAGAGAAAAAGAGAAAGTGAGACAGAGGCAACGAGAAAGAGATATAGAGGAAGAATCAACCCCAGTACTAGACTGGTACTTTTTTTATCAACCTCGAAAGAATGAAAGGCAAAGTGACCTCGGTGAGATTTGAACTTAGAGAGTAGAGAGCCAGAACAAATACCATAAAACATTCTAACCGACGTTCTAACGACTCTGACAATTTGCCTATATATACACATGTTTAGAGTTGCAAACGAGAAAGAAAGTACTCAATACATGTAATAGAATATATTTAGTTGTATAATGATGATGATTCATTGTAAACTACTCAGAATTTTGTATATGCTTATTCAAGTTTTTATTAGGATAAATAATGAAAAGCAAGATAGCAGATAAAACTGTTACTGGTTTCTGTCTCTCCTTGCTTGGTACAGGTCAGTGAGTGAGCTTTAGTGTCCTTCATTGGTATTGTTTATAAATCAAGAGGAGCTAATCTATATTGTTCAATTTTGAAACATTCAAGGAGTTGGGTGTCACTCTTGAGTGTTAGTGATTGAAAAATATTTTGCAATTTTAATGAATATTATAATCCCTTCTAAAACCATCTCAATGACCACCTGATACATCTTAAACAACAATCTAGACATTACAACACACAAGCTTCTGTTGGACAACATAACTAAACATTGAAGACCACATGGAGCACTTTGCCATATGAACACTCTATATCATGGTTAACCCTTTAGCATTTAAACCGGCCATATCCAGCCAGAATTCTCTCCCCTCTTTCTGTTCAAACCGGTTGTAACCAGTCACTCATACTGATGTTAAGGTATTATTCTCAAAATAAATAATATCAAAATCTTATAGAATCAATATTGTGTGAGATAATTATGTGAGGTAAAGCCTTTACCGTGAGAATATAATAGTAAATACAGAGTAATGTAAATGCATCAGGGTTAAAGACCACAAGGAAAATGTTCAATCGTACCCTAAAATGTAGACTAATACATTCCTCCAGAATCAGTAAAAGAATAATTGACTTCATCAACCTCAAAATTATAAACACCATCAATGGAATTGCAGTGCTACAGACAATCTTTTCTCCCGCAGGCATCATCTGATTTCTCTTATGCTTAGTTTTTCTCACATCTCCTCTACAATTCATCTTTTATGCACTCTAGCACTATATCATCAGATATATAGTACTCTTCAATGTTGCTTATAGAAGTAACTTTACTTCACCAAGGTACCTATTTATAACTAGACTGAACTAATGAGATGCCTGAGTAGATAAACTATTGGATTATTTGCTAAATAGTCACCATCATCATCATCATTTAACGTCCACTTTCCTTGCTAGCAAGAGATGGACAAGTCTTCACAGAGCAAGTCAGTACTGAAGTGGGGCTACCTCCCAGACAGACCACAGATACAGAAGCATGCTTGATTCAACTTGTCCAGTCCTTACATATCCTGTACAATTGCCCATGTCTCACAGAGATATAGATAAAATGTCATCATCTTCATCATCAGTCATATTCACATTTTACATCTGTTTTTTAACCTATCATGGGTCCACTGATGGATATTTGCATGAGGTAAT
The DNA here is from genome assembly GCA_964016885.1 of Eledone cirrhosa. Taxonomy (NCBI): domain Eukaryota; kingdom Metazoa; phylum Mollusca; class Cephalopoda; order Octopoda; family Eledonidae; genus Eledone; species Eledone cirrhosa. The sequence continues at coordinate 245,992,711 of OZ024742.1, forward strand.
TAAATTTAATTGATTAATTAATTCTTACTTACTCTGCATTAAATCTTCAAGGGTCGGCAAATTTGATGCCCTCACGATTTCTGCCCAACTCTTATCAGTCAACCATTCAGGAGCTGGGTTAGTGTATGGGTTGTCCAGAGCCAAACCCCCAGTTAATAGAAAACGCCAAACATCCTCATCAACATTTCCACTGGAAATGAAAAGACAGTATATGTTACAACTTAGGGAACATGAAAACAGTTGATCACAAACACATCTTGAGTGTAGAATATGGGTATTGACAGAGAATAGATAGAATTCAGATCACTCAAACTGAAAATGCCATTTATGGTGTTGTCATTTTTTGTGGAATAATCTTATAGACAAATACTATATTCAATTAGTGGTGGATGTTCCATGACACCTCAGAAAAGCATTAATGTTATAATTTCTCATATCTTCCAACTCCATTGTCCAAAAAAAACTAATCCTCCCCAACCTCCAAACAGAAAAAAACAAAACAAAAAAAAACAACAAACAAACAAACACCACCCCCATCAAAGTTCATTTTGATTTTGTTTTATTTACTCCATCTTGTCATTGTCAATTTATGTTTGTTTTCTATGCTCGCATGGATTAGATGTGTTTTCATGGTCTGAGGCTTGACTGGTCAAGGAACCATATCTGGATCATATGTTCCCTCTTTGGCATGGTTTCTGTAGCTGCTTGCTCTTCCTAACACAAACCATGTGAGCTTTGACAATTAAATAACCATCTGGTTACTAAACTAATCGAGGAATGGATTAGTTACGTGACTAACTATAAAACTGAAGTGAAACTTAACTGGTGCATGTGTTTTTATTGGTAGCCTGACCCTCTCAAAGTATGCATGGTCCTGTAACTCCCGAGGGAGTTGTAGGAGTGCTGTGTAGGCATACAGTGTTTCTAGGGTATTTTAAAACCTGGTGGAGCCCATCTCCTCTCCAGGTCTGAACACAGCAGATTTCTTCAGAGAAGGAGAGAGAGTGAGAGAATTGAAGTAAGAAAGAGATGTAGAGGAAGAATCAACTCCAGTACTGCTACTTTTTTTTATCAAGCTCAAATGGATGAAAGGCAAAGTTAACCTCAGCGGGATTTGAACTCAGAGATTAGAGAACTGAAGCGAATACTGCAAAGCACTCTATCTGACATTCTAATGACTCTGCCAATTCACTGCTCTATAGAATAACAATATTTAAAAAATGTTTCATATCTAAAGATGAGGTTAATCATCTTAACAATAACTCATCTCAACATGTTGATATTTAATAGACTGGTATTACCATCATCACTATTTAACATCCATTTTTCCATGTTAGCATGGGTTAAGTGAGTTGTCCTGTTGTGAGACAAGTCAGATCAGGTGACTACATCTAGCTTGGTTTCTATAGCTGGATGCTCTTCCTAATGCCAACCATATTTACTGTGGACTGGGTGCTTTTTATTGAGGCATCAAAATGACCAACTAACAGCCTGGACTGGGTACTTTTTCAACACATCATCTGTACAACCACCTTACAGGGTGGACTGGGTGCTTTTTGTTGTGTCACCCACATGACCACCTTAGGATGGGTTGGGTGTTTTTTGTTGTGTCACCAACAGAACTACTTTATATGGTAAGATGGGTGCTTTTTGTTATGTCACCAACACAAACACTTTACAGGGTGGACTGGGTGCTTTTCATCATTTCACCAAAAGTATATCTTATTTAAAGTTCAATTTTTATCTGCCATCACTAAAATGAAGTGACCCAGACTCATGGTTTTAAAGTAGATGAGAAATATCTATTCCATTGGATAAGGAATACTAGTTCATTACAAGTTTTACCCTTGGCAGGATTTCAACATAGCAATGAGTATTAAGTCACTTGTCAGATATATAGTACTCTTCAATGTTGCTTATAGAAGTAACTTTACTTCACCATGGTACCTATTTATAACTAGGCTGGACTAATGAAATGCCTGAGTAGATAAACTATTGGATTATTTGCTCAATAGTCACCATCATCATCATCATCATTTAACGTCCACTTTCCTTGCTAGCAAGGGTTGGATAGTTCTTCACAGAGCAAGTCAGTACTGAAGTGGGGCTAACTCCCAGACAGACCACAGATACAGAAGACGATAACATATCTTCTTTTTCTTTGCTCACTTATTCCTGGAAGTGTTATGGTGGCAGAGTCATCAAGCAAGCCTCCCAGTGGGTCCTGTTAAAAGTGACAATTTCAAATTGATCCCACTGGATCTCCAAGCGGAACCAGTGAATCTCATGGATGTTATCCAACCATCTTCCAAGGGGTCTACCCGTGGTTCTCCTGGTGGTTGGGTTGTCCATAAAATCTGTCAAGCAATTGTTTCTTTAGATATTCTAACCACACGTCCATAATGTTGGAGCTGTGATCTCTCAATTCGAAGAAGTAGTGGCTTTACCTGGAGTGACTCCCTAATCTCCGAGCTATGCACTTGATCAAGTAACATAGCTAACATATTTAATATTAAAACTATAACACAACAAATATTAGACATATACAATTGAACTACAGCAGATTTCTTCATAAATATTAGTAAGCCTTATGTTTATATGCTGTGGGAAGACAAGAAATTGATGTTTTAAAAGAGGAAAATATCTTTATTGCACACCCCATCCCACTACCGCAAAAAAAAAAAATGATGAGCTCTACTCAATGCTTCAGGACTTTCATCTTCACATGGCATACAAACTTATACAAATTTATGGACTTCATTAAATAATTTTTGCACACCTACATTGGACCCCCAGTAAAATGTCATAGGCATTGCAACTTACCTCCTTGACTAAAGAATAAAAAAAAGATAAGGTAAATTCACATCAAATAATGTAGTCCCCACAGAAACCTAGATCACTGACAATGATTCTTCATTTTTCCTATCCAGAGCTATACTCTTTAATTTATCTCATGTGTACTGTGCCTCCTTGAAATTTAGCTGTAAGGCACTACACCACATAGTAGTTGGCTGACTTTTTCTCTTTTTGCTGTCCATGGGCATTTCACATAAGGGAGCTATATGGTGACACTCCTGATTGGTTTGTTCAGCATGCACCCAAATGATTCCTACCTCCATTTTCTTTAGCTCTTGTTCAGCAGTTAGTTGACATGTCCTTATTCAGAGATCAGTGATGCTGATGAATCTGCTTAGGAAGTTATTTACGAAGGTTTATATCTTCCTGAGTATGGTCTTGAGAATGCCCAAGGATTTCTACATATCCTTAAAAAGGCAGGATGGTCATATCTAGAATGCCAATAATTATGATTATAGGTTTGCTCAATCAGAAAGAAAACTGACATACTTATTAGAGCAATGGATAAAATACCTTACTATTGCAATGATGCAAAATTAATGGCCCATTTCATTTTTAATTAATTTAACCCTTTAACATTTACATTACTCTATATTTACTATTATATTTTCATAGTAAAGGCTTTATCTTACATAATTATCTCACATAATATCAAATCTATGAGATTTTGATGTTATTTATTCTGAGAACAATACCTTAATGTAGGTATGAACAACCAGATACGGCCGGCACAAACAGAAAGAGGTGAGATGGTTCTCGCTGGATACAGTTGGTTTCAATGCTAAAGGGTTAACTAATAAATGCTGTTATTTTTTGTTTTTTTTTTCAGAATAATATTTCTTCAGAATAATAAGATTTTGAAGAGATTCATTTGGGTTGAGTGTCCATAAAAACAAACAAACAAATGCTTACCTCCCTTTCATGAGCTCAACACACAGAATGAATGAGAAGAGAAGCTTGTCTTTCTCAAACAAAGAACGACATACATTGCGGTAGATGCTATTTGTGAAATGTGAGTTAAGATTTTCAATTCGTTTCTCAATGTTGTTTGCTGATGAACTGTTGGAAATACACTGTAATAATATATAGACATGTAGAAATATAGAGTTAAGCCACTGTTAAATATCATACTAGTAGCAATATCACAATACCATTACCACTACACTGCCATCATCATCATCACACTACTAACATCGTCCTCATTCATATTATCATCATCATCATCATCATCATAATCTCCTTTCACCACTGCCCTTGCATCATCTTATCAATATCATCATCATCATCATTCTCTTTATCAACATTATCACCATCATCCCATCACAAACATCATCATAATTCATGTCATCATCATCATCATCAGTCTCATTATCAAGATCACCACCCTTATCATTTTCCCCATCATCATTGACACCCCCTTAACATCACTATCAATGTAATACCATCCTCATCATCACACCCACCGTCATTCCCATCATCACACCCACCGCCATCTCCATCATCACACCCACCACCATCCCCATCATCTCATCCACCACCATCCTCATCATCACACCCACCACCATCCAGATCATCACATCCACCACCATCCCCATCATCTCATCCACCACCATCCCCGTCCTCACCCCCACCACCATCTTCATCATCACATCCACCACCATCCCCATCACACCCACCACCATCCCCATCATCATCATACACACCACCATATTCATCATCTTTTTTGTCATTATCATTGTAAAGTCCTATGCATGACAATTTCAATCTGTTGTAATGAAGTCTTGTACATCAACTATCACAAACAGCTGGAAACCACAGAATCAGAATCCAGGGTACACTGTCAACTGCCCCCACCCCCAGCCACATACCATAACACTACTATATTGATAACATCTTTAGCCCATCTTCAATGCACATCACATCTTTATCCTGTCTCCAATGCACATCACATCTTTATCCTGTCTCCAATACACATCACATCTTTAGCCTGTCTTCAATATACATCACATCTTTCTCCTGTCTCCAATACACATCACATCACATCTTTATCCTGTCTCCAATACACATCACATCACATCTTTCTCCTGTCTCCAATACACATCACATCACATCTTTATCCTGTCTTCAATACACATCACATCACATTTTTCTCCTGTCTTCAATACACATCACATCACATCTTTCTCCTGTCTCCAATACACATCACATCACATCTTTCTCCTGTCTCCAATACACATCACATCACATCTTTCTCCTGTCTCCAATACACATCACATCACATCTTTATCCTGTCTTCAATATACATCACATCACATCTCTATCCTGTCTTCAATACACATCACATCACATCTTTATCCTGTCTCCAATACACATCACATCACATCTTTCTCCTGTCTCCAATACACATCAAATCAGATCTTTCTCCTGTCTCCAATACACATCACATCACATCTTTATCCTGTCTTCAATACACATCACATCACATCTTTATCCTGTCTTCAATACACATCACATCACATCTTTCTCCTGTCTCCAATACACATCACATCACATCTTTCTCCTATCTCCAATACACATCACATCACATCTTTATCCTGTCTTCAATACACATCACATCACATCTTTCTCCTGTCTTTCACTTTCATGTTTACAGTCCTTCAATACACATTACATCTCTTTAACTTTTCACATCGTTCATCTCCACAACAGACATCTTGTAGTTAACAAACTTTGCTTTATTCAACTCATTATAATTATTTTTCTGTAACAGGTAAATTGGCAGAATTGTTAGAGCACCAAACAAAATGCTTTGAGGTTTTTCAACTACTCCTTTATAGTCAGAGTTCAAACCCCATCAAGGTCAACACGACTTTTCATCCTTCTGGGGTTGGATAAAATAAAGTACCAGTAAAGAACTGGGGTCAATCTAATTGACTTTCCTCTCCCCCAAAATTGCTGGCTTTATGCTTAAGTTAGACACCATTATAATTATATAAATTAAGTCTCAAGGCAGTTTTCCAAAGCATTGCAATAATATAATGATTTCAAATTATTAAAAAGCCCCCAAAAAGCATAAAAAGAATTAAAACAGTGTTTTATGCAGAATTTTCAGTCTGAATTTCTAGACTGAAAAATTTGAATAAAATACTACATTTTAATTCTTTTTATGCATTGTTTGAGCTTTTTAATCATTTAAGATCATTATAATTACTGTATATACTTGAGTAATAGTTGATCTCATGTAAAAGTTGACTCCTTATTTTTGGTCAAAATATTTGGAATTTTCCATGACCTCAAATAAAAGTCAACCCTAGTATTTCACAGATAACAGGTCAACATTTGTGGGTCAAGGTATCATACTGTACATAGAAATAACACTGTTACAAAATCATCAAGAATTTATTGCAAAAACATGTCTGAAACAAAAATTTACCCAAACGTGTGTCTACCTTACAGTAGCCTACCCTATAGCTGGAATGTTTGGTGGTTATAGTAAAACACTATATAATAGCGAGCACTACACATCTGTTGATGGGTGCTACATCACCATTACTAAAATGTGCACAGTACTATGGTAGGTAGATATATTACCCATGATAATACATAAAAATTAACAAACAAATATTTTTATCGCTCTACATGGCTGAATACAATAAATGTAATCTGATTTTTTCGAATATTAATAATATTATTCGATTCGTTTGCAATTATGCAAACAGCCTCTTTAAAGCCATGTCAGTAGAATGACCCCATCATTCTTGTTCTTGTGTTGGCATGTAAACAGAACTGCAGACACTAATGTTTCTGGGTGATTACTCTTCATCAGTACCGTATACTGCTTACCTACCAACTGTCAGAGTTATATAATAATTATAAAATATAAATGGATTGCACTAAGCTAATCTGTTAAATTTGATAGATACAAATAAAAGAGCAAGTGTAAATATTTTTAAGAGCCTCGATGCCTTGTTTATGGATTTTGTTATTTACTAGGACATGTGTTTTAATGCATAAAATCGATAATATTCCTGTAATTCATAGTGTTTTGTTTTTATTCATTTAGAGATCAGTTGGGATACTGCTACAGATATGATACTTTGGATTCTAGCTTGAATTTCAAGATCCTCAAAAGTAGTATCCCTGTAATAGTTGACCTCATAAATTTAACCTTAAAAAATGGTGTAAAAAATTTGACTTTTACATGGGTATATATGGTATATTTTAGTTCCTTACCATTCCTAATTCAGCTTGTTGTGATCTTTTGTTTTTGTTTACCAATCATTTTAACATGTTGACATCCAAACATGTTGACATCCAAACATGTTGACATCCTTTCAAATTTCAGATTTATTAAATTCCATACTAATCAAATTTTATATTTAATAAATAAACAACTCTATTTTACACAATAGATGATTTAATTTTTCTCAGTTCAATTTTAGTTCACTTTTTGTCAAAATCTAAATTTACTGTGAATGAATAAAATTTTGCTGAGTACTTTTCCAGTATGCTAATCTCATGTTAACCTCAAGGGTATAATCCATTTTAACCCCAATTACCTCCACTAAACTTCAACCATGGCAACACATTGAATCCTTCATACATTCAATACAATTTTTCAAGCCAACATTCCTATATATTCACTATTATTTCATTCATTCCCATTTTATGTGTAATACATGAAAGTATATATATCATCATCATCAACGTTTAACGTCCGTGTTCCACGCTTGCATGGGTTTGGATGGGGGTTTTCCCACTTGAGGCAAGAGTGATTGTCTTGCTCGCATAGGACTGTCTGGCAGGTTTTCTACAGTTGGATGCCCTTCCTAACACCAACCACATTTACAGTGTGGGTCTGGGAGGTTTTTACCGTGTTGCCTACACGGCCACATTACAGCGTGGACTGTGTGTTTTTTTGTCGTGACACCTACACGATCTCATTTGTTTCGGCCTGGATGGTGTGGCACCAACATAACTTTACATAGAAGGGGGCGGTGTGGATGGGGTGGGGGTGGTGGGACGGGGGTGTATTTTGTTAGAGATGCCTACTGACTGTAGTAGGTTTTACTTTGTATTTAGGTAAGGCGGGTCTTCTCTATTACTGAGTACCGCCAAAGGTCTCGGTCCAGTGACATTGTCTTGGTGAGGTGTAAGTGTGTGAGGTCGGAGTTTATCAGCTCGTCCCAGATTTTTCTGGGTCTGCCTATTCCGTGGCTACCGTCTATCTTTATTGCCCTGCACTTTGTTATACAGCTATCGTCCTTCATGCGCATCACGTGACCATACCAACGTAGCCTTCTCTCTAGTAAACAACATCTGATCCTTCTTATTTCTAATTTTTTCCTTAGTTCGTTTATGCTTTGTCGTTCACGTATATTACTATTACACATCCAGCGGAGCATGCAAGCTTCGTTTCTCTCTAGTCTGCGTATATCCTCTGCACACAATGCCCAGGTCTCACTGCCATGCAACATTGCTGTTCGTATGCAGGTATCGTACAGCCTGCCTTTCATTTTTAGGGAGAACCCTTTAGCGGCTAATAGTGGTATAAGCTCTCTGAACTTTTTCCACCCAGTTCTGACTCTAGCTACTGTACTTTCAGAGCACCCTCCCCCACTGCTGATTTTGTCACCCAGGTAACGGAAGCTGTCCACTATTTCTATAGAACCCTCTGCGCAGTTGAAAGAGCTAGTATTTTGTGGGCACTTGCTGCTACTTATTGCCCCAGAACACCGGCCACATGTAAAATCTATGTTCTTAGTTAGCTTACCTGTGATCCCACTACATCTTTTATGCACCCAAACTTGGCATTTGGGACACAAAATGGAATTTCTACCTACGCCTTTCCTACACTCTGCGCATGGCCACTTCCCGGAGGGGACCGCCGCCTTATTTTCTTTCTTACAAACTAGAACTTTAGTCTTAGCCAGGTTAATTTTAAGGCCTTTTGATTCTAGGCCGTGCTTCCATGTTTGGAATTTCTTCTCTAGCTCGGCCATTGATTCAGCTATGAGTGTTAGATCATCTGCGTATAGGAGTTCCCATGAGCAGCCGGTCTTGAACTCCACTGTTATAGCCTGGAGGGCAATAATAAATAGTAGGGGGCTAAGAACAGAGCCCTGATGAACACCAACTTTTACACTAAACTCTTCACTATATTCGTTGTTAATTCTAACCTTGCTGACTGTTTCTTTATACATATATATATATGTGTGCGTGTGTGTGAGTAAATCAGTGAAGTGAGGGGGGAACATTTGTATATGTTAGAGCATTGTACTTGTTTGTTTATGGGTACATATCTGTGTGTATGTGTCATGGATGCATGAATGTGTGATATATATATATATATATATATATATATATATATATATATATATATATATATCACATTCATGCATCCATCACACATACATACATATATATATACACACACACATACAAATATACACATACATCTATATACACACACACACACACATATATATATATATATATCATGTATATATATATATAAATATATATATATATATATACACACACACATATACACGAGTGGTGTATATATATATGCATAAGAGTCTGTGTGCATGTGTTATCTGTGTGAAACATGTATTTGGGTGTGTGTGTGTTGATGCATGTGTAAGTAAATGTGCATGAAATACAAGAGAGTGAAGGCGAGATCAATGAACCAACATGTAGTGAATCACATGACAAAACACAACAACCAATCAGTGTGAAGATGTAGTGAATCACATGACAAAACACAACAACCAATCAGTGTGAAGATATAATCGTAGGCATTACTTTGTGTGACTGTAGAGGAGGTACAATAACAACATCAACAACATGTAGTGTACCTCATAAGAATAACAACAAGTAGTGTACCACATAACAATAACAACATGTAGACATTGAGTGAGTGTGTGTGTGTGTGTCTGTGCATGCATATCAGTGTGTGTGTGTGTCTGTGTGTTTGCATCTGATTGCATGTGTATGTGCTTGTATGTATGTCTGAGTGTGTGTTTATATGGGTGTGTGCACACCTGTGCAAAGCCTATAATAGGCCCAGGGCCAGATATATCAAATATAGGCCTCATTTCAATCAGCTCAATAGATATTTTAATAATCAAACCAATCTAGAGCCTTCTTACTCCTGTTGAAGGAACCCCACCCTGGTTCATCTCCCCCACTTTCTGTTTGGTTTTGATCTGTCAGAAGTGTAGCCATACTCATTATACTTGGGCAATTGCAGGTTGGTGAGGCTATTCAACCCATAGTTGGAGTAATCAATGTTGTGCTAAATACATATAATTTATGTATATATATATATATATATGTGTACATATGTCAGGTCGCTCTTGAGTGCTACTGGTAACATGTAACTATCTCATGGTTGGGTCATCGACAACTAAACCAGCAACCCCACCAAGCTTACTTGGTGAGGAGGGTGACATTTGGACACCCTGTGGGATGAAATACAAGACCCAGCAAAAGGTAGAGGATCTCAGCAGAGTCAACAGCCATCCAAATAGTACTTTTTTTTTTCCACCTGAGAATGAAAGGCCCCAGTTGTTATCACAACACCTTTCTAGGAGAGGGAAACTCTGAAAAAAAACCTGCGACTTTGGAAGCATCCTATGATGTTGACCAGTTCTCCTTTTCAGGTAGTGTTTTCGATGCTCAGAGAGTGGGATTGGTCGAATGCAAGGCCTTTCTCCATGTAAAAAACCTTCAAAGCACAGGCATTGCTTGTTCAGGATATGTGTGGCTTGCTGTAACCTAAAAGTGCACCAAACTCTGTAATCTGACAAGCGATTACAATACTCTTAGCAGAGTTTGCAGCCATCATGTGTATTTGATTGTGTATGTGTGTGTTTGACTGTATATGTGTGTTTGTGAATCGAAGTCAACAAAACTCCAAACAAACCACAAGACAAACATGAAATTCTTGAGAGACCCCCCCCCCCCCCACTGCCCTCGCCAAAAAACCCCCAAAACAATCATCACTTCAAAAAGATGTAAATATACATTTGTTCCCTATTTCTTTGGAGTGATGAGAAGGAATAGTGAGAGTTGAAAAGAAGGGGAAGTGTAGACTGAAAAATGATTGCAATATGTGTGATAGTGTGGTGATGTGGTGATGTGGTGCAGTGAGACACAGCATTGTGCAGTGTGTTGTGTGAAGGAATAGCAAACGGTCACTGGAGAAAGTGAACCTGTGAACGAGGAGGAGGAAGACAGTTAAAGATTAAATAATGCCATTGTTATAGAACACAGACCAATATACCAGAGAACAGGTGGAACTGAAGAAGGTGGAGGAGGGGGGGGGAGAAGGAGTAAAAGAAGAAGAAGAAGGAAAAGAAGAAGGAAAGAAGAAGGAAAAGAAGAAGGAAAAGAAAAAAGAAAAGAAGAAGGAAAAGAAGAAGGAAAAGAAGAAGGAAAAGAAGAAAAAGGAAAAAGAAGAAAAAGGAAAAGAAGAAGAAGGAAAAGGAGAATAATAATAATAAGAAGAATCTATAACCTGTAATGCAATATTTGTGTGAGTGTGAGTGAATGTGAGTGTGAGAGAGTGTGTGTGTGTATGTGCACACGCACATGTGTGTTGTCCAAACATCCATGCCAAACAGGATCTCAAAAGAGTCAAAGACACATGAAAAGAAGCAAAAAAATTTTTCGGCAATTTCTATATTGCTTAAAGAAGCTGTAAGCACTGTCTGAGACATTGGTTTTAATTTTAGACAAAACCAGTTCAAATCACTTCTATCACCAATGTTTGCCATAATCAGTAGTTTGGACAGGGGATAGGCTTCTCCATACGGATCATTTTCCCAATTTATAAGAACCCTACTTATCTTAGTTGATGCTTGGGAAATGAGAGGAGGGTTATATTTGTTTCCTGGCTAGAACATTGGTCAATTTCATATATATTTTGTTTGAGAGGCAACTTGTCAATTCCACAGTGCTATTATCACTGATTAAAGCAAAGAACCATATGGTTCTGTGGGCACCTATTTACAGCTAGGTGGACTGTACGTCACTCACTGCATTATCATTTTGAATTGCTAAATTGTGAAAAAGAAAACTTTAGGCCTATGACTAATGTAACCTTTGACCTCCAAAATACAGGGTCAATTTTCCAAATTTATTATGGGGAAAATACACCATCTACAGTGAGGAATGCAGTATTTCACGAAAACAATGGTTCTTCTATGATTACTCAACAATCCAAAATGCAATGTAATACATGGCCTTTAGATAAAAACAACGTTATTGAGAAGAATTATAAAGAAATTTAATAGTGTTCTTTGCTTTTTGAGATACTGTTACAAGAAGTTGAGTCAGAGAAGAGACAAAACCATAAATCCAACACACTGATACTGTAAACAAATTGAGTGTCTGAAAGAATAATATCACAGGTGATAAAGAGTGGAATATGGAATGGTGAAAAATAGAGACACTTAGTGAGATATTAAAGTTTTAGTAAACAAATATATATTCAATAAACCAGCAAAGAGAAGTGTTTAAACAGATCTCCAGTTTTACACTTTCGTTACAATCAGATATAGTCTCTGTTTTTCTTTTATTAATTTAAAACTTTTCATAGATATTACCAACTAACAGATTATATTATTACCATGATAATTTATTTTTTAAATAAAAGGTTCACTATATTAAAAAGAAAAATCTAGTGGGTAGTAGAATTGACAGAGAAACAGAGAAAATGCTTTGTGGTATTTAGCCCTGGCATTTTATGGTTGGCTGTTTATCATGGCAATACTTTTGCCATATTGTTCACAGGACAAAGCTGAGATATGCTGTTAATACAACAGATATTGTTGGTAATCCTGCTGGCATCAACGTTGCTTTTACTTTTTCTAAGGCAGTTGATCATCACCATTTTACGTCCATTCTTCTATGCTAGCATGGGTTAGATGGGTTGTCCTGCTGTGGGCAATGCCAGGTCAGGTGACCATGTCTTGCTCATACAGAACTGATTTTGGTTTGATTTCTACTGCTGGATGCCTTTCCTAACACCAACCTCATTTACACTGAGTACTGGGTGCTTTTTTACCGTGGCGGCTACACGACCACTTTACAGTGTAAACTGGGTGCTAGGGGTGGGGGAATACTGTCTATACACTTCAGCTTTGGCTTGTACCCGTGGGAAGTCAGGCCTTCTGTTGCGTAACACCAGAGGTCTCGGTCCTGTCATCATTGATATAAGTTAATATACTATTTAAGTACTAAGTGGTTAATATACCCGATTGTAACCCTCCCATATAATTTCTGGCTTTGTGCCTAACTTAAAAATAGTAATATTTCAAAAACCTACTCCAGGTTTAAAGAAGCATCAAACAACCTATTTCTCATTTTATAAAATCCTTTCAAATAGAGCTTAGAAAATTTTTCAACCTTTACCTACTTTGCTTTTCAATAGAATAAGTACTAGTTAATTTAAATTATTATACCCTTTCTAAATGTGTGTGGCCTTGTACCTACATTAAAAATCACCCTCATCATCATGTTGATTATTAAAGCTGAAAATTTGATTACATTCAGAACTGAATCCAGTGAGTCAGTCTCTCACCTTTCATTTCTCCTCATTCCACTAAACATTTTCTGAACTGCAATTCTGTTAGAATCTACACTGATTGGGGCCCAAGGTTGGAAAGTGGAATGTAGTAAGAGTCTCAGTATTAACAGGGACTATAAAGGGGTGTATTGAATATATAGCTGTAAACTAAAATGAACATTTACACATACATCCATATACACACATACTTATGTATATATATAATTATATTTATATATATATATATATATATAAATATCCACAGGCTCCTTTCTCAGACAGACATAGTTACCTTCTGCAGGAAATCACACTGTGGTATAAGCTGGAAGAAATGGCAGGTCAGGGATGAATTATGTATAAAAAGGAAAGAAAAGGACCAAAAACTACAAAAAAAAATAAAGATCTCTGGAGTAATTACATTTGATGTTAGGACAAATCAAACATGTGACTTGTTGAAGAGTTTTCATTGGCTACACACAAATGTTTGATTAGAATCAGTTGTGTTATGTTCACATTTATCAAACAATATCATCATCAAGAACAAGAGACTTACCTTAACTCTGTAACTCCTCATCTACATGATAAGCCTTCAGACTAGGCTAATTCCAACTCACACTCTCGGACTAGGTTAGCTTTTAACCATTTTGTTACCATAATTTTAACAAAACACACTGGCAATATGTTTTGAATAGTTTTGAAAATAATGTAACATTTGGAGAAATTTAGTAAAATAATATTTCATTAGTAAGCTGATGTTTGGAACATAATTTAACAAGGAAAATTCCTTAAATAAAATCATGATGGAAAGTTTTAATATAAGTATGAACACTTTAAAACGTGCATTTTTGTATCAGAACCAGAAGTGGTTTCAGACAGGTTTTTATAAAATGGATTAAGTTTATTCTTTACTTTCAGACTGGGATACCATCTAAGTCTGGTACTTATTAAATGTAGTTCAGCCAACTTAAAGATTAAGTCTTTTCTTGACCAATCTTGTCCTGCCTGCCTTTGGACTGTCTCACAACAAACACTGATACATGGCTCAATATGTTAACCTCTTCATTAACCAGTGCCTTCTCAACAATGTGTGCACACATATCAAAGTTGCCCTGTGTATAGGCCTCTATGTATGTAAGTCACATAAATCCTGTCGCAGAACTACTGTTGATCAGTTCAAACAACATTTAATCTTTTGTTGTCATACTGCAGGGAGTAGGTTTTTCTTGCCAAACTTCTCTGAATGATGCCATTAAAATAAGCCTCAATGTTGCTACTTTCCTGTCAAGACTGGACCAAGTTAGCTTCAATTGCAGCAGTGATAGATGTCTTGACAGAATAACCCTTTTTTCCCCACTTAGGACATGTAAGTCACTCATCTAAGATGCCATGTTTTGTGACACATTGTCTTAATGCTTCAGCCATAAACCTAGATGTTATCTAAATGAAAGATGGTTAAATGCCAGAGGCCTGAAAACTCCATGGGCTCAGTCTTTTCCCCCAAAACAATCCAATAAAAAAGACCACATAGATGTCCAAACAATGTACATTGCTTAATTATTTCATTGATATTGTGTATGCCATATAGTTGAGCAAATAATATTCTGCATATCCATAGAGGTTGTTAAAGGATATTAACACAGCTATCAAACAAAACTAACAATATCCCATCCTAAATTAATAACAACAAATAACAAAAATACACTGTACAGAAGGTAAATATTACTTTGATATAAGAACTACTTACATGTAAATATAGGTTGATAAACCAGGTGAGAGAATACTGGTACATAGGTTCAATATTAGCTAGTTCTGTAATACAAAAGAATAATATGGAAGAATGAACAGCTACGGGATGGTACCCATTTCTTGTCTCATCAATCTCTACCTCTGTGGCTGCTGCAATTTCTTGCTTTGCTGATATCTCCTCTGCCAAAAGTTTTGAGGAAGTTAAAACTTTATTTGCAGTCTCATCTTCTAGAATATTTCCCTGGGTGTGAAAGAATAACCAAAGACAAAAATCAGATGGAACAACAACAAAAGTTTTAAGGTTATTTTTTCTGTTAAAGCATGGTTTAGTCCCCCCCCCCCCCCACTATCCCATAACAAGCTTTTGCATTTTGCACTATTGCTTGCAAACCTCACAAACCCCACTAACTTTCATTTCCTCCATTTTTAGATATATCTTTGTTGATCTACCCCTTCCTCTAAATATGGGCACACTGAAAGGTAGATCCAGGGAAAATTGTGCAAATATTTGAAAGGAAACAAATGGATGTATGCTGTGTTCAAGTAAGATGGAGGAGAGCTTCAACAAGACTATTCATAGGCAAACAGCATAGATAAAAGCTGAATATGATAATTGTTTCTACTTTTAGCACAAGGCCAGCAATTATCCAGTAGATTACTGGTACTTTATTTTATCGACCCCGTAAGGATGAAAGGCAAAGTTAACCTCGGCGGGATTTGAACTCAGAATGGCAAGGGCCATAACTCTATACGTCAAAGCATGGCGTCCAACCCTCTACCGATACTGCCAAAGCTGAATATGATAATGGCAACAAAATATGTACTGGTAATGTGAACAGAAATGATGATGAAAGAGATAGTGATAATGTTGCTGATTGCAAGGAAGATGGTCATGATGAAAATTATAATTGAGACAGATTTGAAGTCTGACCTCTGATACTGTTAGCACTTCAAGAATTTTATCTTCTATCTGTTTTAGTAGTCTCTTATTGTCAGCACCCTGCACAATCAGCTCATTCTTCTTTTCCTCCAGTTTTGGTTTCTCTTTTGCTGCCACAATACCCAGCAGCTGGTCTTGTAGTCCATGTGGTGTGATCATGAAGTTTAGCAGGCATACCTGTAAATGAATAGTACAGGTGTTGGCTTAATTAGAAATACATACTATGCACACATGTACACATACACACACACACATATATATATATATATATATATATATATATATATATATATATATATATATATATATATATATACACACAAATACATACACATATGATTTAATTTTCCAAATAACAAGGAATTTGGTGCTAGTGCTTATTTCTGTAGTTTCCTTGTCATAAGGGAGACTGAGCCAGAAATAGTATCAACTAGTATATAGCAATTACCTGTAAACTCACCTCTCACTATAGGTCACTCAAATACTCTCATGCTCAGGCAGGTAAGCACACTGACAGACAGGCAGATTGATAGATATAGATAAAAATGTTTGTAGAAGATGGTGAGAATAACACATCCATAAAAGATCAAACTGAATATTAAAAAAAAGTCTAAAGTCTGTCTCAAACCTGGAGGCTCATCGGGCCAATGCTTATCCCAGTTTCCATGGCATTACGTGAGAGTAAAAGACCCCGCCCTCCCACTGGACAGGATGCCAGTCCATGACAGGGTTAAACCACCAGCTGTAGCTGGTACTCATTTTCAGCTGAGTATACTGGAGCAACATGAAATGAAGTGTTTTGTTCAAGAACCCAACACACAACTCAGTCCAGGAATTGAACCCTCAACATTATGATCATAAGTCCAACACCCTTACCACTAGGCCACCCCATCCACAAATATAAGAGAACTGATAAAAATGACAAAGGTAATTACCTTGACAGAGATTTCTGGTAAATAGTGTGGATTCCTTAGCCGTGTTGTGATATAAAGACGGAATTGTTGAGAGTACTCAATCACATTGTCTCCAAGACGCATGTACTCCACACCCTGTTGCTTGAAGGTTGATTTCTGTAGCACTGGCTCAAGGAGAGGATCGAGTTCCTCACCGACATTCTCTAACAACAGTGGTGTCCCAAACTGAATGCAGTTTTCCAATGTTCGCACATAGTTACTGTCAGACAACTTGATGATGGCCAAGTTGTTGGCTTTCTCCATGTTCTTTATCCATTTATTGGCTTGTCCTGCAAGTTCATCAATGCAATAAATTGCACATGACATAAAAAGGCAAAAAAAAAAAAAGAGAAATCAATGTATTGTAAAATACTACTTCAAGAGTTGCTGCTTAGCTCTGGTAGATGAGAAGTAGATGAGAAATAAATCTACACATACAAACACACACATACATACATGCATACACACACATGCATACATACAAACATACATACTCACAAATACATACACACACATTCATGCATACACATAGAAGTTCTCTTGAGAGATAAGTCTCTCCTAACCAATCAAGCATCATAATGTGGTGGACATTTGATACCACATATGACTGGAGCAGTAGATAAGACACTACGTACCTTGTGGGTCAATCATAAGGGGCCATCGCCGTGACTTGGAAGTGATGATAGCATTATCGATACTGAAATTATCTGCTGGAAGTCCTGATATCTGCCATTCACGGATCTTCACTTGGTCTCCAAGACATGTATTCAAGGAAAAGTCAGAGGAACACGGGATATTTTTTTTTTCACACATTTCTACCCATTCTTCTATCATGGTCTACAAAATACAAGAATTTCACAAATGTGTATTGCACAAACTAGAGATATCTGATTCACTGTTGATGTTGTTACAGTGTAACACACATGGCCGAGTGGGTTATACTGTAACACACAGAGTAGGTATAGTTAGGGCTAAAGTTAGGGTTAGTAATGTGTCCTGTTATTTGAGTTACAGTGTAACACACACAACAGAAGGAGTTATACTGTAACATACAGGGTAGATATAGTTACAGTGTAATACATCTTTTTATTTGAGTTACAATGGAGGCACATGGCTTAGTGGTTAGAGCATTGGCCTTGCAATCGAAAGGTTGTGAGTTCAATTCTCAGACCGGGTGATGTGTTGTTTCCTTGAGCAAGACACTTTATTTCACATTGCTCCAGTTTACTCAGCTGTAGAAATGAGATGATAGGGACTGGGGTCCCTATCATTCTACTGCAAAGTGGCCGTGGAGGTGCCATGGCAAAAAAAGCACCCAACACTCACTGTAAATGAGGTTGGTGTTAGGAAGGGCATCCAGCTGTAGAAATGAAGCTAGAATCAGTCCCCGTCCCACCCTTGCAAGCAGGGAAAAGTGGACGTAAAATGATGATGATGATGACAGTGTAACACAGATGGCAGAGTGAGTTATACTATAACACACAGGGTAGATATAGTTAGGGTTAAAATTAGGGTTAGTAATGTGTCCTGTTATTTGAGTTACAGTGTAACACACACAACAGAAGGAGTTATAATGTAACATACAGGGTAGATATAGTTAGTGTAATATATACTGTTATTTGATTTACAGAGTAGCATATATATCTACACTGTATGTAACATAGTGTAGATATAGTTACAATGTAACACATACTGTTACTTAAGTTACAGTGTAGCACACATGCTACATGTTGGTTGTACTGTAACATACACTGTAGATATATTTAAACTGTAACACATACTGTAAATAAGATTATGAAGGCAGCAGATGGATGTTACACTGTAACACATAATGACAAAATGTTTATTATGTAACACACTATCTAAATAAAATTACAATGCAATACATATGGCAGATAGGAGCAATATTGTAACAAACTGTAGGTATATTTATAGTTACAATGTAACAGACATGATATTTTTATAGTGTAAGAGACGGTCATTATCACTAGTTGTACATCTTTGAGACAGAATTCTAGGGCCAGGTACCCAGTCACCATCATCATTTGTATATCTTTGAGGCAGAATTCTAGGGCCAGGTACCCAGTCACCATCATCATTTGTATATCTTTGAGGCAGAATTCTGGGGTCAGGTAACCAGCCTGGCACTAACCATCACTCGTTTTTTAAGTAAGGTATGGATCTTTACACTTCTAATGACTGAGCAGCAGGAGCTCTGTGATGTTGAATACAAAAAGAAAAAAACACAACAACACATACACATATATACTCACACACATACATACATACAAAATAGCTTCCCAATATTACCTGGGAAATGAAAAACTCAGTTTGTGAACACGTGTCCATGTCAGTGTTCTAGCTCTGGTCTCACAACGTAGAGGTTTGACAAATAGAAGTTGACAAAATAAGTAATAAGTTCTTGTGAAGTAGTGACACAAGCATTGAGAGAGTTAGGAATGAGGGAATGGTTGGTTAGAGAAGTGATGACAATGTATGATATTGAGAGTGCAGCCATAAGACAGAAACAGTTATAAGTTTGAATATTGGAAAGACAAAAGTGACTGCTAGTTGTAAAGCATATGGTGAGATAGAAATAACAAGAAGGTAGTCATGTCCAATGTACAGGAAAGGTGTTGGAGTGAACTCTATTAAATGTATGATATTCACCTTCATACCTTTTGCCTCCCTTCACACCACTACATTGAAAATGTAGTGGTGTGAAGGGATTATGAAATAATATGGCAACTATATTTAAGTGTAAAATATTTATGGGGACAACAGTAACCTTACTCGCCAGATATATACCACACAGGACAAAGTAAAAGAAATCATGCCCTTCAGAAAAAAACATACCAGACACTCCCAGCATTACATCAACCAACCTACACCAATTACTTGTACAGGGCAGTGGATGTTATTAGGTAGCAGTTGTCATATGTGGTTTCTATAATACTCTGCAGCAACCCTATTATGTAATTGTCATTGTACCCACATAGAACAATCACCAAAATTAATAATCTCTAACTATATACTTTTAACAAATATGAACCAATACAGAGACAATCACCAAAATATGCCACATCCTGAAATCATCCATTAACCTAACCCAAACTCTATTCCAATTAACAAACTAATAAACTCATTAAACAATCCCCACTCGAAAAAAGAAGAGGATGTAGTTTGCTTGAAGTATTGTGGAATATCAAAATGAAAAGTGGGTATGTTTAGGAAGCTGTTACAATGCAGGTGGGTTTGAAATACCAAGGCAACAAAGTCAAAAGGGAATTGAGTGAGGTGAGATAGAATGCAAAGAGTGGGTGAAGAAGAAAAATATATGGACAACAATGACTTATCGTTACCTTAGTAGTTTATTAGTCCTAATGTTTTAGATTTACCATCCATTATCAAGGGGGGTCCATAGGGAACTACTTCAGAAAAATTGAAAATTGTCTTTCCTACTTGCTGTTTATTTTTAACAGCTACTGTATTATGATTTAGACATATGCAAATGTGTGTGAGGTGTTGGTTGTCATCTCCATATTGATGAGAATGCATATATAAGGTTGTATGTGCATGTAAGCATGTATATATGTGTATGTAAATGTATCTGTAGGTGTCTAATGAACAGAAAATTGGAGTGAAATGAAGTAACAGGCTTAACAATTTCATAATCAAATTAAAACTAAACAGAACCTTACACTAAACAATACAAAAAAAAACAAAAAAAAAACACGAAGCATTCAGATGCACTATAGTAATAAATAACTTCCATGTATACTAAAACAGAAATTTAAACCAAAGCCACCAGCTTAAAGTAAATCCAAATAACATAAAACATCATCACCATTTAATGTCCATTTTCCATGTTAGCATGGGTTAGACAAGTTGTACCATTGTGAGACAAGTCAGGTGACAAATACTAAAGTAAAACTAAAACCAAAAACTTATAATAAATCCAAAGAGCATCATCATCATCATCATCATCATGAAACAATAAATATTGAAGTAAAACTAAATTAGAAACTTACACCAAACAACACGTATATGCCAGCTAACCCCCATTAAACAAAGAAATAGACTGAGTTTGAATTGAAAAATACCAGATTAAAGCACAAAATAAACAACACAAAACAATAAATATTAAATGTTAAAATATATTAGAAAACAAATTTTGTTTTTTAATTTTCAGCAAAGCCGGCTGTAAAGTCACTTAGTATGCAAATGAGGCTAATCAGCCAATGTATACATTTGAGAACACTATGTATTCTCAGCAGTTTCAGTGGGTAGCAGCAACAAGAATACACAAGCTTGATAAGGAACAAAACACTCCAAAACAATTGTCGATTGTTTTCTCTCAGCTACCGCTGGAACAAAAGGATGGGGCTAGCCATCTACTACGTGGTATTTATGAAGCTGTTTGCTTGCAAACAAACTGAATATTAATAACTGTTTCTACTTTAGGCACAAGGCCAGCAATTACCCAGTTCATTACTGGTACTTTATTTTATCGACCCCGTAAGGATGAAAGGCAAAGTCAACCTCAGCGGGATTTGAACTCAGATCGTAAAAGGACGTAACTATGCGGGAAAGCATGGCGTCCGACCCTCTACCGATACTGCCAATCCACATAACATTGTGTTATTATAATATCATTGTTATTTACTCATGAATACATATATTAGAAAACAAACAATTAAATAGACCAAATGAATAGAAATAGATTGATAAATTAACACCTTACCCCAATTACCATGTGTTTATGTGAATCTAGCTTACCTCAATTGACAGTTGAGGTAAGCTAGATTTACATACACATGTAACAACTGAGGTATGCAAAGTTTACATAGAAATGTGGCAATAAAATGACCTCAAGTACCCCATACAGAAGTGGTTAAAGACAGGAGTGTTAATCCTACACAATTTCACTTTCCAAAACATTAAGAGCTATTATATAAGGGTTTAGATGTAAGAAAATAGTAAAATTAAAGACAATTTGCCATGGTGCAGATAAGGTAACTACTGAGCACTGTGAGTTACTGAGTGTGGAAGTGGAGCCAGTATCAGGAGAAACATGTTCAATTAAAGAAGGACAACAATAAGCTTGGAACTCCGTTTATTTTTTTAAGTGATCGACAAGATCCCAGACCTCATTTATTTATCAAGTAGGGTGGAACCTGTCAAATTGAACCAAAGAAACAATGTTTCCATTGGTCTTTCCATTGATAATATTATTTACCGGTTGCAACTCTTTGCTTAGAACTAACAAATACAATTAAAAGTACTGAGGATAGACACGTTCATCTCCGGACAACAACTCATCCCCTTCTTTAAATACCACTTCAGAAGGGAGATGAGAGTGGAGAGAGAGGTGCTGCACCCCCAGTAAATTCGCTGAAAGGTGGGTGAATGTGGCTAAAATGGCCTAAGTGATGTATTCTAATAATATTCGTATTTTAACACAATATAAAGGAAAATAACATCTTTCATATATCTTGGGCTTCCCTTCCATAACAGAAATTCTAATTACCTCATACACACTCTCACAGGCACTCGAACACATATTGACATCTACCAACACACACATACTGATATCTTGCATACACTCACCCACACACATTGCTTACCCACAGACAGGCAGCCTCTCACCCACATTGCCTACCCACACACAGACAGCCTCTCACCCACAATGCTTACCCACACACAGGCACCTTCTCACCCACATTGCCTACCCACACACAGCCACCTTCTCACCCACATTGCCTACCCACACACAGGCACCTTCTCACCCACATTGCCTACCCACACACAGGCACCTTCTCACCCACATTGCCTACCCACACACAGGCACCTTCTCACCCACATTGCCTACCCACACACAAGCAGCCTCTCATACACATTGCCTACCTACATACAGGCAGCATCTCACACACAGGCACCCTCACACCTACACACAGACACCCTCACACCCACATTGCTTACCCACACACATTACTTACCTACACACAGGCAGCCTCTCACCCACATTGCCTACCCACACACAGGCACCCTCTCACCCACATTGCCTACCTACACACAGGCAGCCTCTCACACACATTGCCTACCCACACACAGGCAGCCTCTCATCCACATTGCCTACCCACACACAGGCACCCTCTCACCCACATTGCCTACCTACACACAGGCACCCTCACACCCACATTGCTTACCTACACACAGACACCCTCACACCCACACACAGGCAGCCTCTCACACACATTGCCTACCTACACACAGGCACCCTCTCACACACATTGCCTACCTACATACAGGCATCCTCACACCCACACACCCTCTCACCCACATTGCTTACCCACAGACAGGCAGCTTCTCACCCACATTGCCTACCCACACACAGGCACCCTCTCACCCACATTGCCTACCCACACACAGGCAGCCTCTCATCCACATTGCCTACCCACACACAGGCACCCTCTCACCCACATTGCCTACCTACACACAGGCACCCTCACACCCACATTGCTTACCTACACACAGACACCCTCACACCCACACACAGGCAGCCTCTCACACACATTGCCTACCTACACACAGGCACCCTCTCACACACATTGCCTACCTACATACAGGCATCCTCACACCCACACACCCTCTCACCCACATTGCTTACCCAGACAGGCAGCTTCTCACCCACATTGCCTACCCACACACAAGCACCCTCACACCCACATTGCCTACCTACACACAGGCACACTCTCACACACATTGCCTACCCACACACAGGCACCCTCTCACCCCCACACAGACACCCTCTCCCCCACATAATAAACACACTAGTTTTCCTGACACAAAACAATAAAATAAAATGCAAAAAAAAAACTAAACCTTTTAAAGTGAGATTGAGTGCTAAACTTACCTGTCTATAATCTATAGTAAATGCACCTAAATATGCGACTACACCAGATGCAAGCAGGACATCTCCAGTGATGCAAGTGTACATCTCTCCAAGTTCTTCAGCTGCTCCTGTCCAACGGTCTTTTTCTCCCCCTAGTCCACCAATCAGCTGTTCAGCTCGGTCCAGCTTTTTAGAACAGATGTCAATGTTGTCTTCAAGTTCTTTCTTTTTCTGGGTCATTGCTTCAAATTTATCATTCAAGGCTTGTAGTTTATCTGCAACCTGTAGATGGATAGATAAATAGACAGATGGATGGATGGACAGATGGATAGATAGATAGATATATTTCTTTATTTGTCACAAGGGCGCACAAGAAAAGGGGACAATACAAAGACATGCCGGGGATTTTACATACAGTCGTGTAAAAAATATAAAAACAAACAATTATAACAATCGAAATCCCCAATAGGGGGGAGGCGCCACAAATGAGTTGTTTAATACCCCGTCGATAGAACAATCCTCAACTCCAGGAGCGTGTTGTGCAAGTTGCTCTCTTCTTCAACCTACAGGCTTATAAACAGAGAAGGCCCAATCACTTGGACCATTTTCGCATCATTCACCCACCTTTCAGTAAATTTACTGGGGTGCAGTGCCTCTCTCTCCACTCTGATTCTCCTTTTAATGTGATACTTAAAGAAGGGAATCAATTGTTGTCCGGAGAGAAAGGCATCTGTCCTCAGTCCTCTCAACCTTGTCCACCATATAACTTTTTCACCATAGCCACCGTACAGAGGAAAACCGCCTCTCTTTCGTTTTTGAAAGAGGCTGGCGGTTTGATCCTTACTATGGACTCAGCAGTTGTTCTGCAGTTGTTCTGCATAATTCCACAGGTCGGTTATGCCCGGGCAGTGTACAATTGCGTGCATCTTGGACACATCCTCTTGGAAGGATCCCTGCCGGGGCATCCGTGCCTGTAGATCTTGTCATGAACCGGTAGAGCTCCTCGGTAGCACTGCCAGGCCAGGGACCTCTGGAAGTTGTCCATAGGTCCCGGGTGGAAAGTCCTACCAAACAGACTCGTGAGCTCATCGTCGCCCTTGTACCGTACAATCTCTCTATAGATTGTCGAAGTGGAGTCTCCACTGATTGCTGCGCCCGCTTGCCAGAGGACTGTGAGCGCCTGTGTGCATTCAATGTGCCAGGCGCCCATCGTTTTCGGTCTTTTCTTGACCCAGGACTGCAGCTCTGTCAGCGAGATGAGCTGTGGGAAAGCCTGTCTCACAAACGGTGCCCACACCGGTTGGGGGTCGGCGAGGAATACCTGGAGATGCTGCAGCCTCAGCGCATCATCAGCAACGGCATTCCCAGCCCTCCGTTGGAAGGGTGCTGACAGCAGACGGATCTCCTCACCAGGGGAACCGGCTTCTTCAACAGAAACTTGAAGAGCATGCGTTCCATCTTGGTGCGGTGTTCACGGGGACAAGGCACGACAGTCAAGCGGTGGTAGATGACGGACGCTATGAAAGTGTTCGCCACCTCCGCTCGACCTTTCAAGGACAGTTTGCACTCTGCCCACTTCTGGGTGAGTGCAAACACCTTGGCCGTGACCTCGTTC
The DNA here is from genome assembly GCA_964016885.1 of Eledone cirrhosa. Taxonomy (NCBI): domain Eukaryota; kingdom Metazoa; phylum Mollusca; class Cephalopoda; order Octopoda; family Eledonidae; genus Eledone; species Eledone cirrhosa. The sequence goes on from OZ024742.1 coordinate 246,018,292, forward strand.
CAGTTATTCTCCACCTGGAGGTCTGGACCGAACCAGACCCCAAGCAATTTCACCGGTTGGTCCGTCCAGCGTCCAACGATGCTGTCGGATGTCATCGGTTTGCCTCTCCACCTTCCGAGTTGCAAACCGACAGACTTGTCCGGGTTTAGTTTTGCTCCCGTCAGCGTTACGTATTCTTTCAGTAAGTTGCCGATCACCCTGATTTCCGAGGTGCTCGACACCATTACCGTCACGTCGTCGGCATAAGCCGACGCCGCTTTGCGCAGTCCCAGTTCTAGAGGGATGCCCTGCAACAACTCCAATTTCCGCAGTAGTGGCTCTAGAGTCAATACATACAGAATGGAGGAGAGAGGGCACTCCTGTCGAATAGAACACGTGATTGCGAATGGCTCCGATAGGTAGCCGTTCACCTTGACCCTCGAGCAGATGCTGGTGTGCATCGCCTCGATGCAGCCTCTGAACACGGGACCGAAACCGGCCGCCTTGAGAACCGCTTCCAAGTATTGATAGTCGAACCTATCGAATACCTTAGACTGATCCAAATTGATCAGAGCCCCACCAAAGCCGGGTTTACTACCCACCCTCTCTATGATGTATCGCATGAGGTGGAGGTTGTCGTATATGGACCTGGTCGGGATTGCACACGTTTGTGCTTTCCCTACCAGGTTCTCGACGACAAGCGCCAACCTCGTCACTAGCACCTTGGCCAAAATCTTTAACTCTGTGTTGAGCAGAGTTATGGGCCTGAAGTTGTTAATTTCGTCCCCCTTGTTCTCGTTTTTCCTCATCAGCGTTACTAGACCCTTGCCTGCAGAACTGGGAATTCTTCCGTTCTGCTGCCAATTGCAGTAGACGGCTTCGAGGATGCCAGAGAACAAGTCCGGCATGCCTATGTAAAACTCATAGGGTAGACCATCTAGACCGGGTGACTTGCGTTTCCCACAGCGGCCCAGAGCGTCCCATATCTCAGTGTCCGTGATCGGTCTTTCGCAGAACTCGGCGTCCATGTTCGAAAGACGCGGCAGGCCATCGAGGTATGAACTAAAGTACATTGCTCCGTTCGGCTCACCGTCGTTCTGCTCAAACAGTCGCTGAAAGGCAGCGCACATTTGCTTGGGGTTAAGTAACACGTGTCCGTTTTGGTCTTTCAAAGACCGAATTGTGGACTTGTCACTTTTTGCCTCCACCACTCGGGCCGAGCTGACAGCTTTTGCTCCTTCATTTCCTAGAGCACGTGCTTTGCTTCTGACCATGCAGCCTTCGTGTTTTGCATCGAAGAACTGGTCCAATGCCATTCTTGACGCTAACACTCTAGCCGCGTTGCCACTTCTAAGTGCCTCCGCTACCTTGGCTACTAGTTCTCTTTCTATTCTGTTTTTTTATAAGGCTAACTCTCTGCTATAACCTATCGATTCTATTCTAATTGCTTTCTTGAGAGAATACCACCATCTATTGTTGACGATGGCTCCCGTTAACTGTTGCTTGACTAGTCTACTTATCCGTTCACTGTAAGCTTTACGTGTAGGCAACGACACGTTCAGCTTCCAGTATCCGAGTCTCTCTCTATGTGTTCTATCACGGTTGACTAAGCAGACGATTAATTTGTGATCTGAATAGACAACCATGTGCATTCGTGGACAGCTTAACATCTCCTTGTCCCTTTCTCTAATGAAGAACCTATCTAAATACGATCTAGATGTCCCGCTGCGGTTTGCCCACATCCACTGTGGTGCAGTCGGGAAATCCAGTCGATACCTATCGGCCAGTTGGAATTGGCCGATTAAAGTTTTGAGGCTGTTGCACCCCACTCTACTGGGACATGCTCCCACATAGTCCCATCGTGCATCTAGGATACCATTCCAGTCCCCCACTAAAAGTAAGGAGCGAGACGTTCCCAGAAATGACTCTAGACGCTTAAAGAAGTCTGGCCGTGATTGCGATTGCCCGGTCGGGGCATAAACAGCCACCAGTCTGAAGGCTCCACCTCCAATACTGTTGATGTCTAGAACTACCAGTCTACCCTCCGGGTCCAAGTGTACTTGCTGTACTTCGACGTCCAGGTTCTGCCACTCCACCCCCAGCTCCTGGCTGACAGAGAGATGCGTAGATCTCAAAGTCGTCGAAGATGGGGGTTAGTTGCTGCCTGTTGTGGATCGTGGACTCGGTGATGGCTATCACATCCATACCGTGTGACCTAAGGTCGTTTAAAAGTTGGCCCTGTTTCCAGGGCATCCCTAGGCCATGCACATTCACGCTTCCAACTCATAAACTAGCCATGTTGGTGAAGAAGAGTTGGAGAAAAAGGATGAAAGGTGCACTTACCTTTTCGTTTCCTGGAGATCGGGTTGTTCAATCTCCATTTGGGTGCTGGATGGGGTGTTGGGTTGGGTGGGGAAACATTTTAACACGACGTGGTTGATGGGTTTCTGGCAGGGGTTGCCCACGTCCTGTGAAAATTTATTTTTTAGGTCATTATAGGTTTCCATAGAAACCCTTATAAGTTTAAGGTGTGGAGACGATTCTGCCTTGATGAAAGTTTTGCCCTCCGTCTCCACCTTGGGGTTTTGGGAGATGACCTCCATCAAATTCTTGTTGTTTGTGTTGATATATGCGTATTGTTGTTTGTGTTTTTGTTGTGTTGTTTTAGTTTGTTGTTCGTCCGGGAGTTTTCTTTTTATGGTGGGTGCTTGTGTTTGGGGTGGTGTTGGTGTTGGTTTTGCTGGTAGGAAGATGTTTGACTGTGGTGTTGTTTGTGTCTGTGGTTGTGTGTTGGTGTTGGTGATTGGAGTTTTGGGGGTTTTGTGGTGTCTCTTTTTTTTGTTTTTTAGATTTCCGCAGCTCTCCCTCTTCTTCACTTAAAGAAGGAGAAGCAGCTTCATCCGTCGATGAATAATCATCGTCAGGTGTGTGGGGTAGGGGTATATTGTGTGGTGGTGGTGTTTCGGTGTGTGTGTTTGATGGAGTGGGATGGGTGGGGCTGTGTTCTTCCGGGGTGTTGTCTCTGTTTTTTCTGTTGTTGTTGGTTGAGTGTCTGTTTGTTTTGGTGTGGTTGCTCGTTTCGTTTGTCGTTGTACTTGTGGTGGTGGTGTTGGTAATAGTGTTTTTTTAATGATGTTGTTGTTGTGTGTTTGTGGACAAGAGGCTTTTTGGTGAGATGTGCTACCACAGTGAAAGCAATGAAATTTTCGTCCTTCTACTGAAATGTTTATTTTGTTGTTATTGATGACGACTCTTTCGGGTATTTTGGAGATTCTCTCCAGTTTCATTTGCAACAGAATCTCCAAATCGGTGCCCGCCCACCTTTGTCGAATAGATTTTTGTATCGAAAGAATCATATCAGTTTCTGGCTCTACGAAGCCAGCCAAGATCCACCATATGTTAATGTTTGGGGGTATATTTTTTATTTTTATTTTTTGTGTCCTTTTTCCCATGTATGTAGGGAAAAAGGTGTATGCTTTTGACACCATTGGTGTCACAGAATGTTTTTGGCGAGTGCCTCGCTTTTAAACAGTACGGAAACACTTCTGTACTGTTTTCCTCGCTGGAGAAAATCGATATTTGCTAGAATTTCCTTGAAAGTAGCTTCTATATCTGCTTGGCTAACAAATGTCGGCTTTCTTGTGGAATTTGACACAGTCCTAAAGGTGACTGATCTGTGAATTGTGTCTTCCTTTATTTCAAGGGGTGAGTTAATTCTAAACCCACCCTTTTCTTCGAAAGTTACAAATTTTCTCCCTTGGTGGAGTATATCTCTTGCATTGGAGATATCAAGATTTATAAAATCTTGTTTTTTGTTCAGTTTCAGCGAAAGACATTTTCTTTTTTTGTGTAGTGTTGCTGTTGTTGTTGTTGTTATCGTTGTTAGTCTCGGTGTTGGAAACCTCAGTTCCTTGACGAGGTAAAACATTATGTGTAGATGTATCTGTGGAGTTGTTGATGTCTTTTTCATGTGTATGTATGTTAATGTGTGTAATTTCTGTGTTTTCCTGTGTGTTATTGTCAGTTTTCTCCGCTTCGAGGATAGAAATTTTAAAATCTTCAAGTGGTAACATTTTTTCCTCTTTGTTGACAGTCGTATCTATGGCGACGTCCATAGTAGAAGAAGCAGATATAACGTTAATATCTGCCTCTTTCTCTCTCAACGTTCTCCAGCGTTCTTGTGTCGTTCAAGTTATTTAGTTTGTAAAATCTGATATTTTAAAACAATTTTTTAAATAAAATTTTCGCCCCTAAAGGGGTGAAAAATGGAATTACCACCCAGCTGACAATTCAGCTTGGGGGTTAATCTACAAAATAATATGTTTTTTCAAACAATTTGTTCTGTTTTTCGTATATAAATTTAGAAAAAATCTTACCGGCGATGTTTCACGCGTCAGACAGAAAGATAGATAGATGGATAGATAGATATATTTCTTTATTAGTCACAAGGGCGCACAAGAAAAGGGGACAATACAAAGACATGCCAGGGATTTTACATACAGTCGTGTAAAAAATATAAAAACAAACAATTACAACAATCGAAATCCCCAATAGGGGGGAGGCGCCACAAATGGGTTGTTTAATGCCCCGTCGATAGAACAACCCTCAACTCCAGGAGCGTGTTGTGCAAGTGCTCCTTTCTTCCTTTTGCTCTCTTCCTCAACCTACAGGCTTATAAACAGAGAAGGCCCAATCACTCGAGCCATTTTCGCTGCATTCACCCACCTTTCAGTAAATTTACTGGGGTGCAGTGCCTCTCTCTCCACCCTGATTCTCCTTCTAAAGTGATACTTAAAGAAGGGAATCAATTGTTGTCCGGAGAGAAAGGCATCTGTCCTCAGTCCTCTCAATCACGTCCACCATATAACTTCTTTCACCATAGCCACCGTTCTCTTTCGTTTTTGAAAGAGTCTGGCGGTTTGATCCTTACTATGGACTCGGCAGTCAACTGGATTTGTCCCATACGCGACAGCAGTTGTTCTGCATAGTTCCACAGGTCGGTTATGCCCGGGCAGTGTACAATTGCGTGCAGGACTGTTTCAATGTCTTGCGCGCATCTTGGACACGTCCTCTTGGAAGGATCCCTGCCGGGGCGTCCATGCCTGTAGATCTTGTCACAAACCGGTAGAGCTCCTCGGTAGCACTGCCAGGCCAGGGACCTCTGGAAGTTGTCCATAGGTCCCAGGTGGAAAGTCCTACCAAACAGACTGGTGAGCTCATCGTTTTCGACGCCCAGAGTCTCTCCAAGCACGTCGTCACCCTTGTAACGTACAATCCCTCTATAGATTGTCGAAGTGGAGTCTCCACTGATTGCTGCGCCCGCTTGCCAGAGGACTGTGAGCGCCTGAGTGCATTCAATGTGCCAGGCACCCAGCAGATAGATAGACGGATGGACGGACGGACGGGCGGACGGGCGGACGGACGGGCGGACGGGCGGACGGACGGGCGGACGGACGGGCGGACGGACGGACGGACGGACGGACAGACGGACGGACAGACGGACGGATGGACGGATGGATGGATGGATGGATAGATACATGGACAGATAGATGGATGGATTCATAGATAGACAGATGGATGGATAGATAGATAGACAGATGGATAGACAGACCGGACCGGACTGGACCGGATCGGATCGAATGAGGAAAGAGGGGAGAGGAGGGAGTACTTAACCAAGATTGATTGATTGGAAGAAATAAGTACAAGTTGTAAATTGAATAATTTCTCACACTGACACATGGCTGCACATTTATAAAAGTATAATTAACTGAATCAATCAACACCAGTGCATGACTGGTATATTTATTTTTATCTACTTGAGATGAGAAAATACAAAGTCGACTCCATTGGGATTTGAATTCAGAATGTAAAGGATCCCAACTAAAACTGCAAAGTATTTATATGTAAGATAATTGATGAGAATATGAGTGAGGATCTTCCCCACTACTGACAACAATAAGAAGCCCTGATGATTGTCATTGTGGCAATGGTCCCCTTGTGTTTATAGAAATGAATTACCATCACATCTCAGAGCTCCTGAGAGACTGGCTTTGTGTCCATGATAGAAGTAAACAGCTGGGTGAGATGTGCAGCAGTGATGTTCCAACTACACCTGCACACCACAGGAAGTTTACCTTCTGTACCAAGCACTTTCTCATTGGATATCTGCTAGAAGAGTCTTGTGATTTCAATGACAGTTGTGTGTGAGTGTGAGGGTGTGTGTATGGCTGAGGGAGTCATTCAGCTCTTCAATGATGGGATTCTGGATTTATAGTTCAGGATGTCCCCAAAGTCTTCAACCCATCATGCCAGGATGTGTTCTTGGTCCCTGGTCACTGATTGGCCATCAGCAGCATGTATGAGTGTGCTTCCTTTGAATGTAGATCATAGATTGCCCTCAAACTATTATAGAATGCCCTTGCATCATTTCTGTTAGCCACAGCTTGAAGATCTATTACCCTACAGTCCACAAATCCTTCAATCACAGCAGGGTGGCCCACTCAGTCTCTCTAATATTATGGCATGCTTCTTTCTTTGACACTGACATTATGTCATTCACATAGTTCCCATGGACATGATCTAGCAGTTCCCATGTAGCTGTGTCATCCTTGTCAAACCAATCTTAGTGCTTGTGTTTGTTAAACCCTAGAACATCTTCCATAACATGATGACTATGATTTCATAGTGTACCCCAATGGTTATCAATACAATTCTACTTCTTCATGCATAAAACACCAATTTCTAGTTTAACATCCAAAGTTTCCTACATTTATACAGATTCTCACATCTAAATTAAGTCAAAGAATGGGTTTCTCTAAAAGGCCTTTAGAGTAACATTACTCGATAGACTGCATAGCTCGGAGATCAGAGAGATGCTCCAGGTAGAGTTGCTTCTTCTCCAAATAGAGAGATCTGAGCGCCAACATATTGTCAGAATATCTCAGGAAAGAATCACTGGACAGATTTTATGGGCAAAACCAACTGGTAAGGAGACCCAGGGGTAGAACCCAAATAAGATGGGGGCTCAGCTAGTCTCACTTGGGGATCCAGCTAGATAAATTGGAGGCAGTTGCTTTTGACAGGGTCCACTGGAATGAGTGCTTGAGGACTCTGCCCTCACAACCCTCCCAGGAATAATTGGCCAAAGAAGAAGAGTATCTTCTATATATATCACTGATACTGTTCTGTATTTTTCTGACCAAGATACTCACCTCACAACGTCCCAGTTTACTTAACAATAAACAAGTACCATACTGAAGTAGAGATTACTGCTATAATCTAAAATGGTTATTCTACAATCAAACAGTGTTTTCTTAGCTTACCAAATATATGCCACTGTTTCTTTCTATAAATAAGCACTACTGATCTGCTAAAGAGAGTCTTTTGATTATTTGTTGGTACATTTCAACCAACAGCCACTAATCCTTCGTTTAAACTTTTCATTACCACATTTCTCATGAAATAAAATGCGTTTGGATTAATCAAAACAGAATTTGAAGGGATTTACTAAAATTATTCATTATTCCATAAAAAGAGTATTTGTAACATAACAAAAAGTTCTTATATCAAAATATGTTGGAAGATTTTAATTTAAACAGTAACTACGTGGGTTTGTTTTATAGAACCAGAGCTGGTTTGGGGGCCAGCCTGTATCAAAAGGCTTAAATAGTGATGGGAGTTGTAAAATTAAGAAAGAAAAAAAATCAGAAGTTTTGAGAGATATTTTTTTTTGTTCTATTAAAAATATGTCAACTATTCCCACTGGCTGGGTAAGTTACCTATTGTGTCTAAGGTTAAAGTATATAATATCCAGTAGCCCACTGAGTCATTGGGATATTACTAAAGACTTTTTATCTTTATGTAGTGTTATAACACTCATGCCTTTCCAACAGCATCAGCTAAGAGATATCAGCAATGAGTATCTTACTACCCATCAAACGTGAGAAATTAAATGCATGTCAAAATGGTGTTAAAAAAGACCATCACCCAGACTGGGGTGTAGTCTGTCACTCCCTTTACCTTTCCTTTGTTGTTTAATTTCTGTAATCCTTTTTTTTTTCTTCTCTTCCTTATCTTTTTCTCTCATTTACTTATTGCCATTTATTTATACTGCACAGTTTTTATCACATTTTCTCTTTAGTTTAATCTTCTGGACGCTCTGGGTACATTAAGTCGCTGATAGAGTAATCTCCCCTTAATACATAATGCTGCATCAAGGGAAGCAACTCATAAACATTTCTAGTGTGCTTAAGGTTAATAAACCTATTATATATTACCTCTTTCAGTTGGGCCCGTTTTTCATCGAGTTTCTGCATCTGTGTACTCAACTCAGATTCAGCTTCAAAAAGTTTGATTTTCTTAGGAGCCACAATTTTGGCCACTTTGTCATACTGGTCCATTGCTCTCACCCAACGACACAAACCTTCGCAGGCAGTTGATGCTTGCTTTACTACATTGGGGTCAAATTCAGGATTAGGAATATAACTACAAGAGAAGACAGTAGAATAATGGAATGAGATATTAAATTATACTCTGAATAATGGAATGAAAGATTACATATATATTCTGAATAATGGAATGCTGTAAGTTGGAATTATAACACTAAATATTAAATATTTCTTAGAAAATGTAGAAAATCTCAAACTCAGAAAATAATTGTAAACACAGTCAATTGCTGTAAATAATAGCTTAGAAAATTGGGTAAAATACGCCTATAGATGGAAAAAAAGTATCTAGCAGCCGCTACAGAGAATTGACTGTGTTTGCAGTATTTTCACCCTTTGAGATATTCTACATTTTCTAAGAATTTCAATTCACTCAATGCTCTGATTAAATATTTACTCTTCCTAAGGTCTTGAGTTCTTTTGTGTTTTGTTCCTGTCTGTGCATGGGAGTATTTACAATTTTGAAAAGTTAGTCAAAGGAGAAAGAGCGGTAGCTACAACATTTGCAGAAGACCTAGACTATCTAGGGTGATACAGATGATATCCAGCTTGATCATCTGTTAGTCAATATAACTTGAACATTGGTTGGTCAATGTATTCAAAATAAAAATAGGGCCAGGGAGGATGTTACAGAGTGGTACTTCTTTTCCTTTTTTTTCTTTTTTACCCATAATTCCCTGTAGAATCATAGGGGTACCATAGTGCCATACAGTGTATCTTGGACATTTTTGAAACCTGAAGGAGCCCAATTTCCTCTTCAGGTCTGAACACAGCCTATTTCTTCTAGAAAAGGAGAGAGAGAAATAGAATGACAGAAAGAAAAAGAGAGAAAGAGATATAGAAGAAGAAACAACCCTAGTATGAGACAGGTACTTTTTATCAACCTCGAAAGGATGAAAGGTATAGTTGGGGTAGACAAGTGTTAATATAGTAGGGGTTAGAGAGAGCACCATTAACACATATTGCAATGGTGTGGTCTGCCAACAAGCCATTGATCAAAGAAATGGGGAACAAATGTAAACTGTAGGAGGTTCATCATCATCATCATCATCATCAACGTTTAACGTCCGTGTTCCACGCTTGCATGGGTTTGGACGGGGGTAGTCCCACTTGAGGCAAGAGTGATTGTCTTGCTCGCATAGGACTGTCTGGCAGGTTTTCTACAGTTGGATGCCCTTCCTAACACCAACCACATTTACAGTGTGGGTCTGGGAGGTTTTTACCGTGTTGCCTACACGGCCACATTACAGCGTGGACTGTGTGTTTTTTGTCGTGACACCTACACGATCTCATTTGTTTCGGCCTCGATGGCGCGGCACCAACATAACTTTACATAGAACGGGGTGGTGTGGATGGGGTGGGGGTGGTGGTGGTGGGACGGGGTGTATTTTGTTAGAGATGCCTACTGGCTGGAGTAGGTTTTACTATATATTTAGGTAAGGCGGGTCTTCTCTGTTACTGAGTACCGCCAAAGGTCTCGGTCCAGTGACATTGTCTTGGAGAGGTGTAAGTGTGTGATGTCGGAGTTTATCAGCTCGTCCCAGATTTTTCTAGGTCTGCCTATTCCGTGACTACCGTCTATCTTTATTGCCCTGCACTTTGTTATACAGCTATCGACTTTCATGCGCATCACGTGTCCATACCAACGTAGCCTTCTCTCGAGTAAACAACATCTGATCCCTCTTATCTCTAATTTTTTCCTTAGTTCGTTTATGCTTTGCCGTTCACGTATATTACTGTTACACATCCAGCGGAGCATGCAAGCTTCGTTCCTCTCTAGTCTGCGTATATCCTCTGCACACAATGCCCAGGTCTCACTGCCATGCAGCATTGCTGTTCGTATGCAGGCATCGTACAACCTGCCTTTCATTTTTAGTGAGAACCCTTTAGCAGCTAATAGTGGTATAAGCTCTCTGAACTTTTTCCAACCAGTTCTGACTCTAGCTACTGTACTTTCAGAGCACCCTCCCCCACTGCTGATTTTATCGCCCAGGTAACGGAAGCTGTCCACTATTTCTATAGAACCCTCACTTAGTTTATTTCTATTTCCTTTGTTAACTCAATAAATGGAACAAAGTTATTAATGATGAACATGTGCCTGGTGTTTTTTAGTAATATTTTCATTCTTAGTTTTGTAGAAATTTAATTTACATTCCAAACATCTAAGTGTTGCCATAATAATTGTTTCTACTTTTGGCACAAGGCCAGCAATTGTCCCAGTACATTACTGGTACTTTATTTTATTGACCCCATAAGGATGAAAGACAAAGGTAACCTCGGTGGGATTTGAACTCAGACCGTAAGGGACCGTAACTCTATGCTGCAAAGCATGGTGTCTGACCCTCTACCGATACTGCCACCATAATAATGGGATTTGAAAATGACTATTGTTACTGAAAGTAAATCTATTCCACATACCACCACCACAAATGAAACTAAGAGACAGCCAACCTTGTGGTCCTGGCCAACAGGATGTGGGTTCACATGGCAGACATAGTGGAAGGCTTTGCTGATGTTAAGCACAACAACATTGCTTTATCTAAAGTTGTCAAAGTAGAAGGACCACTATTGAATAATATAGAAGAATAAGTCTCAAGTAGACCTGACACTGATGCCAAGCTATATTACCCTATGCTAGAGTGTATATATATATAATGTATATATGAGTTGCAATGTCACTGGTGCCAAGCTGTGTTGGCTTTTGCCTTTCCCTTGGACAACAATGGTGGTGTGCAGAGGGGGAGATGGTATGCATGGGTGATTGCTGGTCTTCCACATAAACAACATGCCTGGGCTTGTTTCTTGGAGGGGAACTTTCTAGATGCAACTCCCATAGATATACATCTTTACCCTTTTTAGTGAGATAGGGTGGTGTGAAAAGGAGGAATTGAATTTTTTCGCATGCGACAGTGTACAGTTGGCAGTAAAGTAAACAGCAAATATAGGTTTTGCATTGGGAGAGGTACAAAGAGAGCTGTTGTGTTTAATGAATGATGTTTAGAATGTAATAAGAATATTAAAAACAACAAAAAATGCTAAATTAAAAAAAAAGAAAAGAAACAAAAAAAAAAGAAAAAAAAAAGAAAACTAACGTTTTCCGGATACGAGCAATAATAGGTGGAGCTATGTTGTCTTTGTTGTATGTTTTAAGTTTCTCCAAAAATTTCATGTCACCAAGTAGCTTCTGTGAGGGTCCCCAATAATCATCAAACATTTTCCCACTACCATCAGGCTTTCTTTCAGGTTTTATCATTAACATAACACATACTGATTCCATGACCAATTTCACAACAGTTGGTGGATTCTGAAATATAAAACAGCCATATAAGGATTTCTAATTTAAGCAAATGGCCAACAATTTGTGGGGAGAGGAAAGTTGATTATATCAACCCCTCTACATGCCTGGTACTTTATTTTATTGACTCCAGAACAATGAAAGACGAAGTTGACCGTGGCAAGATTTGAACTTAGAACGTAAAGAGTCAGAACAAATATCGTAAAGCATTTGTCCAATGCTCTAGCAATTCTGCCAACCAACCACCCTTTTTCTTTCAAAAGTTTATTTAAGACTCCTTTAGTGAATATCCAGACCAAGATTGAACCATCACCTGGATCTCTACCATTACTACATACCTTACCATTCAGCCACTGAGACAGCTTTAATACTGTCTAATAATTGTTTCTAGTTTTGGCACAAGGCCAGCAATTATCCCAGTGCATTACTGGTGCTTTATTTTATCGACCCCATAAAGATGAAAGGCAAAATTAATCTCGGCGGGGCTTGAACTCAGACTGTCTAATAATGGTTTCTGATTTAGGCACAAGGTCAACAATTTTGGGGGAGAGGAAAGTCAATTAAATCGATCACTGTGTTACTGCTACTTTATTTTATCGACTTCCGTAAGGATGAAAGGCAAAGTTAACCTTGGTGGGATTTGAACTCTATGCTGCAAAGCATGTTGTCCAACTTTCTACCAAAACTGCCAAAGGACTGTCTAATAATGATTTTTTTATTTAAGCACAAGGCCAACAATTTATGGAAAGAGGAATTTGATTACACTGATACCAGTATGTGACTGGTACCTTATTTTATTGACCCCAGAAGGATGAAACTTGGCTGGATTTGAACTCAGAATGTAAAGAGCCAGAGCAAATGCTGTAAAGCACTTTGACAGTCATCGCAATGACTCTGCCAATCCACTGCTGGTCAGTCTAATAAACTTTGTACTCAACTGTTGTCACTAGAGAGACAACATTCTCTCGACTCATATGATAACATCAGAGTGATCTCTGTGTTTTCCATACTTGTTAGAGGGCTCTCATGTGCTACGCACAGACTAGTTAGATGAGTAGGTCTTGCTAGTACACCTTGTTTCAGCTTGGTTTCTAAAGCTGATGCTCTTCCTAACACCAACCACTTAGCAATGTGTACTAGGAGCATTTTATCATGACTCCAGCACTACAAACTTACAGGGTGGACTAGGCGGTTTTCGATGTGACACCAGCACTACCACATTAAGGGTGGACTGGGTGCTTTTGTTGGGACACTAGCACCACCTATTTTCAGAGTGTACTGGGTACTTTTGTTTTTGGCCCCAGCACTACCTCATTATAGCACTGAGGTGCTTAGTGTCTTGGTCTTGCTGGGGAGGCATTGGTGAGGGTTTAAGTTGGGGTACAGATATCACACTGCTAGTGAAGGTGGGGGCGGGGTCAGGTCAGGGAGGCAGCATTAAAGCAAGTAGATGGTGTCTGATATATATATATATATATGCACACACATATTTACATCCAATAAAGTGGTTGATGATAGAAAGGGCACAGTGCTGTAGAAACCATGCCAAAAAGGGTCAAGAGGACCCTTTAGTTATGTAAACGGTGATCTATATGATAAATGCACCCAGTACTTGCTGTAAAGTTGTTAGTGAGAGGAAAAGAATCCAGCTGTAGAAAGTGGGGGGGGGGGATATATATATAATAATGAAATACACGCATATTCATATGGATATGTGTGAGTGTGGTGTCTGCCTTAACAAGTTTTTCTCGATGACCGAAAGAGCCAAAATAACTAAAATGATTAAATAAACTCCATAATCAGAGCTATTTATCAAATTGCAAAATATGAGGAAATAATAGACAAAAATATACCTATTTTTTCTTTAAAGTCCCGACTGCAGTTTTGCTGATCCGTGTGCCCCGATTTCTGCACTATAAGAGTGCATCATCGCTGTGAGACCCCCTCAGAAAAAAGGACTGTTATTATTTCCTCATATTTTGTAATTTGATAAGTAGCTCTGATTATGGAGTTAATTTAATTATTTTAGTTATTTTGGTTCTTTCAGTTATCAAGCAAAACTTAAGGCAGACACCACACTGACACAAATCCATATGAATATGTATGTGTATTCCATTATTATATTGTTCCAAACTCCCCTGTGGTCGAGTTAACCACGAGTTTATTAACTGCTTTTTCTAGCAAATACGTTATTCGCTCACTGTTCACCTTACTATCCTTCTGTGACCACTGTATCATGTGTTTATCTCTCTCCCCGCCTCTTGAGAAATTTTCACTTGCTACGAAAGAAACAATCCTTTTTTTTTACCACTGTATCATGTGTTAATCTCTCCCTCCACCTATAAGACTTTCTCACTTGCTATTAACGTGTCAAGAAACAGTCCTTTTTTCTGAGGAGTCTCTTGATAAGCCGTATCAACCTTACAGCGATGATGCACTTTTATAGTGCAGAAATCGGTGCACACGGATCAGCGAACCTGCAGTCAGGACTTCGAAGGAAAAATAGGTATATTTTTGTCTATTATTTCCTCATATTTTGTAATTTGATATATATACATATGTAAAGACTGAGGACGCCGATGGCTGAGCTCCAACCATTTCAACAGCTAGTTTGAATCTAACTGTCGAAACCGCCAGAGCCCAGCCATCGGCATCCTCAATCTTTTTATATTACCCACTCTACTACCCCAAGTATTGAGTACTCTGGTGGGTTATAGTCTAACACAAACATATATATATATATGTTTGTGTTCATCAATCAGTAATTGTTTCTTACTTGATCAATTAATACTAGTGTATGCAGGTTTTAGCACTCAACATTGTATAGTTTCCAGACTGTAATCACTTATGCTTATATACGATGGAGTTTTGTATAAAAATGATGAACAAGGCAGTATTCTGGAATCTTACATCATTTTATTAATTATGTCATTGCTGTTATACACATTTCAATTATGTAAATGATACAACCTCATCAGACAGCCATTATGTAATTGTTCATACTGCGATATGTTCCAGGCAAGTATTTTTGATGTCACCTCGAGCCTGGCTAATGTATACGATACATATATGAGATGTTAGCTGGGCTCAAAGTGACAACATCAAAAATATTCATTTGGAACATATCACAGAATGAAACAATTACATAATAGCTGTCTGACGAGGTTGTATCAAACATAATTGATACCATTAAAATGCATATACCAGCAATGATATAATAAATAAAATGATGTAAAATTCCAGAATACTGCCTTATTCTTCATTTATATATATGTGTGTGTGTGTGTGTGTAAATAAAACGGTGCCCTTTTCCATTTGATGCCTTAAACGTGTGCTTTTTTGTTTAATGGTTAATCCAGCTCTGGACATCTAGCTCTAAAATTACTTGTGAGTACTTGTATTTGCAAATACATCCAATTTATTGATGAATGGGATGATGACAATGATGATGATGAAAACCAATGTAAAAAAGATTAATAATTAAAGAAACAAGTAATAAATAGAAACAAAAGGAAAAAGATATCTCACCATCATTGATTTGAGCATCGTGATATCAGAGGGTTTCAAAGTATTGAGAGCATGAATAGCAGACTCCAGTGCTGGGATTGCTTCAGCCAGGTCACTCTCACATTCATCTTTGATGGCTTGAGAAGCTGCAGCTGCTTCATTAGCAATTGCCTCATCAGCAGCAACGACCTGTCATAGATGATATATTGATTGGCTTCAAATCAACAATTTTTTACACTGATAAAGAGAAATACTAAAAAACTTTTAAAAATACCATTACTATTTATTATATTATCCGCCAAAGGGCGGTGGATTGGCAGTATCGGTAGAGGGTCGGACGCCATGCTTTCCAGCATAGTTACGTCCCTTTACGATCTGAATTCAAATCCCGCCGAGGTTGACTTTGCCTTTCATCCTTACGGGGTCGATAAAATAAAGTACCAGTAATGCACTGGGTAATTGCTGGCCTTGTGCCTAAAGTAGAAACAATTATATTATCTACCACCTTTATGCAAGTCAGCAAGCATAACTTCACACGAATGGTCTCTGTTTCCCATCAAGGTTTGTAGGTCATCCTAGTCAATTCCAGTGTCTCTTACTATGGTAAAGAAGATCTCCCACAACAAATAATAAGTGCTGAAAAAAATCAGCCACCAACCATATCTCTTCCAGCATGGAAAATGGTTAAAAAATGATGCTGATGATAATGACGTCTATAATATATATAACATGGAGATGGATGTTAGAAATAGTAACATTGAAAAACAAGTCCATCTCTATGTTACTAGGTTGTATTGCCTAAGAAATATATTACCTAAAATGTTGTCTGAAGAAATTGTGTCAATAATTGTGTTATAGTATCATTATGTTATAAAGACTAGCACCATAAAATGTGTATTACAGCAAATTACAAAATAAAGAGAATTATGGAAATCTAACCTTTGTATTGATTATTATTGTTATTATTTGTGATCCCACATCATGATTAGAAAGATGCATATGATGTTGAGTACTTTCATCCAACTTACTCCATTATCTATTGATTGGAGTGACATCAAACACAATTCCAACTGCCAAATAACACGACTATATATATATATATATATATATATATATATATATATATATATATATATATAAATATATATATATATTTATATATATATATATATACATACAAATGAATATATGAGGGGTGAACCCCGATGCAAGTATACATGTGTTCGAATTGCAAATGACCAAGTTAGCTAGGTTGAAAAATACTAATTTTGTATTAGACGGCTCGGAAATATTCCCTTCTTTGAGCTATTTAATTGTAAAAGACTATTTCAAGTTTATAACTCAATATATGATATATATATATATATACATATGTATTTATATATATTTAATCTAGTTTGTAATATGACTTTAGAAGCATGACTGAAACCACAAACCTTGCTCACCATAATACAAAAGTAGACTCAATATGAATAACAACAAAAAATACAAAGAGAACTATAGTAATGTTCAGTAATAATACTGACCTCTTTTTTTGCTTCAACTTCTACAGTATCCTGCTCAATTTTCACCATTAGTTTCTCTGTATCTTCAGATGTCTTAATTAGTTCTGGTTGCAAATCTGTTAGTTCCTGCTGCATTATAGACACTTGGGAAGCAGCAAATTCAAGTTGTTCCAAACCAGTTAGATACCGGTTTTTCATCATTAGGATCTCAGTTCGTTTTGATGTCAAAAGATTTTTGAAGGTCAGGATTAGCTCTAAGTAAGATGTTGGTGTTACGTAGTTGTGACGTCGTAAGATGTCGTAATAGCTGTGGACAGAAATAAAAAGATAGGAGAGGTTTAGTTATCATTTATCATATCAGTTTTTCCATGCTGGTATCATCATCATCATTGAACGTCCATTTCGTACGCTAGCATGGATAGGATGTGCTGTCCCTTTGTGAGAGATCAGGTAAGAGGATCATGTTTCGCTCACACAGAGGTGATTTTGGCTTCGTTTCTATAGCTGGATGCCCTTCCTAATGCCAACCACATATGCAGTATATGCTGGGTCCTTTTTGTCATGATATCTACATGACCACTACTTTACAGTGTGGACTGGGTACTTTTTGTCGTGACTCCTGCATGACCACTTTACAGTGTGGACTCGGCGCTTTTGTTTTGACACATACACTGGTATGATTGGAATATTTTTGAGGCTGTATTTTATGACCAGATTCCCTTCCTCATACCAGTGCTTACTTTTTTAAAAAGTAAAATATGATCTTTTCACATCAAACCTCTGAGCTGCTAGATATATTGTTTATGCAGAACAATTGTTTGTGTGTGACAGTTGTGAAGCAAATTTCATAACCACACAAATATCCCTGTGCCTAGAAATGCAATTTAATCAAATATGATGGTGGATGGCAGAACTTGTAGATCATCAGACAAAATACCTAGTGGGATTTGGTTATATCCATTTACATTCTGAGTTCAAATCCTACCCACGATGACTTAGCTTTTCATTCTTCAATAAGTAGCAGTGAAGTACTGGTGTCTATATAATTGATTATTCTATACCCTTGAATCTTGAAAGATTTGTCCCTGCATGGTCATAGTCCACTGATGTCCCTGTATGGCCATAGACCAATGACTGAAAGTAGTAAAATAATAAGGAACCCCAGTATATCTTGTCTTGTACTAATGTTATCAACTGCAGAATGTTGAGAGAGAAATTTGAACTAGGTGGGATTTTAAATCAGAATGTAAATTGACTTAATAGAATACACCACAAGGCATTTGCTATTTCACTGCCCTTTGCCAGAATCCCATCTCTTACATTATTAAAAGACTAATGGTGTGCAACAACATCAGACTTATTGAGCTAAGATAATTTTAAATTCATTTCAGACAAAGGCCTGGAGTTAGATCTTATTAGATGGATTCTATATAGTGGGAGCTGTTTGGTAAAGTGTTTAACTTTTTCACTGCTTGTATATTTTTAAACAAAGCAAAACCCGTAGTTATATAGAATGTACATGCACACGAGAGAAAGAATACAAATATGACAGCCAGTTGGAATTTTAATCTACATCTTCTCAGTAACACCTCAGTGTAATCACCATTACATTACATATACTCAATAAAATCCACTCTGTTACAAGCATTTGAAGCAGGTCACAGGTTTGAGGATACCATACTCTCTCCTTCCCACCAGTCTTACAGATTCTGAAAGGAGTTGTGAGCATTACCCTTCCTCAATAAGGAAAAAAAAAAAAAGAACATGTCAGAGAAAAAGAAATGTAAAAACATTATAACCCTTAGTTAGTCACTTTTGGCAATGATAATTGATGAAACTACAGGCTTGCCCTAATTCAGTGAACACCTAAATCATGGATCAGAAATCCTAAAAAAGAAAACACACTAAAAGCACATCAATTTTCAACAATTTCTGAGTTCCAGAATATGACATGTTCATGTTACACCCATGTTAAAAGTCTGTTCTAAGCCGAAGGCTCATTCAGGCCAGTGCTTATCCTTGGTTTTCTTGGCACTAAATGGCTGAGAGTACAAAGGTCTCCCTGAACAGGATGCCAGTCTATTGCAGGATTAACTCTCCAGCTACTGATGGTACTCATCTTAGCTGCGTGTACTGGAGTAATGTGAAATAGTGTTTTGCTCAAGAACACAACGCAGCAGCCTGTCCAGGAATCAAACCAACTTTACAATCATACATCAAGCATAATAACCTTTAGGCTATGCACCTTTACTTACACCCATGTAAATTTATCTAAATTAGATGCTTGGATACTGCTAGCTCCCACCCCAGCATGAGTCAGTGGGATGAGACCGAGGGGACTGCAAAAGGTCAGATTGTATCACTATCTTCCCATTCCACAGTGGTAAGCCCCTCATCTGTGCAACATGCAGCGATACTTTCCCCAGCAGCAACCTAGTACATTCAGCAACAGGCATAGGTTTAGTTGCCTGACAAACTGAAGATCACAAGCTATTGATGTACCAGTCACTTTCTGATAGGTTTGTTGTTGGACCTATAGCAATGGAGACTTCCAAAGTTCTGGGTCCCCAAACCAACTCCCTACTGATTGC
Source organism: Eledone cirrhosa (assembly GCA_964016885.1). NCBI lineage: Eukaryota > Metazoa > Mollusca > Cephalopoda > Octopoda > Eledonidae > Eledone > Eledone cirrhosa. The sequence goes on from OZ024742.1 coordinate 246,037,613, forward strand.
TATTGGGACAGAGTTAGCCACCCGCAAGGGTGAGCCCCATGAGTTGGAATGGCTTTTCAGCACATCTCTCTCACTATCCACTGGGGTAACGGGTGGCATATAGCATACATATGGGGTTCTGCACATTGGAGAGACAGAACAAACAAATAAACAGGGGAGGGGATCCATGACAACCTTTCATTGACTGGTTTGTGTTGTTACCATTGGCTACTACATACACTAGATATCATCATCATCATTATCATCACCATTTTACGTCCATTCTTTCATGCTAGCATGGGTTAGACAGGTTGTCTTGTTGTGGGCAATGTTAGGTTGGCTGACCTTGTCTTGCTCATACGGGAACTGATTTTGGCTTGATTTCTACAGCTGGATGCCCTTCCTAACACCAACCTCTTTTACAGTGAGTGCTGGGTCCTTTTTTTTCCATGGCGCCTACACTAGATACTACTGGCTAAATTTGGTTTGTTTAATTTTGGAATTATTAAGTACATTAGAAGTGTAGTGTTATTTTCAACATAAAATAGAAGGATGGGGAAAGTTGTTACTCACGTCTCAGACATCAGGCGTACAGATTCATGGAAATGTTTGCACATGACCACACATTCATGCTTGGTAGATTCATCCATTTCAGTTTCCTCCAGAAATTTGTTGGCAACCATCTCCAGAGCATCTGGAGGCCAAGCCTAGAAAAAATAATTCATATATACATAGATACATGTATGTTTATTCAAAATTTGTTAGTAACCATCTTCAGAGCATCTGGAGACAAATACTAGAAAAATTATTGTAATATATATGGATACATATATGTTTATTTAAAATATATGGAGGCGAAGCCTAGAAAAATAATTGTTACATATAGATACATATATGTTTATTTAAACAGTTTAATCACCAATTCAGTTTTCCATTCTGTGATCTTTCAGATAAGTTCTACACTATATGATCTTTCAGATGTTAAGTAGTGACCAAAATCTCAGTTTAAGTAAATATATGAATAACTTACACTTCAATCACTTAGGGCTATCTTCTTGCTTTGTTTAAAAATTATAATAACTGATTGCTCCATTTACTTTTAGTGCCATAGTACTTATACAGGAAAGTGGCACTTTAGTATTATGTCATGTTGCCACTCCTCTCAATCCAGTTTCATCTCTTTTGTGAGGTTGTTTATCTAACCTCTGGTCTGCTCTCAGTCTTTGTCAGATATTAGCCTCTAGTCTGCTCTCAGTCTTTGTCAGATATTAGCCTCTAGTCTGCTCCCAGTCTTTCTCAGACACTAGCCTCTAGTCTGCTCACAGTCTTTGTCAGATATTAGCCTCTAGTCTGCTCTCAGTCTTTGTCAGACACTAGCCTCTAGTCTGCTCCCAGTCTTTCTCAGACACTAGCCTCTAGTCTGCTCACAGTCTTTATCAGACACTAGCCTCTAGTCTGCTCCCAGTCTTTCTCAGACACTAGCCTCTAGTCTGCTCACAGTCTTTATCAGACACTAGCCTCTAGTCTGCTCCCAGTCTTTGTCAGATACTAGCCTCTAGTTTGCTCCCAGTCTTTGTCAGATACTAGCCTCTAGTTTGCTCCCAGTCTTTGTCAGATATTAGCCTCTAGTCTGCTCCCAGTCTTTCTCAGACACTAGCCTCTAGTCTGCTCCCAGTCTTTGTCAGATATTAGCCTCTAGTCTGCTCCCAGTCTTTGTCAGACACTAGCCTCTAGTCTGCTCCCAGTCTTTGTCAGATATTAGCCTCTAGTCTGCTCCCAGTCTTTCTCAGACACTAGCCTCTAGTCTGCTCACAGTCTTTATCAGACACTAGCCTCTAGTCTGCTCCCAGTCTTTGTCAGATACTAGCCTCTAGTTTGCTCCCAGTCTTTGTCAGATACTAGCCTCTAGTTTGCTCCCAGTCTTTGTCAGATATTAGCCTCTAGTCTGCTCCCAGTCTTTCTCAGACACTAGCCTCTAGTCTGCTCCCAGTCTTTGTCAGATATTAGCCTCTAGTCTGCTCCCAGTCTTTCTCAGACACTAGCCTCTAGTCTGCTCACAGTCTTTATCAGACACTAGCCTCTAGTCTGCTCCCAGTCTTTGTCAGATACTAGCCTCTAGTTTGCTCCCAGTCTTTGTCAGATACTAGCCTCTAGTTTGCTCCCAGTCTTTGTCAGATATTAGCCTCTAGTCTGCTCCCAGTCTTTCTCAGACACTAGCCTCTAGTCTGCTCCCAGTCTTTGTCAGATACTAGCCTCTAGTCTGCTCCCAGTCTTTGTCAGATATTAGCCTCTAGTCTGCTCCCAGTCTTTCTCAGACACTAGCCTCTAGTCTGCTCCCAGTCTTTATCAGACACTAGCCTCTAGTCTGCTCCCAGTCTTTCTCAGACACTAGCCTCTAGTCTGCTCCCAGTCTTTATCAGACACTAGCCTCTAGTCTGCTCCCAGTCTTTGTCAGATATTAGCCTCTAGTCTGCTCCCAGTCTTTCTCAGACACTAGCCTCTAGTCTGCTCACAGTCTTTATCAGACACTAGCCTCTAGTCTGCTCCCAGTCTTTGTCAGATACTAGCCTCTAGTTTTCTCCCAGTCTTTGTCAGATACTAGCCTCTAGTTTGCTCCCAGTCTTTGTCAGATACTAACCTCTAGTTTGCTCCCAGTCTTTGTCAGATATTAGCCTCTAGTCTGCTCACAGTCTTTATCAGACACTAGCCTCTAGTCTGCTCCCAGTCTTTATCAGACACTAGCCTCTAGTCTGCTCCCAGTCTTTATCAGACACTAGCCTCTAGTCTGCTCCCAGTCTTTGTCAGATATTAGCCTCTGGTGTGCTGCTAGTCTTTTTCAGATATTAGCCTCTGGTCTGCTCCCAGTCTTTCTCAGATATTAGCCTCTGGTCTGCTCCCAGTCTTTGTCAGTTACTAGCTTTTGGTTTGCTCCCAAACTTTGTTAGATACTAGCCTCTGTTCTACTCTCAGTTTTGTCAGATACTAACATCTGGTATGCTCTGTCTTTCTCAGATACTAGACTCTGTTCTGCAAACACAAATTGGCAGTGTATTTATAATGTTTACTTCATACTGTGACTTATGGTGTCATGAGATTTCAGCATGTGAACACGTGTCTGGCTTGGCATTTTTAGGACTCCCACAGTCCACCCGAAATGGGGAAGCCCCTACAAAAGTTGGAGTAAACATCAGACACCCCACACTTTCATTTGGTTAGCTAACTGTGACTGACAGACGACACATCTTAGTAGTCAGAACAATAATAATAATTATTCACATTCCCAACATGGAAATCTTCTAGTGTGTAAACCTTTAACAGTTGGAACACAGAAAGTCTGAATGCTGATTTATGATAGCTCTAACAACTGTGTAGAAAGATGAACTACCCTAGTGTACAGAGAACTAACTAGATTCAATATAGACATAGCAGCTTTAAAGAGAACTAGACTTATTGCAGAGGGAAACCTTAAAGAAGCTGGAACCAAATATAGAATATTTTTGAAAGGAAAGAGCACAACTAAGAAGAACACCCATGGCATTGAATTTGCCATAAAGACCTACTTTGCAACTTAATATGCATTGAGCACCCTTCAAACACACACACACATACACATACACACACTCACACAAACACATATATATATGTGTATGTTCTTCTGGTTTTATTATTTTATAAATTTTCACCAATAGAGAGAGAACCAGTTTCTAATATAGACACATCAACTAAGTAAATACATATGTATGTTGTATGTGTGCAGGTAAGGCTGTTATTGTATGTGTGGATCTGAATGTTTTGAGTTATATGTGTACATGTGCATTTGTTTCTATGTGTATATATATATTATTTTAAATAAGACATGCTTATTTTCAATATAGAAATAATAAAAAAGAAGGGGAAACAAAAGGAAAGAAAGAATAGGGAAATATAGAAGAAAAAAAAGGAGAGAAAGAAAGAAAAAATAGAACGGGAAGGGCAGGGGATTGCAAGAGCTCTGGTGTTGCAGAAGAGCAGGGAGGGGTGAAGGGGGAGGGTGATTGGGCTTTGGGCCTAGGGTAAGAAGGCAGATATATACAGTTATTACATGCAGAATTTCTTAAATGTTTTACCTATTTGTACAGTTCCATTAATGGACTGTACATGCAGTATGTGTGTGTATGAATGTATGTATGTACATGTGTATGCATGCACAGAGCTTCACTAGTATCAATATAATGAAAAAGTCAACAGCAACCTACCTTGAACCAATCGATGGTACAACAGTTGATCAATGATGGAAACATACGAAGACGGTTGCGAAAAGCATCTCCGATTGGACTAAGTGTGAGGGCTACATGAAGGTTTACTTTCACTCGATCAATGAAGAAATTATACAAGGCTAATGGTGTTGTGTCAATCTTTCTCCCCTGTAAATAACAACAAAAATAATACAAGACAGTTTTTTATGCTATCCTCATGGATGTAAGGCAGCAAATTGGCAGAGTTAGTAGAACTTCAGTTAGAATGCTTTGGGATATTCGTTTCAACTCTCTCTGCTCTGAGTTCAAACCCTGCCAAGATCAAATTTGTCTTTTATCCTTTTGAGGTTGATAAAAAAAAGTACCAGTCTAGTACTGGGAGTTGATTTTTCCTCTCTATCTCTTTCTCACTCTCTCTATCTTTCTCTGGAAGAAATCGGCTCCCAGATCTGGGGAGAGGATGGGCTAAGCCAGGCTTAAACCCTGAAACCCAAGAAA